>JACBWW010000034.1:2712916-2854865 GCA_020086605.1 Lanius collurio | reverse complement strand
GCACTTTTCCCTTCTCCTCCCTTCACTCATGCATCCTCATTCCCAAAACAGTCACAGCCCGCCAGACCTTGAGTTGTCATTCGTCTCCTTTTATCCGTGTCTTTCTCATCCCTCCCTCTACCTCTGCCATTATTTCCCACCCTCTCTGGGTGCCAACAACTCTACTGCCAGCCAAGTTTCCCTCTTGATGTGATGGTTTTTCCAACTTTTTACCCAGGAAGGTTTTGGTCCCTTTTGAGCATTGCATGCAGGATCCAAGATTGTTATTCTAAGTAAATATTTTCTTTCCCTTAAGAAGTCCACACTTCAAGTGAAGTTGCAATTCATTAAAGCCTAATCTCATGAGCTATTAAAATAACTTGAAGGCAGTGAGAATGGTGTGTGATTCTGTAGGTAAAGGAAGCATGGAAAAAGCCAAAACAAACAAGTTTGGCCCTAAAATGCTTCCTAAGAGAGGACTCTCTTCACTCCTTTAGGCTTTTACCTTGGCACCCAGGCTTTATTTTGGGCTCTAAAAAGCCAATGCCCTTCAGAGCAGCCAAGCAAACCCCTCTCCTTGCTCAGGGTCCCACACCTGGTTGTGTGACCCAGTCATAAAGGTTTCGCCACTGCATACACAAAAATCACCACCTAAAAGGTCAGAATAATTGTCTTTTTTTTTTTTTTCTTTTTCTTTTTTTTTTTTTTTTTTGTTTGTTTGTTTTAACCACTTAAATAAGTTTTGGCAGCAAAAGCCTTGACTGCTACATCAGGCGTTGCTTCAGTTCATTCAGCTAGTTCAGGTCATTTAGAACTGAGAAACTGATTGGAAGCTGGAAAAAAATGAGAAATAATAATTTCCTTACCTAAAAAAAATGAAGAAACTGTGAGGAAATGAGATTTGCAAGTTGTGTGCTCCTGGAGAGCAGGGTGACAAGAGGTGATGGCTGAGTTTTTCCTTCCAGTCTCTGATGCCAAAGGAAAAGCAAGGAGGTAGGAACTGTCTGCCTGAAGCTTTTGTCTCACTGCAAACAAATAACTGGGTCTTTTTTTCTATTTCTCTGTATTTTTTCAGACAATTTAGCACGGTTTCAGTGTGTATGACTTCCTAGATGACAACACAGTTAAGTACATCTTCATAGCCTGGTCTTACAGCCAAATTTTCATTAATTCTTTTAAATTGCCCATAGCAGGTTTGTGAATATGCATCAAGATATACAAATATGTGAAAGCTGTTTTATTTGACGTTCCTCTGGGAAGTGCTACCTCCTTTAATAAGCAATATTTACTACTCTTTATTTTTGGGCTTTTTTTAAAAAATTTGTTCTGTCATGAATTGCTCAACTGGTCTTGTGGAAGTCTTCTTTAAATCTTACATTTTTTTAAGCTCTTGTGAGGTCCATCAGCTGAATTTCGCTTTTCAGAGAGCTGCAGTTCCTATTCACACATGCAGCCCTTAATTTACACAGTTGCTCTGAACTGGAGCTGTTCTGTTGCAAAGGCACAGAACAGCAATCCAAGGCAAAGTCCACAGTTTTTGATGCTGGCTGAAAGCAAACCAACCCACACTGCCCAGCATCCAAAAAACCCTGGGGTTAGCGCTGCACAAAGATCACTATAGGAAGTGGCTGAGTTGTTTCTTTTTTCTTTTCTAGCGCTGTCTTTTATCTGAATCCCCGCTTTGCTTGAGCTTTAGAAGTCAAATGAGCAGAAGAAATGCAGTAGATGATTTGAGATGTGTGTGGGAAGAATGGGAGCTGAAAGTTTGGCTTTCTGAGGGCTTCGCTCAGTTCCTGCCTTCCCAAAGAGACCCACGGGGAGGTTATTCTTCCTGACTGCATCTCTGCAGCAAAATGATTGCTTTGTGGATGGGGCTGTGGAAAAACAGTTATCTCAGATTTTTTTAATGGAGGTTAAAAAAAAAAAAATCCAAAAAAAGGCGAGCCGTAGAGGCAGGGAATTGGTTTGGCTTAATTAAAGTGCTTTATGGGTAATTTAATGGGAATAAGTGGCATCCTTAAAATCAAACAGAAATGTGTGTTCCTGAGCTTTAATGAATGTTCTGTGTTTCAAAAAGTGGCAGTTGTGAATGCTGGAACATCACTGTGCCTTGTGAGCTCCTCAGTCCAGGTAGAAATGGGGTCCATCTCTTCTTGGGATGTGGTGGAAGTGAAAGGATGCAAAGGAAGGAGAAGGATCAGGTATCTGGGGGCCCTGGTGCTCTGGAAGCTCAAGGCAACTGTGTGGGCATCACAGGAACAGGACCTCTGGCAGGGAGTGCCTTCTGCCTGCTGTGCCTCTTACTGAGTGTCTTCCAGCTGGAAGATCCAGGAGCAAGTCTGGATCCCACAAGGAAAGCTGTGTGGGTCCTGTGTGCCCTCCGTAGCACCTACAAGATCAATGCTCTCTTCAGCTTAGACCTAAGGTGCCTTAATCAATTAGTCCTGGGAAGCAGCTTCCAGCTGTAATTGCTCTGATCTGTAATCTTATCACTTTGTCCGGCAGATTATCCATTTTTAGCTGATTTGTGGGCCAGCAACCTGCATGTCCTGGCAAACCTGATGCTCTCAGGTCGCTCCCTCTCCTTGCAGTGCTCCTATAGCTGCCTCCTTCCTTTCTGGCAGTTCAGTGCCTCTCTAAACCCAGCCAAGAATTGACTGAAAAAGGAACATCAGGTCAGGAGAAGATGATGTTTGAGTGTTCAGAGAAAGCTGTGTATTATTGCTGCTCATTCAAGCAAAAAAAAAGAAAGAAAATCTGCTTTCGTTGAATTCAGAGCTAATGTATTAGGATGACAAATCGTGGTGCTCCATGCTGTAGATAGACAAATGTGATGCTGCATCAAATACAGTAATAGTTGAAAAGAGCTGAAGGCACAAAAAATGAAAAATTGGTTCTTGCAGATTTTGTATTTCTGCAGGCAACTGCCATTTTCATAACAAGCTGTTTCATAACATTGTGGCTGTTACCCAGGGTATTTCTTAAGTTGTAGCCCTTTTGTGTGAAGTGGAATGAAACATTTCTGATCCAAACCCATTGAGTATATTTAGTGAAATTATTCCAACAGGACAGTTAGGGTGGAAAGTCATTCCTAGAGATTTCTAGTTAACATGACTTCCAGTGATTTATCACACCTTTATTTCTGTCCTACTACAAAAAGTGAGAGCGTTTTCATTGCCAGCCCCAGGCTCCAGACCTCACTGCTGGCCTTTCTGCACCCCACACTGTCTGACTTTTTGGAAATCCTGAGTATTTTGTATTTTTACCCTTTTCTAACCTCTTGCACACTGAAAGGGTGGAATCTCTGATTTATCACTCCTATTGTCTGTATTATGCTAGGCCTCAAGTAGATCTATTCTCTATCTTCAGCTTTTGTACTGATGGTTTTCCCAAGTTTCTTGGTACTTTTTTTTTTTTTTTTAGTGGTTGTGTGGTTGGGTATTGCAGAAATGTAATTTTTCTGAAGTCAGTAAAAATCCCACTGCTGTTGGTTGCAATTAGGATTTTGTGATCGTGATGAACAGGCTGATTCTCTGTGTAGTTTCCCAACTTCTTTCCTCTGTGCATTATTGGAGTGAAGGCACACATTGCTCCCTGCAATTTGGGATAGGCAACTGAGCTGATGTAGTTCCTGTAAGTTAGACAGCTTTTATTTCAAATGCATGTAAGTGATTAAGTGGTTTGGCAGCTGGTCAGAGTGATTGCTTAAGGACCACAAAGATACTCCGCAGTATCTTTCAAATGGAAAAGAAGCCAGTAATTTATTTGAAATAGTGATATCATTGAGAAATGAAACATTTTTTCAAAGCAGGCAAAGATGTTATGCACGAGGGATAGACATCATCCCTGCTTTTGGCCTCTGCTGGCTCATGCATTCCTATGTGCTGCTTTGCTCCACGATAAGTAAAAATGAATGTTGAGTATTTTCCTTAATCCAGTGCAAACTTTCCTTTCGCTGAAACCATAGGAGGCATTAGAGCACATCCACCCTGGAATTACAGGCTCTTGCTTTGTGCTGTGTTAATTGGATTAAGTTGTTAGTGTTATCTCCTCAAGAAGAAGAGACAAGCTCTCCCTGGCGGTGTTAGTTAGCGTGGGACTGCCTGTTTGTATGAGTGGCTGTGCTTTGTTGCAATCCTTGGGAAGCAAACTGGCACTGCTGGCTTGCCAGCAGGGATAGGTTTTCCACCTATGGGAAACAGTGCAGGTTATGATCCCAAAATCCTTACCACTCACAAGACAAGGTGAGCAGCATCGTGGGAAGACACAGACACACCAAAGTGAGTTTTCTGGGTCTCACTCCAGTGCTGTCCCCTAGGTTTGTATCATTTTAAATTCCTACTGACTTTTTTACTGGTAGTGCTTGCAGACCAGTGGAGTGTGGTCCAGTATGGACAGGGGAATTTCTGTTCTAGCTGCAGGAGCCACCTCATAATTAGACAGTGTTGCTCTAATTGCACACTGTTCATTTTCAAGACTAAAATGAGTCTCTGTCAGGCTTGTACATAATTCCATGTTTGGTCCTAATGCAGTGGTTGCAGAGCTTCTCTTTAACCACACACGCACTTAGTTCATAGGAAATATATTTTCTCAAAAATGCACAAGGGAAAGCTAACAATCCATGTTGTGCTCCAGTTTCCTTCACAGAAAGGCTTAGTTGTGTAAATTGCCTTTTAGAAGTCCCACAGCAGTGCAGAGCAGGCTGAAGTATTGCACGTTTTGGGGGGATGCTGCATGTCTGGCCATGGCAGAGCCAAAGGCGCTCGGGGTGGCTGGCCCGGCTGTGCTTTGTGAGTGATGACCCACTCCATATTTCCTTACAAATCAAAGTGGCTTTTAGGTCTTGCCCAGCACAATTCTCATGTCTCATTATTCCTGTGAAGGTAAACCAGTCTAAAATTGGCACGGGCAAGCAGGCAGGAGTCGAGCTGCTTTGTCAAAGAGCTGCCTGCGCCGCAGCTGCTTCCTGTGATTGACGCGGTGGCATCCGGAGAGGAGCAGCCGGGCTGCCCACACCGTGCAGTGGTTGTGGGCTGTGGGGTGTCTCACACCCCCTCCCTGGGGGGTGCTGGGGACCTCAAGTGGATCAAAAGCCTCCTTGTCAGTGTGTCTCTCTTTGGGTTATTTGGGACATGAGGTGGATGCTGTGGTGGTGCTGCTTCTGTACCCCTCTCCATAACTTGGATCTTCCCTGTCTTATCCAGCAATGAAGTGGAAATACCAGTTACTGGATAATTTGGCCTTGCTTGAGGGAATAACAGACAAGAACTTTTATGGGTAATCTTTAGCAATGCCACAGCTTTGGGGAAGGGAATGATGTTAGCTAGAGGATCCATTTTAATGGGATTTCAGATCATGCTCACGTTCTTTGCGTGGCTTACAGCTCCTTCCTTGTGCAGGGTGAGGCTTTCTGGGGGCAAGGGATGCCCTCTCCCCCCTGCCCATCAGCCTTGGAGGCGGCCATCAGTGGTGTCCATGCATTCCTCAGGCTGGTACCCAGCCTGGGAGCACTGGGGGCAGAGAGGAGCAACTGACCCTGGGCAATTAGGCAAATCCCACTGAAGAATTCCTGTAAATTGGGCAGCTCCTTGTGGTCCCAAGAGCAGGAGTCAGCCTGGAGGCATGACCAGGCCTGATGTTTAACAAGACCCTGTAATCCAGCCCCTCGAGCTTTATCAGATGCCACTTGCTCTGGTTTGGTCTGTGTGATGTGATGTGCTCTTCCTGAAGTTACATGTAGCAAGGGCATTAAGATAACTTCTTTTTTAACTCCCCCTAAAGGAAGGTGTTTCCTGAGAGAGTGCCAAAAAATACCCATTTGTTTGATAGGAAGTGTGTATGATGTTAAGAGAAATTACAGCTTTAAGTATTCAGTGTTTGTGGAGAACAGTTTGCTCTTGAGGAGCTTTCTTAATGGTACAAACTGTTAAGGCACACAAATGTTTTCAGTAATGACAAATTAAAAACAAAAAAACCCTCAAATCACACAGACAGTTTAGGCAAGAATTTGTTTCTTAAGCCCAGTACTTCCAGCTAGTAATTTGCCTGTAGTCAGGGATATCAGGCAACTGCTACCAGGTGGCAACATCCTGAGAGCTAAAGCTCTGAGGAAGTTTTTTTCCAAAGCATGACAGATTGTATCTGCAGACCGCATTGCTAATGTATCAGTTTTGAACTCAGCCATGAGGTAATTTGTTCAGAAGAAAAACCTACTGTGTAACTGAGTCAGAAATGGAGGAAAAGCTATAATTTAACAAATGGCTTTCCATTCTGTCCCATAGGTTGAAAGTAGTAACAGAAAAATTGACTAAGTGTGGACCAGAAAACAATTTTTATATTCGCTTAAATTGCAGAAAAAAAACCCTATGGTCATACAATTTTCTTTTATTAACTTGATTAAAAAAAAAAAAAAAAAAAAAAACAAACAAACAAAACACAAAACTTATTTTTAGTGCTGTCATTCGCCTTTCCATTAGCAAAATAAACTCTCTAGACCCTTCCCCCAGCTAATGTTATTCTGCACACAGTGACATTCAAAAGCCCATTGACAAGCTGCAAATGATGTGTGAAGCAAACTCCAGGATTAAGTTTATAACCTTTCCCCAGGGGAAAAGATTTTGGAGGCAGGAATGAATTTGGGATAGTAAAACAAAAGGGTACAACTGAGATGGATCAGGAAAACTCATATTCATATTTAGCTAAATGAAAAATACCAGCCAATCGTAGTTTACGTGGTATCCCAGGGGTTTTCCAGACAGGTATGTGGGACATTATTTTACAGCTCTTTCTTGCAGGTTTTACTGCTTTTGCTAATGAGAAACCACATCTCTCTCTCTTCAGCTTTGCAGCTGGGATTTGGAAGCATGATAAATAAAATATAAATGGTAGAAGATGGAGGGTTCGTATCCCGTGGATATTGTTTGCATCTTGGGTTTTGAAAGGCATGTACCTTCCTCCTAGGGGGGTTGTCATTTACTGCTGAGTTTGTTGTGGGATGGGTGTGAATAGGCTTTGGGGGCTTTTAGACACTGTTAAATCTCAGATGTTAATGAAGTGATGGAGCTGGGGACCTCCTTCCCTGCAGTAATCAAAGAAACAGCTAGTTCCTTCACGTATCCATAAGATTATTTCCTTTCATCTGCCAGTATTAGCTTCTTTTGAAGTCATTTAATCTTTGCTCCCATATAAATTGAGAAAAGTTATTTTAAGCAGCTCAGTGGGCAAGGGGGAGTCTTGTGACGGATGGCTCACAAAAAGAGGTCCGACCACAGGAGTTAACCCCTGTCACCCTGGCATCACTGAGGTCCCTCCTAGTTAGATGGGCCCTGCTGACAGCTGGATGCCTGGGTGAGCTGTAGCTCAGACAGGCAGAAATGTAACTTTACTGGAAATAGGAAAGTGAGGAGAACTACAATGAAAAGCAACTAAAGGCCTGTCAGAACTGCTACTTCCTCTTCAAAAAGGAAAAAAAAAAATAAACAAAGCTTGGGTTATAAAGTCAATTACAGGTATAAATGGGTTCCTGGGAGAGAAGTAAAGTAAGCCTGGTGGGGGTATAGTAGAGTTAAGCCATTCCCACAAAGTGAACTCAGAAAATCATAGAATGGTTTGAGTTTGAAAGGATTTTTCAAGATCATCTTGCCAACCCACCCTGTGATGAACAGGGACACCTTCCAGTACACCAGGAAGCCCCACAGAACCTGGCCATGAATGCTTCCAGGGATGGAATGTTTCCACCTCCCTGGGCAACCTCTACCAGTACCTCACCCCCCTCATTGTGAAAAACTTCTGCCTTATGCCTTGTCTAAATCTGCCCCCCTTTAGTTCAGACCCATTGCCTACTGCCCTGTCACAATGGGCCCTGCTAAAAGCCTGGCCCCATTTCCCTGTAAGTCCCCCTTTAAGTCCTGGAAGGCCACAGTGAGGCGTGGTGGTCTGACCAGAGCCGGCTTCCCCACACTCCTCTGTGAGCATATGTTACTCCACAGAGTCTGACACTTGGGCTTTTGGCTTGTTTTTGTTTCCTGACAGCACACTTAGGAAAATGAAAAACTATGATGATTTGCTAGCAGCTGCCAAAAATGCGGAGAGCTCCTATGTAAAGCTGAGCTCCATCAGCAGGACAATACAACCGGACACGAATTCCTCTTGCCAAGTTAAGATGTATGCTTGGAATGAGAGGTCAGGGCCCTGTGTCGTTATTCCATTTGATGCTCTATTATCAACAGGACGATAAATTACTGTCCTCTTCGTGGTTGTGCCCGTCCTCTCCCCATCTAGATCTCAGAGTACTGCATCACATGTCTTCCTTTTCAAGGAAAATACTACCTTTCCTCTCTTTGGGTCTTTGGGTATGCTTTTGGCACTTCTCCTCCTTCTGCATGGGCTGCTTTTTTTTAAGGAGGGACCATAGTTTGGAAAGCGCAGAAATGTGTTCTTTCAGGAATTCAAGACAGAAAATATTTGGCAAGGGTTTTTTTGTGAGATATCCTTTGGAAATATGATAGTTCAAAAGTAAGTATTAAGTAATAAATTCAGATTGACGAGCAAAATGTTTTAGTAATAACCAGTCTTTTTCATATAGGAGTGAGGTTGGTATCATCTGTCTTTTTAGTTGCAAAGCATGAGTTCATATTTGTGTTTCCAGCCCTTGTCTTGACTCTCAGCCCTCACTGCCTGGATTGCAGATGTTCCTGCTGTGTCCACATCAGGGATGATGGAAAGAGGCAACAAACGACCTACAGAAACTAGCCAGCTGAATTATGGAAAATATGCAAGCACACATTGCCTTCTGCTCTTCTCTCAAGTACAAAAGGGTTCCTTGTAGCTGTAATGCCTCCCAGAATTTAAGGTGTGTGCTGTGGCTGACCCATCTCCATGTATCAGAGGGGGGTGGTTTCCAGTGATCTGATACCTGTTTGGTGTCTCCAGGTGGTAACCTAAAGGTGAAAGGCTGTGGGCTCCTCCCCAGCTGCTGCTCTGAATGGTTTTTGTCAGGGATGCTTCTGTGGGGAAAGAGTGGGGACAACAGGTGACAATTTACTCAGAGGTGGGTAGTTATTCCGAAGTGGTAAACAGGAGAACAGCTGAAGACTGTTTTTTTGTTTGGCACCCTGGAGCAGCCTGGTCCCACACCCCAAGTGTTCTTCCTGTGTTCACTGTCAAGCCCCAAGCGTGATAGTTTGGCTGCATTTACCAAACATCACGGTCAAAAAGCTGTATGGGTTGTTGTGTCGGGAGGTTGCATGTCACCCTGTGGCCCTGGGCTGCGATATCCATCAGGCACTTACTGCTGGGATATCACTTAAACCTGCACACCAGAAAACATGAGCATTGCATGGGCTGTCCTGTTCACGTGCTGGGGGTGTTGCACCTGTTGCTATTGTCTAAGCCAGGAGAAGGAGGTGATGGCAAAAGCAGACGGAAGCCGTGGCCATCCGGAGGGAGATGTGGCAGCAGCCAGCTGTGAGATCCCCTCAAGCTTGGATGAGAAGCTCTTGCTGGTGTCTGGCTGCCTTGTTTAAAAACAGGCTTTTTTTTCCTTGCTGTTCCTTTGTAGTCCTGCTTTATAAAAGAAATCAAAGAGCAGATTACAGTTCTCTGTTGGGACAAAGGAAGGGAAGAGGAGACCGTTGCCCAGATCTTCTTTAGAGGTTATCTCAGATGGTTTTCAGATGATGGTGGAAGGAGAGTGTGCCAAAAAGTTGAATTGTACAGTGTCATACCAGAGCCTTGAGTTTTCCAGAATACTTTTGTGTCGCACATAATGCCCACATCTTGTATGCTGAGCTCTGAAATGTTTCCTCGGTGTTCCTGTGGTGCTTTGATGAGAAAAACTCTTTTTGAATTACAGGGATTGGTTAGCTGTCTTTTAGAAAAACAGATTCCAAGTGGTCTTTGTTAACCACTGAATGATAGGTTTTTGTGGCATAAAATAGAAGTTCACTTAGACTGCACATTTTTGTTCTGAAATCGGCAGGAGGAGGAAATGCTGATATGGGTGTAGACTTGGGAGGAAGATTTATCAAAGAAGCATACATTCACACACCCTCTCTTTTTTAAAGTTATGGTCAGTAAATGATAGGCTTCCTTCCCTTGTTTTTGACTGCCAAATAGATTTCTAAAGAAATTATTTATATACACTTCCATTTAAAAAATATAAAGCATCGCTGGGTCAGTGCAAGGGCTCAGCATCCAGTTTAAAGCGGGAGATTAGGAAACTTCAGGCACAGCCTCCAGCCTTTCCTGTCAGCACAATTTCTCTCTAGGAAGGGAGGATGGATAAAGTGAATTTCACATTTTATTGTGGATAGTTTGCATATCAGTTTCTTCCTGCTTAGTTTAATGTGCATTGATTGTAATGGATGTTCCTTGCTGTTGACTGGCTTACATCTGTAACTTAGACCATTTTTATGGCTTTTTGGCTGCTTCTGCTTGAATAAGGCTCATGGTGACAATGGCATTAGGGTTGGTTGTCATTCTCCACGCTCTTGAAGCACAAACAGGTCTGCTGCTGCCTTCTCCATCATCACAGCACCTTGTGAGTTATGAGTTATTAGTCAGGATTGTGAATTAGAGTTACTTTAAAAAAAGTACAAGCAAACAAGGAAAAAATGAATGCTATCCAACCTGCAATCCTAAAAAATCCTAGATACTGAGGGAAGTATTTTCCCCACACCAAGCAAAAATAAGTATATGTATAGAAAGTTTGTCCTTTGCTGCCAGGCTTACTAGACATACACTATTTATATTGTTGAACTCGCCAAGACAGTCAGGATGTAGGTTTTCAAGCAAATGAATGTGTATATGTGTGCTTGCCCAGCCTTTCTTCACTGGGGGCATTCTTCCTGTTTCCTTCTCAGTGTTTCTCCTAGAAGTATTTTTTTTTTTATGATAGTTAACAAAATTGGGTACTTCTGGATAAAATACTATGAGCAAAGGGGAAAAAATGTTACTGATCTTAGTCTTCCTGTGGGTCTGAGTGATGCTGGGGGTATTAGTTAGTACCACTTGTTTTAACTGATGGTGTTCAAGCTGTAAAAAACCAAGGACATGCTTAACCACCGGTGATCAAACCATCTCCTCCAAGGCTTTGTTTGTACCTGGGTTGAGTGAGCTGTAATTCTGGAGAAATGTTTCTTTCCTTACACTTTGTTACCAATTTTTACATTTTAATGGCCAACCATAGTTAGTTTTATGGTTACCCTTTGTCTGAAGTTTCATACTCATTCTTCCCTCCCCACTGCCCCCTAAGATGCAGTGGCCCTGCAGGGAACACGTCCTTGGCAAAGGCAGAAAGCCGGGCTGTGACTGCCGCGTTAGGAATGTGCCACCGTGGCACGGCAGCAGCCTGCAGAGGATGAAGGATTTGCAAGTGCTGGTCCTTTGTGCACCCTTCAACTGGCTCTGCATCCCCCTGGGAGCAGATACCTCAACTCTGTGCAGCAGGGCCAGAAGGATTTCGGGATCCCAAGGGGCTTAGAGTCTCACCTGACTCTGTCATCTCAGAGATTGCTCTCTTTAAAAACCCTACATGCTTGCGTACTTCAGTACTCTGTTCTAAAATCTCCTGCTTTTTAAAAAGAAAAGTGCAGGAAAAACAGTGAAATGGTCTGAAGGGATGGGCAGAACCCCCAGGGATCGTGAGGTCGGATCCAGCTGTGCTTTGCTGTGCCGCAGCAGGAGCAGCAGAGGGAGCACAAGCTAACACATCATTTCTTTACTAAGAACTGTACTGTCATCACTGATGACATTTTGCTCGATGGATGAAGATCAAGAATGAAAAAAAAAACCCAGCCTAGCAAGTTTGCCACAGGATAGGAGGGTAATATCCCCTATATTAAATGCGGAAGGGTTGCAAATGGAAACGTATCCTATTACGGCTTCTGTTTTAAATTTTATGCTCTCTGTGAAGCTCCAGGTTGCATGATGTCAGTGCAGTTTCATGCCAGGCTGCAGCTGAGGGAAGATTGATGCTGTGTGGTTTTGGAGGGCTGTGGTGCCGTCCTGCCTCGCAGTGTTCTCCTGATAGACATGAAGCAGCAGATTAATTTTAGGTATTGAAAAGGAAAATGATGATTGCAAACGACTGGCCAAGTTGTCTTTGGTGGGTGAGATTAGAATCATGAGTTGGTCAGGTTCTTTCAGCACACTGGAACCTGGCCTGGCCTCTGGGCAGGATTTAAAGCAGAGCTCCATTTTCATTGAGTTTACAATCATGCACAAAAACCAGACATCTTTTCCTTGGAGTCCATTGTGCCCTTTCAACCCTGGGCAGTGTAGGCTCTCTTTGTCCATGCAGTCCTTGCCATCCTGCCAGGGCTTTCAGAGTGGATTGTCATCAGCAGTGTCACCAACTCTTATTTGTCACTGTTGCCTTAACCCTTAGGCGTGCAGTTTTGTCAGTTGTTTTCCCCATAATCAAAACTTTGGACAGCATTGGATTTATTCCTGCCAGTTCCCAAAGCAAAGTCCCAAAAAAGGTCAAAGAGGAGAGATATATTATTTTTTTTCCTCCCTCTGGCAGTTTTAATAAACCAAATGCAGGCTTTAGTTTTTTCCTTTAGATTAGATATTGCCAATAGCAAATCTTTGCTTTGTTGAATTATTCAGCAGAAGTAAAGGTTACTGAAACGTGCACAGATAGATGGCTGAAGACCCAGAGTGATAACTTCAAAAAGCCCTGGCAGCGCTGGGGGCAGGAGCCATTTTTGGTCTCAGAGAACAGGATTGTCTTTGTGTAGATAAAATAAAAGCAGTGGTGTGCTTTGACAAATTCACCCTTTGCACCTTGCTGTTTTATTCAGCAATCTGCTTTGTTTCTGAGGCCACTGCTGACTGGACTCTGGAGATAGGCACAGGGTGCTAAGAGTTCACAGGCTATCTGAGCAGGTCAGGTATTGTTTTCCAGGAACACTTGTCCAACACACACTTGCACAATGCTCAGAAGTTGGATGCACACATGGTGGCCTTTAAAGTATTCATTAGCTGTGAAATTAATTACCAGCTCCATAGATTTTTAATGTGTAATTTGCTTGATAGCTGCTTTTAAATATCTTCTGGAAGTGGCTGTTTATTCTCCTTAGTATTGATTTTTGGGGGGGAAGATTCCTGGTGTATCTCATTCATAGTTCTCCCGTGAACCTCCATAAAGACCAGCTGGGTTCTGAGCATGTAAGCTGCTCTTCACAAATTTATGTAGGGCTGGTTTTCTGTGGCCTGCTGCTGCCCAGGAGCCCATCTCCCATGGCCATGAGGAAGAGGTTATTCAGTGAACAGAATCAGGCTGAAAGACCAAAGAGCATGGTCCAGCCTGATCCCTGGCTTTTACAGGCTACAGGGCTCCTCTGCTTATTGAAATGTGTCCCAGAGTTACCTCATCTTTTCTGAAAAGCTATTTACCTCCGGCACAAGTCGGAAAACCTTGCCTGGTTTTATTTATGTTATTGTTTTCCTTATGGGCAGTCTCATAATAGGTTAGAACAAGGTGAGATCCAGTTACAGCCTCGTTTGTGTGAAGAATCTGCTCAGAAAAACATTGAAAGTCTAGTGCAAGACCTCTGACATTGAATATCTGCTACATAACATGGCAACCTGTTATATTATGTGTTTTTACATGACTCCCTTTCATTTACTAGAAGGTGGAAACTAAAAATAGGAAGCCACAAATTGACATCACCGTGGCCTTTGCTGCTGCCAACCATTGGTAGAAAGGTGACTTTATCCAGGGTTGGTCCTTTACCCATCATACTCTTAAACAGTAGTTTCAAGGAAAACCTCCAGATGCTGATGTTGGGGAGGTAGATTTTATTTTTCTCCTTTATAATGATGTTGGCTGTATGAATATAATTTGTCATGACTTGGTTTAGCTTTAGCCAGCTGTTTTTTATTGAAGAGCTGATCTTGTTTCACCAGCAGAAGAGCTCAGAAGTGAGAGAAGTAGCACCCAAAGAGCAAAATTCTAGCATCATCTATAAACTTCCAGCACTGGCTGGTTTTGCTTCTAACCTTTCCTGTTTGTTTAACAGAGAAGCTGGAGATTAATCTGTGGCATTTCTGTGTGAGTGAGCTGTGAAGGTAGTTCTCATATGTGCTTCTGTCTTACCAATATCCTGTGTGGGGAGAGACAAACGGCCATTTGCAACACAAAACCATTGTAATTTGTGTCTTAAGTTATTTTTTGAGGTAGACAGTGCAAAAAGCATTATATAAGCATACCCACCTGTGCAGATGTAAAAGAACCTCTGAGCTTTGGGGCTGGATTTATACAGACGTTTTTGCAATTGAAAGACCTCTCTGTAAATAATGAGGCAACGACAATTGGCTTTGTCACTTCTCATTTCTTTTCATTTTTCTTTTTCTGCCCTGAGGAGCAGGGTTTGGCCTCTGGGGCTCTGCTCATGGGCAGTGTTTGGCAGTGTCCCTCCTGGTGCTGCTCACTGGTGTTAAGTGCTGGTAGGTTGGCCTCTCTGTCAAGGCCATGGATGCAGGGGACCTATCACAAGAAACAGCAAAGAACTGAGCAGTTGTACACCTGGTAGATCCATTTGTTCATTTCCTTAGATCTAGGGAGAGTTTTCTTTACCCTAATCCAGTGTTCAGTTAGTAAATTCTGCTGAAGCATTGATCCTGTTTTCAAAACCATTTTCCTGGGTCTTGAGGGAAATCAAGATGAGCCTAAGACTACTTGATCTATCAGAGCAGTACTTGAAACAGCACATACTGTGTGGGTTTAAAGAAAAAAAGGTGATATAAGAAGCTAGAAACTTATTTTATCTCCAGAAGAGCTGGAAGGAGGTGGTTCTTTGCACAATTGATGGAGCTGCACAGTAGAGCTCCCCGCCAAAAAGCATTGTGTGTGCTGGAAGTCAAGATGGGTTCAAGGGAACGTTGGACAATGTATAGAAACCACATCCTGCTCAAAAAATCCTTGAACTGAAAGTGGCTGGGAGCTGGGAAGTGTGGGGGGATTTATTCTTACACGTGTTCCAGTGCTTTTTTTATTTCCCTGGTTTTACACTTGCCTTTTCACTCAGAATTACAGAATAAGGGAATCATTTGAGGTGAAAGAGACCTCCAAGATCAGAGTCCAGCCATTAACCCAGCACTGCCATGTCTAAACCAACCCAAACCCCAGCAATACGATATATTTTACTTAAGAAATTTTTCTAGACATGCTTTTCATAAACTCTTTCACAAATGGTAGCTGTACAGAAGTGAAGTTCAGCTCTTCTTACTGCACTGGTGAAGGGCTGAGCAGGTAAACCTTTGGTCTGAGTATGAGCATCCTCATGCTGCTCCATAGCAGTAAAAGCAATGAAAGAATGGCTTCTGCAGATCCATCTCTTTATTGGGCAGCAAAATAAATGTTATTTTGGGCTTGGTGCATCAAGGGAGGGATTGCTTAGTCACTTGGACAGCTTTTTAATGGCAAAGCTACTGATGCTTTGTAAAGATACGTCCAGGGAGTTTGTAAAAGTGTTCTTAGCATATATATTTCTCAGAGTGCTTACAGAAGTGCCTGTCTGGGATACCACAGGTACAGTTGATCCTCTCTTTGGGCATGGGGATGAGCCAGCTAGCTGATTTCCAGATTTTTCCAGTCTTACTTCTTTTGTGTTTGTAATGCCTTGGCATTGCCTTGAGGACTGCTAATCCTAGCAGGGTTGAATAACTCAGACATACTGAAATTTCAGGCTGAGCCATGGTATAGTACAATTAATAAATTGCAATTCAAGCTGCAGTGCCCTAAAATAGGAACAAATGTGTTCTAAGCTGGAAAATCAATTAAGGTGTTTACAAATTAATTGCTGTCAATTGCAGGAGGTTCTTTTGTGGTGGGTTACCTTTCTCCCTATTAATAGCTGTGAGTCCTACAAACCTTCTAGGTAGGTTTAAACAAATCAAGACAAGATGTTTTTTCCCCTTTCCCCTCCTTTCCAGTAGATTGAAGAAGGAGGAATGGCTTTCTTCCAGCCACTTGTGCTTCTCTAGCAAATACTTACCTGGGGTATTCTGGTGGTGTGTTAAGGCACATACAGCCCAGGGCAATGCATTGTTCTGGCAAGAACAAGGGCTGCCAAAAACAATATTGAGCTGAGATTTCAGGTTCATTCCTTATCCACTGCTGCTTTCTTTATGTCCATCCCATTTTCAGTCAAGAGGATGTGTTTCACAGTCTCAGGAAGGGCAGTGTTTTTCCGGCCCCTGGGTTCATTTCTGAATCTTTTTTCTTTCTTTTTTTTGTCATCATTTCTGCTAATAATGAAAGCTTCACACAAATATTTCTTTTAATTTACGATTCTTCAGCTGCTGCATCTGTGTATGGGTAAAAGAGGTTAAATTTTACAGCATTGTGGGAGGTACAACAGAAATTCATCATTTCAAAAACCTGGGCAGAAGCTGGTTAGCTGGCTGCCTTTCTCAGAGCATCTTCTTCAGTGTAAAAGACACCAAGGGTTGTTAAAATATTCATGTACCACTGTAACACTAGGGAGAACGATACATCACCCAAGGAAGTCAAAGTGGGGTTAAATAAATAAATAATGTCCATTCAGAAGCCATTGTCATTAAGTAAAGGCTGAGTGAGCCATAGGTTTTATTCAGGTAGCATGAAGTTTCTTATCAAATCTGTGAAGCCTAAGGTGGAAGAGCTTTCATCTTTTGCTGTCTCTTTGGTATAAGAATATTAGACCAGTGTGTAGCTCATAGTGTTAATACTGCTTTTAATGAACAGATTTTGAAAGGTTCCTTCAGGTCTGTATACATTTATTAGGGAAAGACAGCAAATAGATTTAAACCTCACAAAGGAAAAAGCCCAACCAAACCTGAGATATTGCTTAGTTATGCTTTTTAAATTTTATTTTGGTGCCATCTAATTCTTTGATTAGAAGTTGAAGAAGCTATCTTCCATCATGTACTCTGTCACCTAAATAGGGTGAATAATTTCAATCTTAAGTAATGATTTGTATTTTTGTGCCTGTTTTGTCACATGATGTAACTGAAGCTTGAAATCCTAATGTCCTTTACAGGTGGCATGCCAAAATAGATGATTAATGTTCTCTGAACTTTACAGATGATAATGTGTCTACCAGAGACAGATTTCATCAAGAGAGTGAAAGGGGTAATTAGAATGAAGGACAGCCTTGCAGAAAGGGGAGACATTTGTTATTAAGAGCCCTATAAAAATATTTCCTTCTGTAAACACAGCTGCTGTATGAAATGTTATTTTAAAATATATTGTGAGTGTCACATAAACGTCTAATTGACAGCTGAGATATTGCAGAATGCAATCTGTGCATGTGGGTCAGGAGAAGAAAGCGATAATTCAATGACGAGACTTTTTCGACACAGTAGTCGCAAATCCAAACTTTCTGTGTGCTTCTTGCTTACACATTTAGATAATATTTAACTTCTCTTATGGGACTTAAGTTGTCCAGGATGTGCCTCCTGCCTGTAGTGCTGGTTTGCCTGTACAAACCCTCTGATAGGTGTTTGTGGAGGGCAGCAGAGCAGCGTTTCCTTGCATTTTCCCTGCCGAGCCTGGCACAGCTGCCTTCAGCTGGCCATGTGTAGATGGCAGCATTTACCTACTGTGCTATCCTCTTCAAAGACTTCAGGTGATGGTCACTTCCCAGTGCTGCAAAAAATAGTCTTCCAGAAAAGAAAGTTGGCTATTTGGGCTAAAAAAGGACAGTGCTGGATGTTGGTGAGTCCTGATGAGAAGCAATGCCCTTGGACCCTGCCTCTGGATCATTATATTGGAAATGGTGATTTTCCTTTCCCAGAAACAGCATTCCTAATTGTTGGGGTCTCATCTGGATCTCATTGTTTTTCACACTGAAAAATCTCCACGAGTGCCCTCCAAACTGTTTTTGCCTATTTGAGATTTGCCTTTTCTTATTAAATGGCTGCTTCACCGTTATTCAAATTTACGTAAAATAAAAAATGTGAGGAATACATAAATTCTTACATGTCTGTCTGTAGAATTTTTCTTATTTATTTAAAATCTTTTTAAGTAATTGTGTGCATAAGGATTACACCTCCCCCCAAAAAATATCTCTTGGCATGAAGTCTAACTTTTGAACAACTAACATACAGTTTTTGGAAAGTAAACACTGCATGGCACAGAATTTGAATGCAGCACAAGGCAGCCTTTTTCATTTTGCAGCACTGGGTAAAGTTGAGGAGAATTTTCAAATTTTATTGCTCTTTGCTTTTGACCTAGTCTATCCCTCCACTCTGAACACGCTTATAATCTGTTGAACTGTTATTATTATTGCTCCCATCACCTTGCACTTAATC
This sequence comes from Lanius collurio, assembly GCA_020086605.1. NCBI lineage: Eukaryota > Metazoa > Chordata > Aves > Passeriformes > Laniidae > Lanius > Lanius collurio. The sequence continues at coordinate 2,836,583 of JACBWW010000034.1, read as the reverse complement.
AAACCATTGCAGGCAGCTCACAGCAGCAGCTCATGTGCTTTGGAGCTGGTGAGTTCCTGGCATGTGTCTAATGCTGTGAGAAACACTCCAAACTTGTGATATTGTGGGAAACTTACAGAAAATTAACAGACTTCTTTCCTTCTCCCAGTATGGCTTATGTAATCATAAGCCATCAGAAATAGCATCCCAGTGCTGCACAGATCCACTTCACACCCATGTGCTCAAAAATATTTATATTTCACCACTGTAAACCTAGAGGTCAGTTAGTTTGTGGAGCTGCCTCACTTATTTCCACCTTGTGGAATAACACAGTGTTTACACTTTTGCCATATTGCTAATGCACACACCTGGGGGAACACCCTTTAGCTTTCAGATTCAGACCAAGTGTAATAATTGGTGTGTTGGCCTGAGAGGAAAAAACTGAATCCATATATTTCCTATCTTGCTGATTCTGTGTTGTTTCTCTGATATAAAGAAAGATTGCAGGAACAGGAACTAATGCAAACTGTTGTTTTTTGGTAAATACAGTAATCTTTATTTTCAGACTGTGTTTGTAGGGACCCATTTTACTCCAGTGGGCTCAGCCTCCTGGATAGCACTTAGGTGAACTGATGAGGAAGCATTCAGGATGTGCTAGCAAGGATCACAATTCAGTATGCTGCCTTCTTCTGTGAACTGAGCTTTAGAATGCACTGTACAGACTGCCTCTGCCCCAAGGAGTTTGAAGTATAAATAAAATCAGAGCAGAGTGCACTGAGGGAAGCAGAAAGGAAATACCTAAGACTGAAAAAAAAAAAAGAAAAATCTTCAACTTATTATTGTTGACTCATATTTCTGGCTATTATATTAAATATAAAATGGGATGAGAGCAAAAACAATACCTGGAAACTCCACAGTGTCCAAGAGTAGGAGAAATCTCGCTGTACAGGGTTTTAGTATTATAAAGTTTTTATAAGAGTCCATGACTTTGCAGGTTCTTTTGCCATAAGGATTGGCAGTGAAGCATAGTAAAGCAATAAAAGGGCAAGGCGTGGAGCCAAATACTTCTGTTTGTAATTGTGGTGGTGATGTGCAGAGCAGCAGGAAGAGCAAATCAAATGCAGATGGTTTTTGTATGGAGGCTTGACTTTTATTGGTGATAGTGCTCAAGGTGGTGCTGATACTCTCCTATCCCTGGAAAAAAGGCTTGCAATGGGGGATCATTTAAAAGGAATGCAGGGAACTGTTCTGCACATCATGGATGGTGCCAAGCTGCAGGCTGAAGCTTCCCTTTGGTTATCCTGTTTTCTCACTGGGGTCTCTAGCAGGACTCACCAACCACTGGCAGTCACTGTTCACCTAAACTGCTTCCTAAACTGTTGTGGCATCAACAGAGAGAAGGTTGGGAGGAGCCTGCGCATTTTCCAGCACAGAGGCAGGCAGGACCTCAGGCCTTCAATATTCCTGGCAGTGATTTTTCCTGCTTCTTCCTAGATTCTCCTTCGTCCCAGTGCTGCAGCATTTCCTCCTAGGTGCTAGCCTAGGTTGTTTTTATTACTGTGTAAGTCCTTTGGTTTTTAGACAATTTATTACCTTTCTCTTTGTGCTGTAAGGCTATTGTGATATAATTTCTCCCCATCTTCATTTCCAAGACTGAATCTCATCTCTTTCAATATCCACTTTGTGGGTCATGTTCAGTGACTGTAGTCATCACTCCTCCTCTTTTCTGAGTGTTTTCCCTTGGCTCCACACAGTGACTGGGATTCCTGCACTGGAATTTGATGCAGGGGCTGTAGCTCAGGTGAGCCTGTGAACAGCAGAACAGAAGGCTTCTTTCCCATGCCATATGCGTGGCACTCCTGGTTCACACCGTGGCATGTGGCTCGCCTTTCCTACATCTGGGGCCTGTTACTCGCCTCTGCTCAGATGGGAGGACCCCCCTCTCACAGAGAGATGTGACATCTGTGGCTTTTCCCCTGTGGCAAGTGTTTGTTGCTCCCTCGCTGCAGGAAATTAGGTCTGTTGTACACAGTTGGCTGGTTTTTCTCTCCTTATTGTCTTCTAGGTGCCTGTGAACCCTTTCCTTGGCTGCCTAGGTGGTATCTCTCTCCTTTTGTGTTCCTCTAGAAAAAAGTGTGCTTAAAACCTTTTGCTAATGGCTTTGGAATGAGCAGGTAATCTTTCCTCCTTACCTCCCTCCTTCAGGAGGGATCACAGCACAGAATACAACTCTGGGACATACCTGCTCACCAGAAGGGACACATTAAACAGCTCATAGCTCCCCTGTTAGGAGCGTGGGTTGGAAGGCTGCTTGTAAAACATCAGAATGTGTTGACTGCATGTCACCCACAGTGCTGCCTGCCTGCTCAGGAAGGATATTGAAGCGTGCACAGAAGAGCAATAAAAGCTGTGAGAAGATTGCAGGTAGAGAAGAAGGCCAGTGAAGAAAGCCTGTGGGAGTTAGTTAATTTTTCAGTGGTTAGAAGGCAGATGCTTTCCTAGTTTGCCTACTTAGATACAGATAGAGACAGATATTGATGGCTGGGGGATCAAAGTAGCAAGGTTAAGAAAAGGAAATAGGCAGGATTTTGGAAAACTGTGCCTTCTGTGGCACCACCACTGCTCCAGTACCTAGTACAGGAGGGGATGAACTGTGGCTGATGTTGGGAATGATAACTCAGATGACCTGTTGTTCTCCTTTCCCTAAGGAAGTGTCAGACCTTTCAAATCCCACAGCACTGCTAGGTGAATACTCAGCCAAGGAAAGTAATTTTAGGCTCTTCATAAATGAATCATATTTAATTCATACCTTTGCATCAATACACCCATAATCATGGTAACTCCACCCATTTATAACTGTACAGCTACAAACAGAGGAAGAGACCTCCCAGCCTTCTGCAGCAAATGGGACATATTAGCGTGTGGAAGTTGCACCCCAAATGTGTCACCGCTGCTTTGAGTAGGACAGCAAAGCACAGACAGACAAAAATTGCACATCTGCAAAAATATTTGGACCTCCTCCACTTGGTTCTCACATATTTGGCAGAGCTGAGACTGAAACTGAGATAACAGCCCTTGTTTGCCAGGCCTGGAATAATCTCAGTGGACACTGGGAGAGGGAGCAGCCATTCCCAGAGGATGCAGCTCTGCTCAGTGCTAGCAGTAAAAAATAAAGAGGTGGTCTCTATTAAATACTGATTTTTTTTTTTTTTACCTTGTGTTTGTAAGCATCTTTCTGAGACTTCTTGTAGGCTTTGAGGATATTCAGTAGCTTTGAGCTTTGAGGTATGTCCCATTTTGAATTCCCACTGAAATTACTTGCTTATCCGTCCTTCCTACTGAGATCCCCCCAGAGCTGGCCAAGGCTTGCTCTAAGTATTTGTGTGACACCTTCAGAAACCTTCTTCCTAAAATACCAGGGAGGGTTAATGCTGACAGCTCTCTTTGTTTTAAAATGTGGTGCTTTGCTTGTCCTAACTGTAGATGTTTCATTTTGAGCAGATTTTTACTAAAATACATTTAACAGAACATTTTTATTAAAGTCCTTGTTTGCAAAACACAATTGCTAGACAATGAATACTTATGATGAAGCCTCTCCCATGGAGATTTTTCCTTTTGCTAATTCCTGGAAGGCAGCTCTTCAGTTTCACACAAGCCTTTTTGTGTTTGAAAACATAAAGCCCTACAGACACCCTTTAAAAACTTTTAAGTTCATATCCACTATGTGAGCTTAAAATATTTTTAAAATTTTTTTGCTTGGCTTGAAGTTGTGAGATGATACCTGGTCACAGTCTTAAGATTCTTGTTGAATCTTGTACAGCTGAGCAGCTGTACAAAAGCAGATGCAAAGGCTTAAGAGCAGATGCCGTAATTACAGAATTACAGAGCTACTCATTAATTCTCAGTTTTAGATTTACCTCTTTTTTTATGTCTCTCTCTTTTTAAACTGTACTCTGTAAGTGCCAAGTGTATTTGCCAAAAGCGTCTGCTGAGGATGGCTCACCCTAAAGCACAGCCTTGTAAACAATGAAATTTAGGGCTGGATGTGGTAGTAAATGCAGTAATAATCTGATTTTCTCTCCTGTGCATCAGCTCTGTATAGGTTATCTAGGTTACTGGAGCATTTGGCACTTGGCAAGCATTACCTGGCCCTGTGCCAAATGAGACACACAACTTTCGTTGCTGTGGTGCCTGAGTTGTATAAATAAACTGCATTTTAGGCCCACAGGAAGACAAACACTCCAATTGAAATGGTTAGTCACCTTTCCTTAGTCACATTTGAGAGAAACAAGATGGTATCGTAGCCATTGTGCAGAGTTACACAATTCGAAGGGGCATGTGGTGAGAGTAGCATAAATCTTTTCAGCTGGCATTATTCTGTTGCGTGGTTGCTGTTTGCTGTTTTGTAGCAGATGACTCACACGATGGACCACTTTCTGGCATAGTTACTGGACTCAGTAGGATTTACAGCAGCAGGATTTTTGATGTAAGTTAATTATGATTTCAATACCAGGAAATAAGCTCAAGTCTAGGAGGGGAAAAAAAAATTAAAGTGCTGCTCTGTTTCTGTGTAGTCTGATGCTATTATTTGTCAGACTGATTAACAGATATATGGTATTAATTAATTTAGTCTTAATAACACCCATATATGAGTGTACCCAAAAACCAGAGGAGCTGAGCTGTGCTTGTACATAAATTAGAAAATCTGATGAGCTACTATGATATAAGTGTGGTACAGGAAGCTTGATTAGAAAGTACTGGTGAGGTCAATGACTGTATAGAATAAAAATCAGTGCAGAATTTGATATTCTTTGTTGTTTTGTGATGATTTTATTAGTTCAGCAATGTATTTATAATGTTGTAGCTGTGTATTAAAGAGCCACAAATACTGGTGATCATGGTTTGCATGGTTTTACTTTCTAAACCTGCAAAGTACAAAGTTAATAAAAACCCAACATTTGCTAAGCCCAAGAACTAAAAAGTTTATTGTTCATCAAGCTTGTGCTGAAAGGCAGTGAATAAATATGATTTTGAAGCCAGTTGCATATTTTAAATGACCTTCTGTGCAAAGAAAGTAGTGATAATGTACTTTGTAAGCTGCTTTTTAAAGCTGTTCTGATGTCTGTGGTGTTTTACCGGGAGTTGCTAGAAACATAGGAAAAAACTTTTGTCTAAGATAAATGGAAGAAGAATGTCAAACTATTTTAGGTCAGTAGAAAATTGTTTTGGCAGTCCTACAGGAAATGGATTGAGGCAGCAGGTAGGGATTTACCAGAGGTGCCAGCAGGTGCTCAAGTGTCCTGGGCATGGGGATGTCCTGGATACCTGGAGACCCCAAAACACAGAAGGAATGTCAGAGCATTTGGGCCCCTCTGGCACATTCAGGGTCACCTCTGCTTGGTTTTGCCCTTCCAAGCTGTGCTGTTGGTCTGGGCTTGCAAAGTCATATTGGGAGGCTTATTGTGCTTTGTTAGGTTTTTGCTTTGTTAGATTTTTTCTTTTATTTTTTTTTTGCTCTTGCTTGTTTTTCTCTAAGGGCTAAGATGGGAGAGGCTGCAGAGCCAACATAGGGTGTGATTTACCAAAGGCCTCAATTGTACTGCTCTCTGAAGTCAGCAGATCGGGGGGAATGAAAAGGGGTTTTGCTCACTCCCTCCAGCCGTGGGTCAGAGCCAGTTTGCAGCCAGGGCTCTGTGGGCAGGATGGATTTGGGGAGGAGAGGTGGCTCTGTAGCTCAGGCATCATCACAACAAGGCCATTTGGAGCTGCTCCCCCATCCAAGCATAACATTGGTATCAAGCCCAGAGAAATAAAAGGATTCTCTGTGCTTTCCTTGCCCTGTACACCAGAGCTGGGCATAAAGAGAATCACAAAATAGTTTTGGTTGGAAGGGACCATTAAGATCATGGGCAGGGACCCCTTCCACTAGACCAGGTTGCCCCAAGCCCTGTCCAACCTGGCCTTGGACACTTCCAGGGATGGGGCAGCCACAGCTTCTCTGGGCATTCCCGGCCTCCCCGCCCTCCCAGCAGAGTTTCTTTTCTGTAGCGTTTATTAATACAAGGCAGACTGTAGGTTCTGGCAGTCTAGACAGAACCATAATGTTTCTTCTGGCTTTTCTCATTAATTTTGACAGATTTGAGGGGTTTGCAGTTCTGCACAAAGAGGTTTCAATTAACCCTTCTAACTTGCTTGTATCGTAGGCTCATTTAAATTCACTCAGCAGTGTTTGCCAAGTACCTTAGTCTGTGCTGTACAGATGTGCAAAGAAAGGCATTGACCTTGCTGGAGTCTCTTGGGATTTGGTTTGGGGTAACTGAAAACAGAATGCAAATCTGTCCATCAGCTGGCATTGTTACAAATATTGCCCCTTCATTTCTTTTTACTGTTGTTATTTGAACCTGAATTATTGTAATCATAACTTGTAACTTTCTCTCTGAAGCATGTTGCAAATATTTACAGCATTTTGCATATTATTTCATGTCAGGGAATTGCCATGGCCTGGTTGGAGGGCATTTGTGACTTACTAGGCTTCAAGAAGTAAGAAAGCTGCAGGGTTGTTGTTTGGCCTGTTTAAGAAATACATTTGGAACAATGCACAATTAATAGTTATCAGAAGATATGTTAAATACACCAGCAATCCATAATTTATCATTTTGAACAATATCTTCTTTTGGGACAAAATAGACCCTGTCAGCAAGTGGCACACAACAGAGTGTGTGTCACTGATTCATAAACCATAAAGGAAAGGTAAATAACAGCTTCTGCTTTTCTGTACTATAGTTTGGTCATAGCAAAGACTGCAAGAATAAATTCAGTTTACACATACTTTTTGGGGGCTGAGATTTCTTGCAAGAGGTTTGCTTCCTCCCTGTGTTGTTAGTGACCACATAGCTTTTGGATAATGTCACATTCTGACTGAAAGTAAGGAATGATGAGTGCTTAGGCTGGCAGCCAGATCTGCCTTGAGCTGCACTGTACCAATCATATCACCTTATATCTCTGTCTCTTATTTTTTGCCCCTGGAAGACTGATACATTAATATTTTACTATTGTAAAGATGCCTTCAATCATGTTGGAGAAAGTCTGCTGGAAGTTTGTAGAAGGCAGCTATTGATAAATGCAGAAGTTGCTGTTATTAATTTCTCACAAATGCTGGTATTTCAAGCAATATGTTTCTAGATATGTGTGGATGTTTTCAGCTGCAGAATGTTTTTTAACAGAACAGCTGCATCTCTACTTTCTATGCCATTACTTGTAAGAGAAACAAATCCCTGTAAAGCACACCATGGTGTTTTTGGGGCACAGTGCTCTCCCTGTTGCCCTATCACCAGCTGTCCATTATGAAATTATTGGTAATTATGTTGTTGTCACCATTAACACGATGAGCTAGGGGAGGCATTTGAGTTGTTGCCATTTTTTAAATGATTCAGAAGTCTTTGCCTGCCTTATTTTTCTTTTTTCCACTGCTTGATGACTCTCTCACAAAGCTTTAAGATTAATTACACTTGTACCTAGAAAATACTTTTTTTTACAGTTTTGCTCTGCCATTCTTCTGTGTTATACTTAGGAAATAAAATAAGGTGCATCACACCTTATGGAAGGATCAAACCAGGCTGAGATTTAGGAATCTTAGGTGGGGAAGGGGGGTGAGGTGGGAAGGAAATGGTACAAAAAACCTCCAGGAAACAAAACCCCTCAGCATTGTTTCTTAGACCTCCCCATGATGCCCAGGTTAGTTGCTGTAATTTTCTTACTAAGAGGTAATGAATTACTTTCTTTGGCTTTATGTATTAAATTTTGCCTACTCTGTTTCTGTTTTCCTGTTCTTTAATATCATATAATCATTTAACTGTAAGCCATTCAAAGTTTGTCCTCAAAATACTTTTTTTTTTTCTCCAATTGTCTATAAAATTATTGAAATGCTTCAATTGTGAGCATACAATGAATGATCATCCTGTAATCTGTTCCACATGGGTAGTAGGCCAGTTTGTACATTGAGTACACATAATTTTAATTCAGTTAAAACCAGAAAGACTGAGACTGTTACAACCTACAAGATCTTTAGAAAAAATGCACTTTTTAAAAAAATCTCATGCCACATCATAGCCACCCTATTGAAGACACAAATCAAAGGAAGGAAAACAAGAGGAAAACGCAAAGAAATTGAGCTTAGGTTCAATCTTCAAAAGACAGAATTATATCTTTTAGTTGTGTATTTAGGGGTTCTTGAACTCTGTGAAGAGTTTCTGAATCTTTTATGGTTACACTTGAACATTCATTCTGCTTTGTTTTGTTTTGTTTTTCCTGTGTTCCTCAGAAGGGAACTCAGCTCCTTTAAAATTCCTCCCATACATTTTAAATACCCCGAGACTTGTAATAATGACCAGTGGTGGTAAACTTCCAAAGGATCAAAGATCTGGCACGATCAGGATAATAACTGGAAAACCCAAGTACTATAATACAGGGGATAGCTGAGTCACTTCAGTCAGGACATCAAACAGGGACCCGAGCAAGGAAAGGTTCTTTGGTTTCTCCTACTCTTGAAATACCATGGGAACCATTCTCTTGTGGTCCATCTGCTTCCTGCCACGCTGAAATTAAGATATGCAGAAGTGCCAGTGTATTTCTTTCTCCCTATTTTTTTTTTCTCCCTTTAAGGTTTCCTAAGAAGATCAGAACTCAAATTTTTACTTGATTGAAGGGAGGCTTTGCTTTGGTCAGTCTCTGCGTGGAGCAGCCCAAGAAGCCCTCCTGACAGCTGTGTTTGTGTTACAGTTGGCAGCTGCTGGTGATATTTCTGACCCAGCCATCAGGGCTTGCTTAGGACTATCCACAATAAAACCAAGTCAGTGAGAGGTTGGCTGTGGTGCAAAGTCGGGGGTTGGGGGAGAAAGATGTAATGCAGGAATATGTGAGGATCTGGGCTGTTAAAAGTTCTCATTATTGATTGTAGCAGCCAGAGAGAGCAGCTTCGTAGTTTGATGTAGGTTCTGCATCTAGGGGAGATGTAGTGGATATTTAGGAACCAATAAAAGTCAAATCTCGGAATTTATGCTCAAATAAAACACTCCATATTCTTTATTAAGGAAGATGACTGCAAGAATCCCACATAAGCACGCTGTTCCAGCTATTGCAGCTATTCCTGTGAAAATCTGGGGTTTTTCATTTGATTTCTCTTCAGTGTGCAAGGTCATGTGTGTATTTACAGTTATGGTGAAATGATAAATTTCAAAAGATGAAGGTCTTTGCAAAGACCTTTTAATTAGTCTTTAATGCTTGATTTTCTAAATTTGCTGTGTCAAATCCAAAGTCCAACAACTGAGGAAGAAATTTCAAAAGGTCACTGAGGGAAACAAAAATTGTTGGCTGACGTGAAGAAGTCTATAAACTGAGTTTCAGCCACCTTTCACATTTCTGGGCCAAAATAAATGTGTTATTCAGCTATTTAGAATATTTTTTGAGATAAAAGTTTGGAGTTACAGATAAATTTGAGTCTTCACAGTTTGGTGAAGAACCAATATAGTGTTTTTTATTTGGCTTCAAGAAGGGCTTTTTTTGCAAAACCTCATCACTAGAAACGGCAGTTTTTTCAAGAAGAGAAAACATAGGCATGTTGAATCTAGTTGGGCAGAAAAACTAGGTTTTGGAGGCATGCAGGACTTTCTTTTCTGTCCAGATACAGGAGTTGATCCAATGCACAGTGCCTCAGCCTACTGTTATCGTGTAGGACTTTCTTAATAATTTTAGTAAAGGTTGCACAGCCATAGTGGACCAAAAAGATAACTGGGGAAAGAGATGCCTGAAGATACAGCTGCCAAAATAAAAATTCCAATGGGAGGAAAGTGGATAAAGGAGTGCTGGTGTGCCCAGTGGGTTGAAGCTCTTGCCACTGCAGCCTGGACTGTCAGCTGCCTCTGCTGAGGGCAGCCACATGAAAAGGTCCATCTGTGGCCACAGAAAAAAGCCTTTCTGGCCTCAAGTGGCCTGTGGCCACAGGGAAGGGGCCCTCCCTGACACCAGATGTGAAGCTGCTGCATGAGCCTGCAGTCTGCCAAAGAGGAATATGGTGACAAAGGCATTCCCCTGAAATTTGTAGGAGGATGCAGAAATACTTGGAATTTCTAGCCCCAACAGTTCCTTGCTAGCAGTCTGTTGATGCTGTGGGGGGAAAAAGCCTTTAGGCATTTCTGTGAAAAGGCCTTGTACTTCTAAATCTGAAACAGGAAAGTCACACGTTGGCCTTGTGTGTTTTACTGGCTGCAGTCTATTTAAATTCTTGTAGGGATTCTTCTCAGGTGCCACATATAAAACCCTCATAACTGCAAAACATCAGTCGGTATTCAGCCCTGTGTCTTTAATTCCCTTCCACTCACAGAAAAAAAAACCCTGTGCTTTCTTTAGTGTCTCTAGCAGTGCTTTATCTACCATGGCTCTGGGTAAAGAGCTTTTCTTTTGCTGTCTGGGCAGCCTTCAAGTGATGGGATGGATTTATCATACTGTCCTGATGACTGCATGTGTCTTAAATGTCACACCTGTAAGTTTAATTAGGTGATTTATTTAATTTAGAGGTGTGAGATTCCCATTCTCAAACTTCTAATGCTTGCATTTTCTGACTTTATCCTTTTTTTTTTTTTTTTTTTTTCTGGCAGGAACTGAAATGTTCTTACCAATTCAATCCATTTCTTATTACATGGCAGTAGACCTCATTTAATTAAATGCAAAGTTATAAACCAAATGGTTCCCAAATGTATAATGCTTTGAGTATTTAAGGAAAAAAAATATCCAAAAAGAAAAAAAAAAATAAAATACTCACTAGCAAGTGTTTGCCAAGTGTTTGTGTTGGTTTGGCAGGTATTTGGAATTGAGTTTGTAACCAGAGGTAGTAGTAGGTGCAGAAGAAAGTCTTCATGAGAAAGTCACCCCTTTTGTGTGGGGAAATGCCACAGGGCCATGTGTGTGCATATCCAGCTTCCATGGAAAGGATGCTGGATGTGCACATATATGGGAAGCTTTTCCTGGTCCTTAGTGCCAGCCCAGCTCTGCCTTGGTGCCACTGGATTGCAGTTCCTGGGCAGAACTGGGAGAGGTCCTGGTGTGCTAATTAGGCCTGTTGAAATGGAGTTCAAAATAACTCCTTCCTACAGTCAATCTGTTTTTGAAACCGTATGAATATTGACTGAGCTGTCCGTGCTAATTGTTAACCAGTACTGACAAAATAACCTGTATTTCATTATGGCTCTGGTGGTGAAGGAAGGGGAAAAAGGACTGCTAGTGGCATTTCTTATCAGCTTCATCCCTTGTACCAATTAGATGTTTATGTCTCATTTGCTGTGAAGTTGGATCTTATTGGATTTCTGTGTTTATGATTCTGTATGTTTTGATGTGTGTTTCAAAGTCAGCGTGCTGTTACTTTGTTAAATTAGCCAAGGTTTGAGCATTGCTTTCCCTAACCCAGTCTTAATTCCCTCTGTTGCATGTGAGACCGTGTCTCTTTTGAGGGAGCAGAAAATGATGTAGTGCTTAAATTACCTTAAAATACTGATTTCAGAAAGAATGAGAATTTTCACATTGCTTGCTTTGCCTTTAGGAAAACTTTTTTTTTTATCTTCTGGCTTGGAAATGTCAATGTCCTGTCCTGGCTGGTGGCCTTCTGCTGGGACAAGATTGTTTCTTTTCTATGTCTTTCATCCGGACTTTGGCAAGAAAAGTTCGATGTAACCACAGTAGGTAACTCATTTCCAGACAATGCCTTATTGTCTGCACAGGCTGGACGCAGAGACCTTGCATACTACTTAGAATCAAGATTAAATTACCAACCTTTTGGGCATTTTTATGTAAAATGCTCTTTATTATGGTTTTCTCATAGCTAAAGCATGAGTCACTTGCAAGCCATAATAGATTTTGGCTATGCTGCATGATGAAGTGTTCTGGATGCAGTGAAACATTTAATCAAGACTCCAGGCAGTGCAACTCCCAGTGGTCACCTTAACAGATAGAAAAAAAAAAAAAAGGAGAGAAAACCAAACAATTATGACACCTTTCCTTTAGCACTAGGATTGATATTTGTTAGAGACAACAGAGGGAAGTAGCTCCTTTTTGATTTTTAATTTTAAATGATGATGAAAACAGATTTACACCTGATTTAGACTAGGTGTAAAGAAGACATTTTCCATGATGAGGGTGGTGAAACACTGGCACAGGTTGCCCAGACAGGTGGTGGATATCCCATCCCTGGGAACATTCAGAGCCAGGTTGGATCGGTCTCTGGACAACCTGATGTAGGTGAAAATGTTCCTGCTTATTGCAGAGAGGCTGGACTAGATGGTCTTTGAAGGTCCTTCCCAACCCAGATTATTCTATGATTCTAGGATTTTTCTGATAGTGTCAGTTAAATCACTGAGTTTTTGATCATTCTGATCTCCCAGCATTTTATAGTGATGCTTTATAAAAAGGTCTTGGTTGCAAAACATCAAATCACCTTACTGAACTTTACATAAAATGATAGTAACTCCGGGAAAGTTACCCAGTGTTAAAATACTAGAGTTAGAACCCACAGATTAAAATTACCTGGGAAATTCCAGCACTACATATTAATCATAATAAGATATATAAGGCTCCATGCATGTTTGTTTAATGGACAAAGCAAAACATGTTTCCAAAATGCATTGAGCCCTAAGTTTCAAAACAATTTTAAGGCTGGTGATCAGTAGTAATTCTTGATTCTGTGAGGAAAAAGGAAACATTTCTATAATCCCTATTCTAAATTACTGTTGTCTTGTATAAGGTTGATGTTTGCTTTGAGGTGACTGGAGTGGGCAGTGGTGGGGCCTAGGACAGGTTTTACATCCTTTCTTTCAATAAGCTTGACCTCAGACATCAGAATTAAGTCTTTTAAACCTGGCTTTCTTTAATTCTTTTTCCCAAACAGTGCCTTTTTAGCACTTTTCCCCCACATTTTCTCCCCAGCTGCAATCTTCCCCCTGTTAATAGTGGAGTTCTTAACAACATTACATTTCTATTTAACAAGTTTGCTGGCCTGCAGCACAATAGACTAATGTGATTTTTATTGTGCTAGCGTGCACTGGGATTGTTTGCCTCCTGGAAAATGGGATATTCAGATGCCTCATTCAGCCTCAGCTCTTGCCTTGTCCCAAGATATTTTCTTTATAAATGGGCTTTCCATCTTGTTGTGAAAATTGTAAATGTGCGTGATCTGTAGTTCAGGTTTTTCACCTTCCTGAGCTCTGCTATTATTGGGTATTGAAGTAATTTTGAAGAGTAAGTGTTTATTTTTTACCCTCAAACTTACTGTTTCCCAGTGTTTTAGAGCAAGGTGGGAAGCTGGTTCAAGATGGGCTGTGGGATTTATCTTATTAGAAATTTTACTGTAGATATTTTCTAGGAATATATATATGTATATGTGTGTGTGTGTATTTAATTTTATTTCTTTTAAGGAGCATTTTTCTTCTTTTCTTTCTGAAAATGCTTTTTCAGAAATTCATTGTGCTCCAATGCTTCATCTCCCCATTCCCTTGCCTCTGCAGTGTGGGGGAAGCTCACATGCACTGGTCCTCAAGCACTGAGTGTGACTGCAGCCTCAGTGATGAGAGTGGCCAGGGTGATCACTCACACCAATAAAAAAAGGAATTAACACATGCCTGTGTGTTTTCCAGGATTAGGGGAGGATTGTTTGCTGGATGAAGGAAGAGGCTGAAGTGATGGAGGCAGGACTAGTGTTGGCCAGGTTCTTCAGTCAGTTACATGGATGGGGTGAATTAATAGTTGTATTCTTTCCTTTTATCATCATGAATGGTATTATTTAGAATATTTACCAAGGGGGGGGAAATAAAATCCTTCCACTTTTATTCAGTTCAAAATGATAATGTGCTGCCATGGTCTCCATCAAAGAAGGAAAAGCTCCTTAATTTTTTTTTTAAATGAAGGATCGTATGATGACTTAAGCATAAACAAAAGTCTTCAGGGTGATTTGTGCCAATGCTGCTCGTAGATTATTAGATGGTATCTCCTGAGAGAGGCAGTGAACGTCACAGAGGCAAGCACAGGGAAGAAGAATGACTCACCACCATATAAATTGAAAGAAAAGCTGTTGCCTTTCCACTCTGTTTGATCTTTAATCAAATAGTTGTAGCCCTTGAAGAGATATCGAACGTGGGAGGCATCTGGGAGTTCCTCCCTTCTCAGATCGTGTTCTATCTATAGATCTCTGATGGAGTGTGTGCCATGGATAGCGTGGCTCCAGGCAAGAATTACTCTTTTGGGACTCCCTGGGAAACTTGCTGCTGCCACGTGAGCTCATTCATGTTTCCTGTGTCATCTTTTTTTCCTCCCCTCATTGTGGTTTGATAGGTAGAAAAACTTCAGAAGACTGTTCTGTCTGTAAACCCTCTTGACTTTGAAACAGAAGAAAACTAAATGTTAATAACTGTAATAAAACAGAAGGCTAGGGTCTGGCCAAGTGAGCCCATTGGTTTATAGAAGGTGCTATGACTGGTTAGAATTTGGCACGTTTCCTCACAGGGTGATGGTTTATTTTACATACCTTTGTAGCTCATAAACCCAGTCACTAAAATAATTTCTTTTTCCAGAATAAAATTTTCATTTCAAGTTTTTTATGTTGAGCATGGAACTTGTCTAGCCTGTTCAGTAATAGTTACCTGGGGTACTAATATTTTTGAAGTGGAATTGGTGTTCTTACTCCCCAAAATGAAACTTCATCTTTTAGCAACTGTTTCCTAATCCAACAAGTTAATTTTAATAAGCTTAAGAATAGTTTATGTCCTAAATGTTTAACTAGATCTGTGTGCTTTAAAACTTAAGGTCTTGGTATGATTCTTCTATCTATTAACAACTGAGGTTTGCCTAAATGGAGAAAGAACTATTTTTCTTGTATCTACATTCAGAGTAAATTGAGGCAGAACTGTTTGAGGTGAGTGCTGCCCTGCCTCAATCGGTTTTAAATTTGTTTAGGGAGAAAAAAAAAACAAAACAAAACAAAAAACCAACCAAACAAACAAAAAAACAAAACAAAAACCAAACCAAACCAAAAAAAAAAAACAAAAAAAACCCACAAGAGGCTAATTTGAGCAGCAAATAAGAATCCTAACAAGATCAAGGCAATTAATACTTCCTCTGCTTTGAAAATGTCTGTGACAACAGTCTGCAGCAATTGAATTGTCACAGATGAGGATGAGTTGGCCATCTGTAACTGTGGCAGAGGCCGGGCATTATTGTGAGAATGTTATTAAGCCTGTGGAGGAGAAATTTGATTCATGCACAGGGAAATTTGTGGTATTGTTTGGCTTTCTATATTGCAGACCTCTGTGGTTTGTTGTGTGCTTGTGTTTTTGCATCTTAGCTTGAGACAAACATAAAACAAGCACACAAACAAAACTAATAAGAAAAAAAAACCACAAAGATGGTTTGCATAGAAATTGATATGTAAAATTACTGTGTTTATTTTACAAGGGTCAGTAAATAAACAACATGTATTTGTCTGAAGAATAAGCTCAGAGGGAAGGAAAAGCACTCTACCAGAATTTGCACAAAAGTAGAGTAATTTTGTGGAGATTTGCGTGCCCATGAATTGAACAAAGCTTTCTGATTTTTTTCATTTTCCCTTAACAACAAAAGTAAGAAATTATTATGAATCTATTAATCAGTTTTCCATCAGAGTCTTAACAGATTTAGAAGAGTCTGTAACTATTTGTGTTCCCATGGCTTCTGCAGGAATTCAAGGCTGTTCAGAGGAACAAAGCCCCCAGCCGTGCCTGGGCCACTGGAAAGAGCAATTAGGGAATCAAAAAGGTGCTTCACTACCTTTGCTGCTTCTGTATTTTATTATATGTGAGTCCTCTGAGTGGTAGTCAGAATTTTGGGTTCTGTATTAAAGTAGCTGTTGATCCAAATAGGAATCAAGGAGTTGTCAGATGGAAAGTTGCAGACATTTTTGTTGCATGGTGCAGTACTTTGAGTGCTCTCAGATGGTTGGTTTGTACCTGTCTTATATTCTGGATTTGCACTGAATGACGAGTTTGAGGTCAGGGAAGAATATTTCCCATTTTGGATGAATTTGGAGAAGGGGATGCACAGCACACACCATCTGTAGACCCTTTTGACCATGACTCTGTGGTACAAACAGCTGGTGATAACCCCCTGACCACCTTATCTTGCCTTTGTTGAGTCCAAGGCGGAATTACAACTTAATTTTTAATTGGTAGCATATGATGTTAATCAAACAATGTATTTCCTAAAGTGACACACACTGACATCTTTATGCAAATGTGAAGTGGGATTAGAAAGATGTGGTTGGTTGGGAAAAGGTTTAGTTTAGATCTTTGATTAAAACTTTATGGATTTTTTTTTTCTTTTTCTTCTTTCTTTTTCACAGTAGAGATGTGATAGGATATGCTGCAATCTTCCAGTGCCCTGTGGCAGTGGAAGATTTTGTGGTTGTGGTTCTCCTGTGGGCTTCTGCTTCGTGTTGGAACTTGTGGAATAATTTCAAAGTGAAATTAATTTCTGAGCTCCTGGACATTCAGTTTACACCCAATCTCATTCAGGATCTATGCTGTCTTAAATGAAACGTAACAGACTCTTGTTTTGGGAGAAAATGTGACATTTTGACATTTTTTTCTCAAATCTTTCTCAAAGATGTCTTAGACCAGGCTGCATGGGCCCTGAGCAAACTGGTCTAGTGAGTGGCATCCCTTCCCATGGTGGGAGGTGTTGGAACTACATCATCTTTTAGGTCTCTTCCAGCCCACACCATTCTCTGATTCCAGGATTGCTTCAGTGAAATTTCTGCAAAAAAGTCCATCCAAGGATCTTATTCCCTAGTGTAAGCTGAAGTAAAAAGATAGCTTTAGACACAGATGTTAATTAGACTTAGACAGTGGTGAATAATGAAGCAATACACATTATCTAAGCCCTGTGGGTAAATAATAAATTATGGTACAAATGCTCTTAAAAAATGTTGTGTTCTTTTCTAAAAATATTCTCATACTTATTTGAGAATTTCTTATTTTTGCACCATCTAAAGCACGTTTTCAGTATAAAATACAGTTTCTTTGTTTACTTGTGAACTGATTTTTTAGATTAAAATCACCTCTTTTATTCTTCTCCTTTTTTCAGTCCTCCAGAATCTTACTTTATAATTAATTTATTTGTCCCCCAATACTTAGCCATCTGTATTCTTGGATCCTCCCTATTTTTTTTACATCATTCAAACTGTAGGCAATGCACAACTCCTATCCCAAACCCCCCAGAAGTCACCCATATTTTTCATACGATTTGCACAAAGGGTAATCTCTCATCATGAAAATGGGTTCTGGTGGTGAAATGTCACCCACAGCTGAAACATTAGCTGTGAATGACATGTATGGTAGGAATAAATGAACTGCAGAGCTGTGCAGCTGCTTTACCTTGAAACCCTGTCTGGGGAAATGCTGCACTTTGGGGAGGAAAGCAGGAAGAGCGTGCTGTGCCAGTTCATGGGCAAAGAGGGCTGGCAAAATCCTTCATGTGTCATTCCTACCACTCCCCTCCCATTTCTGTGATTAATTGTCATCCAGATGCAGCATTCTCCTTGAAAACCAGCCTAGGCTGGTTTGTTCTCTGAAAGTTTGTGTCTGGTGAGGTGGTTGTCAGTCACTGCTCGTGGTGCTCTGCTCAGCACTCCTCGTGCTTCTCTTATGTCCCTGTTGTCAGGGATATAAATTTAATGACAAAACCTTCTGGGTTAATCTGTTTCAGGCTGTGGATTGTGTTGTGTACCACTTGTCAGTGGCCAAAGGGACTAAGTAGGGGATAAATAAATAAAGGCCTTCTATAAAAGATCACCGTTTTGTCTCCCCTTCCAGCACATATAACTGTTATATTAATATTACACTAATATTAATGTAACATCTCCTCTGGTTTTTGGATCATCCTGGTGATCAAGTCAGAAGAGCTTGGAATTGGTGGTCCCTATGAAAAGAACAGAGAAGAAAATGTTAAGACAGGGGTTTAGAAACAGTTGAAATTGTAGGCTTTGGATCACCAGCAATGTCTGTGTTGGGTATATACAGAGCAGCCCAATCCATATATTTTCAACTAAGTGTAGGAAGAATCCTTCTGGATAAGGGCATAGCAGATACTGTAGTGTAAATAATATTTTGTCTGTCAAATTAGGTACCTTCTTTAAGTCATCCACACCTTTACCTTTTACCTTTCTCTTTTCCTTGGTATGATTTCTTTCAGTTACTCCCTTTCTTCTTAGTGGGTCTTCAGAGTTTGGTGACTGTTCACTATTTTGGGTCCAAAACGTTCCTTTTTTTTTTTTTTCATGATAAATATAAAACAGCTGTGTCTTCTTTTTCTACTTTGGAATATCACGTTCCAGACCCAGCAACAAGAGAAAATGTAGCTCTGCATCTTTTTGAATTAGCATCAGCAGGGCAGCAATCTTGCTTATGAAAAACTGGGGATAAAGATCACGAAACAACCTTTCAGGAGCTATCATTCTTACTTGGAAAAGCATACAAATATGGCATGTGAAAAGAACATTTGTTGAGTTTTGGATAGGCAAGGAGAGTAGATGCTAGTGGGTGCTCCTAAAGTAACGTTTATGTTTGCAATTAGAGGAGAGTTTAGAGAGAGAGAGAAAAGCAGATTATTTGTTATAAAATATATTAAGTGCAAGGGTGTTTTTTCCCCTCTCGGAACGGAGAGTTGCCAATATATAAACATTTCAGAGAGAATTTTACACCACCTCATCTTCATGTCAGGCAGCATTTAATGGTTGAACAATCTCCTGCCCCGGCACTTGGCAGTTATTCTCCAGGGGCTGACTTTGAGGATTACAATGACAGTCTATCAGTGGATCTTTTCCAATATAAACTAGACCAGGACCATTTAAAATCAGTTGCTATCAACAAGTCAAATTAACTTTATTTGTGTTAGAGGTTTTCCTAGGAGTATTTTATAACAACGTGGAATTTTAATATCCGGACGGGCTTTTCCTATTGTTGGTGTGATTTGGGAATGTGCTAATTCATGTGATTAAGAGCAATTTACCTGATTTCTTTCAGAATTATCTGATTAGTAACATTCAGGTCCTATCAGCATCCAGCACTCACTCAACTTTTTTCCCATCCCTTCTTTTTACAGGTAGAAATAACACTTCAGGATATCAATGACAACCCACCAGTATTCCCCACAGACATGCTCGATCTGACAGTAGAGGAGAACATAGGAGATGGATCCAAAATACTGCAGCTGACAGCCATGGATGCTGATGAGGTAGGGGTGTGGTTTCAGTTTTGAATGTTGGTGCTAAAAGTGCCATTCTGGACATGTTTTTACCTGTTCCCTTCATCCCTTGGTGTGGGCTTGGCCTTTTATAAAATTCTTTCCAGTATCATGGAGCTCTAAATTAACTTTGAAACCAAGATGTTGTAGTTGAGCCCAGTTTCAAGGTGTGCAGTAAAATTATTCTGAGATAAGCCTTGGAGAACAAGAAAAATTCTGATAATGCCTGCTTTCCCTTTGACTAGACCAAACAAAGATCAATATTGTCCCTTCCAAAAGAATGTTTTATTTTACCAAAAAGAGGGGAAAAGAAATAATGCTTAAATGCGTGCTCTGTACATGAACCTGTTTGCAAAATAGTTTTGCCCACTTAGATTCATTACTGGAGAATGATGCAACTAAGGTGCTATGAATAACTTAAAATGCTGTGATGCCTTAATTTATTTTAGAAACTTAAGTTAAAAAAGTGTTAGTCATGTTATTTTTTGTTAACTTGAACTGTTTATTTCCACATTGGAAAGGCCTAAAAAGTCAATATAATCATGCAGAAAGTTTGTGTTATTGTTCAAATATAAAGCTACACTTGAAAACAGCCTGCAGTTCTTGCTTTCAAATAATAGGGCAATTCCACCTCCTCAAGAGAATTTTATTCCTGGCCTTTTTTGTGTTAGCTTGGTGAGTCTTCCTGTGATTGTTATTTGGTGTACTTAATCTTACTACTACAGAGGAACCACGAAACACCCCTGGGAATGGTGCGAATGTGACTGTAAATATTTTGGTTTTCTCTTTATTTTCGAGTAGTAGCCTGATATACAGACAAAACCCAGGATTTTGGGAAGGTGCACTTCTGTAAGAAAAATTTGAGCTGTTTGTCTTTATTTTGGGAAGTAGTAAATACTGAACTACCACTCTTGGGGGTGGTATGGCAAATATATCTGAGATTATAGCAGTGTCTTATGCTCCAGCCTCTTTTTAACCATTCCTGAACTGCTCCTAATCTGTTACCCATTCTGAAGCACTCTGTCCAGTGAAAAGTGATTTGTTACCCTAGAGAGAAATAACTCAGCCTTTTTATCAAGAGGAATGATTTCAATTTCCCTGCCAGAACATTTGTAACTCAAACTCTTTACAAAGAGCCCAAGTTTTCCTTGCAATGTGCAGTTTAGGGTCGAGATATCTTTTTATTCCCTGTCCCCCTTTTTGAAGTTGAGGGCACAGTATAAACCAGGCTCACACATGGCTGTGGTTTTAGCTGAGCTCTGTTAGGACTCTGGCTGGTCAAACATGAGGTGAAGAGTGTGGTCACCTCTGAAAATTCTCATGAGATGTGATGGCTAAGCCACACAATTGGAGGAAAGCGTGTGACAGCCCCTGGGCACACCTGAGCACACAGCTGAAGCACTGCATGCAGCTCTTCAGGGCTGGGCACCTGCAGAAGCCTGTTTTCTTTCTAAATTTCCTTTTATCAATGAGCTTAGTCTGACTCTTTGAAACAACACCCCAGAGAGAAAGTTTGGCACGGGGCACTCTGGTAAGGTCAGGGAACTACTGCTTGTCTCTCTGCTCACAAATAAGAGCAGGTGTTTATCTCTGTTAATTTGCTTTTTTAGGCAGGAGTATTTGAAACAGCCATAGAATTCCTTTCTGCCTGATCTCTTTGATCTGCTGTTCATTGCACATGTGCCACTGGTGTGTCAGCAGCAGGTTCCAGCTGTGAAACCTGAGCTCTGGCCTGGCACCAGAGGAGGGCACAGTAAATATCTGCTTGCATTTCCAGGCCCCATCAGCACACAGGGTTTAGGGACTGTATCTGATGTTAGAGGCTACCAAACTTCAGTATCCTTGAGCCTGTCTTGGAAAAAGAAGGACATGACATTTTTCTATGTAACATTATTTTTTCTTAGTTTTCCTTTCAACCAAAATGCTCGAAGTCCACATGAATGCTTTTTTTTTTCCACCCTCAAGAACAAATGAAATTTTTTGACCCAAAAGCAAATGCTTTTGACTTGCAGCACAACCCAAGAAATCAGAACTGTGATTTTAATGATGTGTGATTTGTCACTTTAGGGCTTTTTATTTACAGGGGTAAATATATATCCATGCAGAAACTGACCTTTGAGGGCTGCTGCAAGCATGGCCTCCATGAGTTTCTCCTGACCACGAGCTGTGGCCCTTGCCATGCATGGTGGCTGGCAGAGCTGACACATGGCTGCCTCGGGTTTCCCCTCCTTCCATCCCATCTCCAGAGAGCATGAAAGGCAGAGCTGATCCCACTGCCAGAGATTTAATTTAATCTTCAAACATAAAAAAAGAATAAACATAGATCCTTATTAAGATATCACACTGCTCAGTGATGCTGGCTTGCAACTAAAACAGGTAACAGTTTTTTGGTATCGATTGGATGAAATCCTTTTCTGAACAGTGGAGCACAAAGTATCTGGGTAATCTCATCATTTCACATCTCATAAATAAAAACTGTGTGCATGTGTCCTCACTGTGGGACTGAAGCAGGGACTGGGCAGGGAGGCCGTTTATTAAAGAAAACGGTTCGGAAAAATAATCTCCAAGCGCAGTTCCGGGAACGATCCTTGTCTTACTGCAAGTTGTGATGTGGTTTCCCTGGCAAATAACATGATTTGACCACTTCTGTTTTGACTTAGGGAGCCAATGCCCTGGTCACATACACCATTATCAGTGGTGCAGATGACAGCTTCCACATTGACCCCGAGTCAGGGGAGCTGATAGCCACCAAGCGCCTGGACCGGGAGCGCCGCTCCAAGTACTCCCTGCTGGTCCGTGCTGACGACGGCCTGCAGTCCTCGGACATGAGGATAAACATCACTGTCAGCGATGTTAATGACCACATCCCCAAGTTCTCCAGGCCAGTGTACTCCTTTGACATCCCAGAAGATGCTACTCCAGGTAAACAGGAAATTGAAATAAGCCCACTGGCCTCTCAAGCGGTTGTTTTCTTCTTTTTAAGGTGGTTTCATGTGCAAGAGTGTTTTGGTACATGAAAGGTGGGTTATAAACTGGAAAATATTTAGATCAAAAGGAGTTTGCAAGAACTGTGTTCTATTACATGACTCCAGGTGAAAAATGAATATTACTTCCAAGATTTTATACAGATTGTTAGTACAAAAGCAGTATCTGCTGGTAGCATCTTAGAAGCTTATTGTAGAACATGAATAAACTGAGGAGATGCAAATGACATGGTGATAGCTTTTAAGCTTTTATTAGGGCTTTCATAACGCAGGAGTCTCAGTTTGGGATGACCAAGATCACCCCAGTGCCTCAAAATTTTGCACTCTTCCCCACAGTCTCTGTCCCAGAATTTGGTGGTGTTTTGCATTAAAGGTTTACAGTGCAATCAGCTGTGCCTCAGGAATCTGATCTGGAAGTAATTGAGATGTCTGCATAGCACAGAGTGCTTTGGTTGCTGGTCCCTAGCCATGCTCTTTTCTCCCAGAGCCTTGAGTCTTGGTCTGTTTTAGCAGGAATAGCCCTGGAAAGGGCAAGCCTAATTCCCTCCACATTAAAAGGAGACGTCTCTCGTTAATCATTTATAGGGTGTGCATGAGTGCTTTGTACTCAGCTTAACAGTGATGGATGCTGAAGGAACAGACAGGCTGATTTTCTATTAAAGTGCTGCATCTTCTATTCTCCAGCAGTCCTGGAGTAGCTGGCAGGCTCACCTGGAGGGGAAGGACCACGATGTTTCCCCTTCGGGGTTCCACTTTCTATCCCAGAGAGCAATCCCCATTCCCTCTGCAGTTAAAGAAACATTTGAGTTTGAGCTAATCAGTGGGGTGTGAAAGATACCAGTATGTCCAGCTGGATTAAAGGGAGTTACAGCACTCTTCTTTGCTCTGATGATATAAGCAGTTTTCATTGCTTGAAAATAGTTAACTGTGCTGCACGTAGTTCATCTGGTTCCAGGGAAAGGAAATTTAATGATTTATTTTCTTGGAAATGAGCTGATCTTAATTATAATTAGTGTTCGAAATACTAAAAAGTGACACTTGATTTCCAAACTCTAGTCAGATAGGTCAGTCATGCGAGGGCAGCTATGGAGAAATGAAAACACTGGCACAAATTCACAGGGCATTGAATTTCAGAAAACAGTGGAGAACAGACCCCTATAAGGTTTCTGGTTTTCTAACCGCAGTTACCCTGCAAAGGCACTGTTTCAAAAAGCAGAGCTGGGATATGTGGTATGTACTCATATTTTGGTTTCTGCATTTGGAAAGAAGTATCTAGAAGTTACAGAACTCGTGATTGTCACTGGCAAAGAGAGGGTCCTTTGAGTCATAGAAAGACAATACCTAGCAGGAGAAAAGGTATTTTTGCCCCTCTTGATGTCTAATCTGCATAAAGATAAAACCCGTTCCTGGCTATTTCTTATGGTGTTTGAGTAGCCCGTTGAAGCAAGAATATATTGTCCCTTTCAGCTTTGAAATAACTTTTTGCAATAGTTATTCACACAGTGTTGAGGCTGGAATTTCTCTTGGAGGACATCTCTCATCTGTGGGTCTGCTTGATGCTGAGCTGGCTCTGGGCAGCCCAGGGAGCTGTGCCCGATGGTGCTCTGCTCTTGTGCCATGCAGGTTCCTTGGTGGCAGCCATCCTTGCCACTGATGATGACTCGGGTGTCAACGGGGAGATCACATACACCGTAAGCGAGGATGATGAAGAGGGAATCTTCTTCCTGAATCCTGTCACCGGGGTCTTCAACCTGACCCGAGCCCTGGACTACGAGGCCCAGCAGTACTACATCCTCACTGTCCGTGCTGAGGATGGGGGAGGCCAGTCCACGGCCATCAGGGTGTACTTCAACATCCTGGATGTCAATGACAACCCCCCCGTGTTCAGCATGGCCTCCTACAGCACCTCCCTGATGGAGAACCTGCCCCCGGGATCCGCCATCCTCAACTTCAGCGTCACCGATGCCGACCATGGTAGGAGTTCCCTCACGTTCTGTATCTGGGATCACAAAGCTCTGCTTCACCTTAGCAACCTATTAGAAGACTTACTAAAAAGGGAAAATTAGGGCTACCCGTTAAGTCGCTGCTCTCATATGCTTAAATTCACATTTAAATTAGACCTAAGTCTGCCAACTCTTTTTCTGAAAGTTGGTTATAAGCTCTAAAGAGGGTTGTGGTAATATCAGATGTTATCTGCAGTCATCATAAATGTACTGTAACTTGTAAGTCTGTCATGAAGACAATTGTCATCTACAAGGTGTTGATAGTGGAGGTTAAAAAAACTTGTTGAAAGGGATCTTGGGAAAATTTATCATTAAAATAAGCTTTAATCTTGGGATTGCTTATGGTATCTAGAAGGTGTTAATGTGTTGGAGTGTAAAAGCTACAATTTTTATAGCTTGCTTGACCATTTTGCCATACAGTTTGTGCCCAAGCAAGAATAATTGTAGAAGATGACCATAAAATATGTAAACACCATTCCATCGTGTACTGCATTTTCTGAAGTGTCCACAGACATTACCCAGTGTGACTTAATGCAAAACTCTTCATAACACTCACAGTGACTTTACAGGTGAAGGTTATTTTTGTGACATGTTGAGCAACTTTGTCTCCTCTCAAGTTGACAGGGGCTCAGCAGAGCCCATGGAAGTGTCTCACACTGAAATGTCCTTCAAGGACAAAGCACCTACATGCCTCAAGGAATCTCTGTTTGTGCACCTAAATTGACTGACCCTATCAAGATTACTCAGAAAAGCAGTTTTTTCCACAGGAAATGCTGAGTTGTTGAACTCCAACATTCTTGTGGGGAGATAAATTTTGCGCTGATGGATGGAACTTTCCATGGTAAAAATTGTGTAACTGGTTTTGAGATCAAACTGAGGAGGGGAGAAGAGATTCCATTAGATAAGCCAACAAATCAGAAGTCAAAACTTTGTGATACTGGCTGTTCTTGCATGAATCTCTTTTTCACCACACTTGTTAAGGCTTTTATTTTATATAAACTAAACGTAAGTTGGAGGGGGAACTTGTGCTTCTATCATGCATATCCAGGGAAGGGATTGTTCCTTCAGACTTGTAGATAAATGGCTTTGTGTCTATCTTCTCCTTTATTTCTTATTTTCCTGTCAAGACTACAACACTTGGTTTCAGATATTTTTGGAAGTTAACTTCACTTCACCATTATGGGTCTGTTTTCCTTTTCTCTTGCACCTCATACATTAATTTCCATCTGTGCACAGTGGATGGGAACTATATCATAGCACTGACATATCAATTCACATTCATCACACACTCAGTTATCTAGGAGGCAAATGAGTATTTGAGGAGCAATGCAATGAGAAGTCAGATATCTTGTCTTTTATATTTTCTGGCACGCTTGCTTTTCTCGCAGGCTGGATTTAAAATTAATAGGGCAGAAATATCATTCCAAGAGCGTGCCAGGTTGAGTTCTCCCATGAGGCTGTAACTTAAGCAAATGTTATGATCTATTGTTGTTTCTGTTTCAAGCTCAAACTTGTTATCTTGTGTTGTCTTTTATTTATCTAGAGCACTGAAATAGCTAGTGGTAGTATTATTCTCTACTCCATGTGCTCACAGATAATGCATTCAATACAAATATAATTTCGTTGATTATTTATGTTACATGATCCCATAGTTTGAAGGAGCTCTGAAAAGACATTGTTTTATAATGAGGTATGGCTGTTGTTTTAGGAGAGACACTGATAAAGGACAGAAATATGGTGATAGTGAAACTGCTTCAATTTTCATTTTCTTGTTCAGCATACCTCTTGGGAAGCAGCAGCTGTTTATCTCAGCTTGGACTGTTTCATATACAGATCCATAGTAAATATCAGCTACAGCTCTTGGATGTTTAATAATGTAATAATATAATAATATATACTAAAGAACTCAGTTACCTTACAGACATTCATTTTGAGATTCAGATTTTATTTTTTTCAAAGAATTAACAGGAAAAATATCAGAGGAAAGCACACACACATTTGTCAGTTTGTTAAAAAGTATGGTAATGCATTCCCCCAGGCAAAGCTGGTGCAATTTCTCAGCTAAACTCTACAGATATTTATAGAATGGCAGAGGGGAAGTAGTTTTGTTGGGTCTTTTTTTAGTCTCATTAGTAAATAAATAAAAATAGAAACAAAACCCTTTAGAGTGTTATCATTAAATTGGTGACTCCATGTCTGTCTTTTCAGAGTTTTATCAGATTAAGCAACAGATTAAATAAATCTAAAGTTCAACAAAGAGGATATCTCTATAATCTCCCTAAGAAAAGCCCAGTTCCAAACCTTGGAAGGGGGGATGGACAAGGTGCACAATGCCAGCTTGGCATGCTGTGTTAAAAAAAAAAAGAATAGTTCATTAAGTGGCCTTCCTGGCTCCACTGATATTTGGGCAAATCTTCTGTTTCACAGTTTAATTTATATTAGCGTTACCAGCATGGAAACACATGAGAATACAGGACAAAGGATGAAAGGTTGATGGAGGTGATAAGGAAGAGCAAACTATTTTTTTCTTCGGAATAAACACCATAGAAAACACTGGAGTGGGAGGTGGGGAGGAAATAAAGTATTTTTTAAAGTAATTTTCTTTTACAGGACCCAAGTCCTACCCATCTCCAAATATTAACAAAAATCTGGAATTGCCAGAAAGTACTTTACTGTAATCAAGACTTTTATCCATGTAATTAGTCATTTGAAAATAGAACTGAACAAAAAGTAGAGTAGCATTAAACTTTCACCATCCTTCAGTTGATCGAAGTAATGGAGAAACATTAATATCTGGCAGATAAATGTATTAATTTCTTTAATTGCATTCAAATAATTTGTCTTTCATGTTTTGTTCTATTCATTTTATAATTAAACTCCTACAGGAGGAAAAAGAGAGAGGGAAAGATGCCAATTAGAGTAGCCACATGTAAGACTATAATTCTTAAGTCTGAGCATAATAAATAGCAGAGATTAATAAATCTAATGCAGGAATAATTTTATTATCAAAGCAATTCACTCAGAGAGAAAAGAGCTTCTGAGTAAAAATGACAAAATGCACAGCAATCAGTGAAATGGGCAGCTTGAACAAGCTAGTTTGAGGGGTAAATTAGGTAGCTAATAGTTGGTTAATTTACTAATCCTAAACACAGTCTTGAATATGCAAAACAAGAAAAGGTTTTTGAAATTAGTTAAAATAGGAGTAAGATAGAGGAGTATAAACTTGTCTCACAATTGGACATTCACAATATTTAGTTGTTTAGAACTGTGGAATCAAAGCAGTAACACACATTGTTTCTTATGTGGAATATGTAAGGATATTTCACAGCCCTGTCCAGGTTCAGGATGTATTTCCCTTACTGAAATGATAAATCTCTCCCCTGACCATAATTGCTAGTTATGTTTTGATCATGAGATGAGTGAGGGCTGTTCATCTGATATTTTGGAATACCATGCCATATATGGGAAGCATACCTTTCCCCACTATTCACTCTTGGCTTGCTCTAGCTAGGCTTGGGGGTTTCTGCTTGTGGCTTTTTTAATTGAGTGGAAGAATTCATGAAATAATTACATTAATAATAATGTTGCTTAGTTGAACTGGGAATAAGGGAGGGAACCAGATGTTCAGTGAGCAGCAGAACTACTGAGTCTTGATTTCTGAAGGAAAACCCTTCAGATCCTTTATCCTGGACCGTTTTAGATGGGGAAAAATTACTCGTGGTGCCACCGTGCAGCTCCTGCTGAAAGAAATGCAGAAATGAACCCTGCCAGACGTTCCCTCTGCGGCCTCACCAATTAACATCCTCCCTCTTTTTCATGAATATTATCGTGTCAGAAAATAATCATTTCAAAGGCTTCTGCTCCACTCTGAAACTTGCCTGAAATTAGCAGATGGATTCAAAAATGGTGATGAGGAGGCTGAACGCTTAACATGGTTGTATAGAAACCACATGGTTCATTTCCATAGGAATATAAAGGGAAATTTCCCGTGGACACAAGGCCAGAAATATTGCTCCCTAGGTCAATGGGATGAAGTCACATTATCTACCTTTCTTCTCCCTCCCCACCCAGGCCCCAACTCTCAGCTGTCCTTCAGCATCGCGTCCGGGGACAGCGCGGGGCAGTTCAGCATCGCCAGCAGCGGGGTGCTCAGCATCCGACAGCCCCTGGATCGGGAAAGCCAGTCCTTCTACAGCCTGGTTGTGCAAGTCCATGACATGGCCCCCCTCCCAGCCTCCAGGTACACCAGCACAGCCCAAGTGTCCATCATTCTGCTGGATGTGAACGACAGCCCTCCGAGCTTTACCTCCCCGCGGCTGACCTACGTCCCGGAGAACACGCCCATAGATACGGTGGTGTTCAAAGCACAGGCCACTGATCCCGACAGTGGGCCCAACAGCTACATTGAGTACAGCCTGCTCCGGCCTCTGGGAAACAAGTTCAGCATCGGCACCATCGATGGGGAAGTGAGGCTCACTGGGGAGCTCGACAGAGAAGCTGTGGCCAACTACACCTTGACTGTGGTAGCCACAGACAAGGGCCAGCCATCCCTTTCTTCATCTACGGATGTGGTGGTGATAGTCCTGGACATTAATGACAACAACCCGCTCTTTGCCCAAAAGCTTTACAAAGTAGAGGTGTCAGAAAATACTTTGACAGGGACGGATTTAATCCAGGTGTTGGCTACAGATGCTGATGAGGGGACAAACGGGCAGGTCCGCTACGCCGTCGTGAGCGGAGATGCCAACAATGAGTTTCGGATCGATTCTGTGACAGGGGTGATAACTGTGGCCAAGCCTTTGGATAGAGAGAAGAAGCCCTCCTACACACTGACTGTTCAGTCATCTGACCGTGGGAGCAGCCCCAGGACCGATACCACAACAGTCAGTATTGTTCTGAAGGACGTTAATGATTTCATTCCCACATTTGAGCTTTCTCCCTACTCTGTGAATGTCCCCGAGAATTTGGAGATGCTCCCAAAAGTTATTCTGCAGGTGGGTACATTCAGCAGTAAATATGTGTCTCTGACAACTAGTGGCATGCCTACGTGGTATTAATGCCCAATGTCCTTCCTCCAAAATTAAAAAGGGGAAAAATAATGGAAAAGTTGCCTCTTGGCTTTAACTGAACTTGCAATTGTTGTTGGCTTTTTTTCCTTTTTATTTGTATGGGTGTGGGTTTTTTAACCAAAAGTTAATATTATGCTTTGGAGTTCTGTTTGTGTTTTCCCTACCTGTCCTCACACCTCCACTGGGACTCTTAGGAGTCTGCTCTATCTCTCGTCTCATTCTTAACTTCCATGCAACAAATCTCTCAATCTGGTCATTGCCTACATGGGGTGAGGCTGTGTGCCAAATATTGAGAGAGAACTAAATGGATTCAGACAGCAGGACGTGCAGTGCTTGCTCTCATACAGAGCTTAGCCTATACCAGGTCATTTGTGGTTTTCACTGAGCCCCAACACAGTTTTTCTGTATTTGTGTTCAAGAAAAAAAAGTAATCAACAATTCAATATTTTCAAACTATGTTTTTTAAATCCACTATCACTGTGTTTTTTTATTTTCCAATTGCAGCTAATTTATACTTGTAGCATTTGCATGAATTCAACCCATTAATTTGGATTATTATCATAGAGAATGTTTCCTCTATCCCAATACAATTTTACAGACCTCCTGCACTCATCAGGTGTTTGATATCTCTTCTGTTTGCATTCCTTGTACAGGTTGTAGCAAGGGATGATGACCAAGGGCTGAACAGCAGGCTGACCTACGTGCTGGTGGCTGGCAATGAGGAGGGAGCCTTCACTCTGTCGGGCAGCGGAGAGCTGCGCCTGGTGCGGAGCCTGGACCGGGAGGCCAAGGAGCAGTACCTGCTTCTGGTCACGGCTGCTGATGCAGGTGAGGCAGCTAAAAACTCTCCTCTGCTGAGGTCGTGTGGAAATCAATGTGTTTGGACAAAAACATCAAGGTTTTCTTGGTGGTCTGATACTTTAGTGGATGGAGATTGTGTAATTGCGTTGAATGGGGATCTCTGTGGGGAGAGCTGGGCTTACTTGAGGTCAAAGGGAATTTGGTTTTCTGGAAATCAGGATTTTATTCCTATGTCCAGTTTTCTGCTGTTAGAAGTATGCACTGCAGATTTAGGTAGGTGGATTTTTACCCTGCAGTAATAAGTGGTCCTACCTAAGTCATAAGAACTTCATGCATGACTACAAAAAACTGGTTTAAACGGCAGTAAAACCCTGTATAATGTTGACATCACAAATGTGCAGAGGTCACATCTGTGGCCAGAAAACAGCTATGGACTACCCAGTTAATCTTACTGAAATCTTAGCCCTGAAAAGT
This sequence comes from Lanius collurio, assembly GCA_020086605.1. Lineage (NCBI taxonomy): Eukaryota > Metazoa > Chordata > Aves > Passeriformes > Laniidae > Lanius > Lanius collurio. Next base: position 2,805,962 of record JACBWW010000034.1, on the reverse strand, counting down.
AACAAGAGTTTGCATTTCAGTATTTTAATTTTCTGCTTTGCTCAGCATCCAGTAATATGTTTGCTCCACAATACCAAATGTATTCCAAGTTTTTTCATTTTAAAACAGGACGTGAAGTCTTGTTATGAAGATTAATTACACTTTCACTTGAGGTGTCCAAGCACAAAATTTTGGTTTCAGATTTTGGTGTGAGTATTATTAACAAAGACATCCTGCATCATACTTTGGACAGATCTCCGGTCTCCCATGGTTTGATGGATTTAATTTACTGCAGAACTTGTTCCTGCTTTCTAGCAGTAAAAATAGAACCAAACCCGACTTGCTGACAAGTGAATAGAGTTTTGTTTTCTGCCATGCTGTGTGCAGTATCTTGTGCCAGTGACAATAGCTATGGCTTATATTTTCCTATTGCAGCAGTGCTCAGGTATTCCACAGTCTGAGCACAGCCGAAGCTGCAAAACACAATTTTAGGGCTTGAGGTATCATTTGTCTTGTACTTTGGCTAGGGATACTGTGTGCTTTATGGTTTTTACACTGGCTTTCCATTACTCTGTAGCCTCAAACTGCTCACTTGTGACTTGGACTTGCTTGAATGTCCTCATGTTCCTTCAGAAGTTGAGGCTGGATTTTGTCTTGATGTCTCTTTGGTCTCTCAGTCCAAGCTGGCAGAAGTCAGTGAGGGCTAGACAGAACAAAATACCCAAAGACTAAACTGATAAAAGGGGTGTCATGCAGCCAACAATTATTGTCCTTCTTGGAAGTGGGAGAGGAGCAGAACTCAGCTGTACCCCACTCCTAGCACTGTGTGTAAGCCAAGAGTTTGACCAGAGCACAGGCTTTTCCTAGACTCTAATCCCTGAAGAAAAATACAAAATCTAGGAGTTTTAACCAACAGTTAAACCCAGCAGTCCCAAATGAAAATATTTACTTGTGTTGGGAGATGTCTGAGTTTCAGGTAATCCAGGGAGATGTTAATACATGAAGTGTGCATGGGACCTTTGCCATGAGTGGCTGACAAGAACAGCAGTATGTTTTATGAGTTCCTGTGTTTAAACATGTAGATATCACACTGATTGAACACTGTTTGAAACTTCCTTTTTAAATTTGCTATGTTCTTGTAAAGCTAACGCACAAGTTCCCATGCCCTCCTGCTAGTGTTAAAATGTACTAGCAAGTGTGTTCAGAAGCAGCTGTTCAGTAGTAACTTCAAGCTAAATGTAACTGCTCTGCTGTGTTTAAGTTTACAGCCTGACTAATGCACAGCTGGTGTGATTTGGGGTAGTTTTCAGCCAGGCTGGTGAATAGCATTAGCTATCATCTTCTGGTTGCACTGAAGACTTGTTCTGAATTCATACCAGCTAAGAATACCTGGAAAACTATGCTAGCCACAATTTATCTAAAATATCACAGGAAAATAGAAGTCTTCCATAGAAGTCAGTGGCAAAACTTAACTTGATTTCATGGAACTGGGATGTGAACTGTAGGCACAGTAGATGTGCAGGTGGTACCACACTGGCTGCTGCTAGTCAGTGCCTGCTTCAGTAAATGAGGTATTTCTTGCCATACTAGCAAAAAGATGGGAACAACACAATCTTGAAATGGGTAATAAAAGTGTTTGGAATATTTATGTTCTTGAGCAGCTGCTAAATGTTTATAAAAGAAACTCTCACAGGTGTGCCCAGCTCTTTGCCTAACATAACCATTTCTTCTGAGTCTCTCAGTTTGTGTTTGTTTGATAATTCCTAGAAAGAAGGATTTTGCATACAGATCATTTATCCAGAAATATACATGGAAAACAGGTAGGGAAGCTGTGCCTGAAAAAGTGTTGAAGAAAGCAGGCTTGTCTGAAATTGTCCATATCCATGTTATATTTGAAAATGAATCACAGAAAAGGTATTATCCTTTGCACTTTGGGGTTGGCTTTTAATAGCTGAAATAAACAGTCTTTAGCAGCCCAAAGAACAGTCTTGCCATATATGGTGCATCTGATTTAAGGTTGGGGTTTTTTTTTTCCAGATAAAAATCATGGTACACATCCAGATGCACTTAACTCTGGAAAAGTCCATCAAGAGTAAAATTCTCTCTGTCCAGCCATCTTCCCATTTTTCTTAGGGTCTGCATCTCAATTTTTATGGGCTACACTGGTTTAAAGTATTCAGAGATGATATCCTGCTCCCATAGAAGTCTATGCCAACTCTTCCTGTTCTTTCCAGGAAGCAGACACAATACATACTTAGAAGCACAATTAGACATAAGAACTAATGGATTCCCAACTTAGTTTTGGCTGTTTTCCTGGTCTCCTTATCCATAATCAAGGATTTCTTGCTTTTCTTATGTTTATTTTCACTCCATCAAGTCGTGACTGTGGATTCTTGCAGTGTTACCTTAGCCTGTGTAAGGGGAAGTTGCTGGAAGAAGGATGACTTGTAATTTTTCATTATTTTTATCTCGAGGTGTCCATCCAGTGCCCCTTTGTAGGTTTTTACAGCATGTTTTGGCAGCAGGTACACTGAGTAGAACAGCAAGGGAAGGATTAGGACGTGGTAAAGCGTGGAGCCAGCAGGGCTGCATAGGGTACAGTGCCTGTGCCCTCGGGGATCTCTGTGCTCTTTCACTGCACACAGACATGCTCTCCCAGAGCCCAGCTCTTAGTCCTGGGCACGTGAGAAGAGCTGTGAGTAGTGAAGAGCTGAGCTGCTCATAAGCACTGGGGACAGGTCAGCTGGGGGACCGCTGGTGGGACAACGTGCGCCAGCAGTGGAAATCCGGGCGGTTGTTGCAGAAATGCTTTCCCAAGCAAGAGCTCCCCTCAGGCCCAGGGAAGTCAGTCATGATATATGCACTGTCCTGGCTTTGGCCCAGCTATTCCTTGGCCTTGGCTGCTAATCCTCTGCCTGGTCCTCAGGGTGGATCGTGGGTCGGTGGAGAGTGTTCCCTCTGTGCTAGGAGAGGGAAAAGACTGACAAAACAACTCCTGGTGCTCAGCTCAGTGATTTGTGTCCATGCAGCCTGCCTCGTGCCCAGTTTCCACAGGACAGTCTGCACAAAGGGTTTTGATTCCTACCTTGGATTATCATCACTCTTCCCTCACTTCTGCACTTCCCCCGTGCTCTCACTACGGCTGGGTCTCGGATACTAAACCGCCACTCTAGGCAGGGGGATTTATGAGGACACGCAAAGCATCCATCACTGGGAACATTCAGCATCCTCCAGAGCTGCACACCTGTGGCTTTGGTCGAGAAATAAAACATAATTCAACCTCGAAGCTTAGCCATCCCAATTTAGAGACCCTCTTGCAGCACAAGCTCTAAGACCAGACTGCATGAATTATAAATACAGTGACAGGCCAGGTGATGGACTGTGGAATAACAGGAGAGTGTTTAGATTGCAGATGCTGCCCCAGAATGTCTGCTAACATAAACGCCAAGAAACCTACACACAAGTATTTGAATGTGTCTTCACGGGTCTGCTTCTACCACATAAATCTATTCTGCTGTGCTGTACCTTTCTTCATGGCAAAATGGTTGGGAAAAGAGACTTGCTACTTTTTTTTTTTTTTCACCCCATCTGGTGGGGATGCGGCACTAGGTAAACATTCATCTCTGGCAGCATGACAAGAACTGGTGCAGCTGCTTTTATCATCCGTGTTTTTAACTCTTTGAGCAATTTTCTGGACAAATGTTAGCATTCCAACAGTCCTCCTCCTCTAATTTATTGATTGCAAGGATGTGGAGTAGCACATCTGGAAACCTACTCACTGCCTAGGACTACTGTTTAAATAAACTACAGCCACCATCACTTGATTGGGTTGGTCAGAATGGCATATTGCCACAATAAAACCAAAATCAAATTGTGATGTTTCTAATTAGAAGCTGTGTTCCTGTGTTTAGGGGTTTTTAAAATTTTATTTTTTTAAATAATCTATTTATTGATTTAGATAAATAGTCCCTAAAGAAATGAATCAGTGGACTGATTATTATATTTAGTTAGCTGTTCTTTGTATACATCCCTTGCCTGGATGATAAACAACCATATGTTTTTTCTTTAGAAAATGTTGGTCCCCAACTTACACATTCTTTCCTTCAAGGATGTAGGAGGGCAACCAAGCAGAGAGGTTATTTCCTTCTCAGGAATTCTCTTCTGAGCTAGGCTTTTGGTTCCCTTCAATCTTAAAATCAAGTGAAAGATGACAGTGGAGTTGTGGGGTTTTTTAACACATTTCCAGATATTTCCTGGTTTGAGGTAACAACAGAAGGACAGCTATATTTTCTAGTAATGTTGAGAAAGTCTTAAGACTCAACATTGTATGATTTAAGTGGCTGGGCTTAAAGAAATTTGTACTCATCCTGTTTCCTTAGCACACACTGAATTTCTACCTAACACGGAGTCTACAGTGTGAAAAGATGTTGCCTGAAAAGAATGAATATTATTTCTTGAACAAATTTAGCTATTTTTAAATTTTGGTGCTGTCAAAACAAACAAACAACTCACTTACTTCAGCTAGAGATGTCCTGTTTGCCAGACTTTCTGTGCAATGTTTGCTGAGGCTCTGGGGAGCTAAATGGAGCTGATGTGTGCTCACCTTGGTGCTTAGCAGCTGACAGAAGGATTGCTCTCTTCTGTGGTCTTGTTTCATAGCCACAGCTGTTTCAAAATGAATATTGGGTTCTGTCCCAGCTCTGTTTATTTCCTTGTCTTTATGGAAGCTCTTCCTTGTGTCAATGTTGCCTACTCTGGTCTAGTTTCAGTGTTTTTCTATTTCACTGGCTTTATTAGTTTTGCTCTTTTAATACTGGTATTAAAACTATTGTTGCAGTAGTTCTGCATGATTTTTTAATTTATTTCCAAATGGCACCGTGGGAGAACTGAAATGGCAGCATTCATCAATGAGTTCATAATGTTCAAAGTGCCTTACCATCATCCAAAATCAGGAGACAAGAGAATTGAGAGTGGCATTTTGTGGTTGTGGCAATCCAATAGCAGGGTCTTGCCCTATCACAGAGCCTAGAAACTGTTAGCACTTTGACATTTTTCTCTAGAAGACAAAAGCTACAAAAACTATTTAGGAAGAGGGTTTGTGGCAGAGTCCATCCAATATCCCCTAAGGAATTACTGTCAAGGAGTAGAGCATATCAGTGTCTATAGGATGTGACACATTTCCTTCCCAAGGGAGATGGGGGCTTTAGCCCATTCCCTCGGGGAACTGCCCCACGAGATGCACAATACAGCCCCAGAATGCCATTTGGGGGATTTAGTCCCCTTTTTGGCCTTAACCTTCATTATTAGATCACTATTTTCAAAATAGCCCAGCAAGAGTCTCTGGGCTAAATCCAAGCATGTAAGTTCTCTGGGATGGGGTGCAGGAGAGACATATTCAGGTTGGCAAAGGGTTCAGGCTGGCCAGCTCAAGCTGAAATATCTGTGAAAACAATGAAAGATTTTCGCTCAGGTTAAAATAATGCATAGCACTTCATTTTCAAACCAACTCAACCTAGTTTCAGGGGGAAAAAAAGACAAGTATATCTCTTAAAAGAAATATTCAGGCTCATTTATTTAAACTGGAAAACAAGCTAGAACATAATGCTTAATATGTAAAAATTTTCAGGTTAGAAAGAATTGTCTGTTTATTAGTTTTCAAGCTGTTACATTTCCTCTCTTACCTCTTCATTCATCCGTCTTGCTCTGATTAGTTTGGAACTTCTACATCTAAATTAATTTTAAATTGTTGCTCTGCTTACATCACTTACCTGTGAAAGTCTATTTCATATCTGCTAATGAGATCTCTGGATGTAATATGTTTTGCAGAAGAATACTTAGAGTAGTTGTTAAGCAGTTTATCAGCCTTTGAGAAATACTAAGATTTTTCCAGCCTTGGTGATCTTAAACCATTTTTTAAATTAAATATTACACCTTATAAATTGCAAGTCTGCTAGCTCAATCTTCAAATACAGAGCTACAATTTCAGGAAGCCTTAATTGCAAGGATAAAACAAGTAAAACATGCACACTTAGCCTGCTGGTTAATCTTCTCTATTTATACAGGGTGTTTTTAAAGCGTAATTTAAAATTGTGCATTACAGGAATTTCACTGTGGGATAGTCAGGAGTCACAAGCTGTCAAAATTGCCTTAGTCAGCAGTTCCTGCAGGAGCCAGCTTCTCTGTTTTTTTCTGTTTACAGCAATAACTTATAACAAGGAGGAGTAATTTGGTGGTTTTAAGAAAATATTTTTAATGGCTCTGCCTTTCTTCTGAGTTGCAGTTCCACTTCCAACCTCACCTAGGTCACCAGAGGCCTTGGGTGGGGCACATGGACGTGCCCACTCTCCCAGCCCCGCCTGCCCTGCGGGCATGGGGAGATCATAAAATGGTTTGGGATGGAAGGGACCTTAAATCTCATGGAATTCCAACCTGCTGCCACGGGCAGGGGCACCTTCTGTTGGACCAGGTCACTCCAAGCCCCATCCAAACTGGCCAGGGACCCTTCAGGGATGGGGCAGCCACAACTTCCCCGGGCAGCCTGTGCCAGGGCCTTGTCACCCTGACAGGGAACAATTTCTTCCTTGCACCCTTACAACCAGCCATATGCCATGATTTTTATGAACATTAAGTTCAGCATTTTCCTTAATTGTTCTTGCTTTGAAGCATTTGGTTGCTCTGGAAATAAATGCATTTCTGGCTAAGAAACGTGCACTATGTACGTGTGAGGCTGTTGATCATCTTGAAGTTGTGCTAAATATGCATTATACTTTTCCTTTATTGCATGTGTTTTGTTCTCAGTCAGTGTTTGTGTTCCTGTAGGTCTGTAACAGTGCTCCAGCTTTTTTTTTTTTACCTCTCTGGGTTAACAGCTGCAGGAAACTGCTCCTGTTCAGAGGAAGAGAACAGGGATAGGGAAATGTGCCTATACACCAGAGGCCTTAAAACTGCCTCTCTGTATGCCTGCAAGTCCTGTTCTTACAACAGCATATTAAATCTATTGTCATGAGTTGTTGTTCCTGTTCTGAAGCCCCAAAGCTTAGTGAATTCATAGGATGCAGTCAGTCAGGAATTTTGATATCTGAATTTCAAACCCCTGTGGATAAAACCAGATGAGAGATCCCATTGTACATCACTGTTTTGGGACTAAGTTTTCATTTGCACTCTCAAAACAAGTGTGAGTATCTGTGTTTGTGCACACGCTTCAGCCTAAGCATGGCTGGACATGGTGCTGCTTGAACAAGGTTGGACTCTGATCCAATGATTCATTTATTATTTTGTTTTCACTTTTGATGTTCTCAAATTTAGTTTTGTTTGCTCTCAGCTTATTCAGGCTGCTAGATGGGGGAGGATATTGATTTTTCTAATACTTGATGTAGTACAGAAAGTCCTCTTTTTCTTTTTTTTTTTTTTTTGTTAGATAATCCTTGCAAAAGTACAGATTTTTTCCCAGCTATCAATCTATTCCCTTGGGTTTTTAAGTACAAGTTCTGTTGAATCAGCTTTGGGAACAACTACTACAAACTATGAGAAAAATCTAACTATGAGGAAAAACTCAAATTTGACACACTCAGAAATTTTGGAAATCTGATTTTCCTGCATGGTCTCACTCACCATGGTCACCAGCTGACCTGACTGAGAGTACAGCTTCTAACCTTTTAATATCTTTTATTAGCCACTTATTTGAGCTTTTATCTCAAGATATAGTCTAGGCTCACCAGTTTTTTTAAGACTTAGCATGACAGCCTGTGGTGAAAAATTGAGTAAGAAGAAAACAAAGCACAGTCAACATACCCAGCCAGGACAAATATTTGTGGTGCAATGTTGTAAAAAGAGCTGCTTCTTTTTCTCATTTCACATACGCAGTTTCTTCTGTGTTCTTGGGAAAGAAGTTAAACTCATCCATGTTCCAAATTAAGGTTTGTGTGCACTAGGAATGCAAAGTGTGATGCAGGCTTGTTGCATTTTCACTTAATCTAGCTCCATATTTATTTTAGAACTCACCAGTTGAGTGAGGCTCAGCACTCTCTGTCTGCATTTAAATGCATTTAGAAAGATTGGCCACTTTATTGTGAGAAAGGCCTTGTTTACTTGAGTGAAAAGGTTAATTCTCTGTGATAACACATACAAGTCCTAGTCCTGGGACTCATTCACTGAGTGTTTGACTGGAGAAGTGAAATCCACTTTGTTGCAAAGCAACACATTTCAGTGAGGCAAAAATTCCATTTCTGTTAAATCGCTTTCCAATTTTCAGGATAATGATGTGTTTAATTTACCACAAAACATGGTAAACTGCCTGCAGTATGAGTCTTGATTAGTCATTTAGATTCGTTTTATTTCAGTTTAATCCTTTTTTTCTTTCATTTTAGGGAAATGTATCTGTGGGGTTTTTGCTTAAATTTATTGTTAGTTTTCTAGCATGTGATTTAGATATTTTAGTGCTGGAAAAAACTTTTGAGTTCCTGCTTTCTGAAAGGAATGATGGTTTTACTATCTGCTGTGCTTACCATGGTGCAGACAGGGCCTAGAAGCCATTAAGGCTTCAAACAATACGTGGATGGTGTGCTGGACACATTCTCCTATTTCTAATTTTTTGCTGTGAGCCAAACAGCACCACACAGCTGAGATAATTTCCAATAGCATCATCTTTTCCTGAGCTTTCTTGAAGAACCTAAATGGCTTTGCAAGTTTCCTTCCGTGGTTTTTTCTTGCTGCTCCAGTGCACTAAGTGCTCTGATCATTCCTCACTCACCCAGGTGTGGTGTGGAGAGCTGAACATGTACCAGAGCAGACACTGCCATGGGTCTGGGGATTCCAGGGAGCCCAAACAGCTTCCCTTTGCCATTCCCCAGGACAAGGGACAAGCACACGGTGTTTCCTTCTTCCCAGGGTGTGTGGATAGACCAAGGCAAAAGTGAAAGCAGTCTTTAGATGCATCCCTTGTGGGTGACTTTGTGGCTTCAAAGCATCAGCATAAGTGGGGGGAATGAGTGGTTTATGATGAGTCCATCCAGGAAGGTGTATTTTCCTCCCTTTGCTGACTATCCAGCATTTGGGAAATAGAGGTTAAATGGTATGTCTCCCCACTGTCACCTTCCTGCATTTTGCTTCCTTTCTTCTACTTGCATTGATGCACAGAGCCATTATTTTTCATCCCACCTCTCCTGGATAGGGAGAGGAAAAAATTGAGAGGGCTTGTTACAATTTCTAAGGTGACAAATTGCAAATATCATCATATTTTTTGTGGTGATCAGCCGCAAGCAAGCGTGGGTGAATGGAGCAGAAAACCTACTCATAGTTCTTTGCCATCTTGCTGGGACAAGAGAGCTCCTGCCCTGTGCTGCTGCCTGCCTGACCCACATTCCCCATGGCTGTTCCTTCCTGTCACTTCCTCCAGTGTCCCTTGCAGAGAGGAGAGCCACAGCCCAGTGCTGGCCGAGCCCAAGGTGGCCTCTCATAACCTCTCTCTGTAACTCATCCTGCCCCACGGGCCTCCAAGGAGCACGCTCCCGAGGTCTGCTCCTTCTCTTCATCCCCAGACACATGTTTACTTGCAGATGTAAGCAAAAAAAGCTGAAATTTTTGGGAGAGCATCCGTGGGAAGCTGTTTTCCCCCTGAACTCAGTGTTACTATTTTGACACTATCCCAGGTTAATCTCTGTTTCAACAATGACGTGTGTGGACGTCTGTGGGACCGTCTGCTTAATGTATATGTACAGCTGCCACCTAGAAAATAAACTGTGCAGTTCATAGAAACAGACCTCAGCACACAGAGATGGGAAATTCAGAATAATAGTGATGATAATATATGAATGGCACCATTTTATAAATTTTAAAGATTTGATACTCACTGAACGGGAACAGCCAATTTGTTCTCTCCCATTTAGTTCACACAGTCAATTTTATGTTCTCTGGTTATTCATCATTTGATGGTTCCTTCACTCCTCAATTCTTCTAGAAAACTATTTTTCCAACATGGATATTTTAAGCCTCTGAGACATGGTATTTTGGGATTTGGGAAGAAACCTACTAGTTGTATAACACTAGAGAAATGCTCTAAATGAGGAGTGCCTGACAAAGAAATAGTTGCTGCTTCTTCTGAAAAATACTCAGGCTATCATGAAAAATCATAGAAATTTTTAATGGAAGTTCACTATGGGAAAAGTGTATATTTCTTTGTGGCTTTAGCCCTCAGGGCTGTTTTTAAAAGTACTCAGGGGCTTATATGGCTGTGCACAGCAATTTTAGATAGGTTGTAATATGTCTGGTTTATTAAGAATGGTTTGGGGTCATCTTGTGTGTTTGGCTAATATTGCAAAATTTACACTGAATTTACTGCCCTTATTTATGCAAAATATTAAGAGCAGTTTGAACAAAATAGGGGTGATGCTCTACTGTAATAAGAACAACTGACTTGGGGAAGATTTGCTATTGAAGCAAAACTAAGAAATCTGGGAACTCAGCCTGACCATGGAAACTACTTCTCTCACCACAAATATGACATGTACACTTTATGAAACCTGCTTATTACCAAGGGCCAAATTCTGTGGTCCTTATGCAAGCACAGCTTTCACTGGAAGTTCACTGAGGACGGTAGAATTTGGCCCTGAGCTATTTCTTTTCCATATGAAATTACTTCATTTGTAATTTCCTCTTCTTATATTTCTCAGTAACTGCAGAAATGTGAGCTAGTCGTTTAATTTCAACTGAGTAAAAGCTTTGAGGGCTCTCTGTGAAATTGCAACTTTATCTTTCGGTGTAATAGAATAAAGGAGTAAATTTGTGGACGTGATATTTTACTTAGAGGAAAAAAAACCCCATATTTGGATAAGTACACAGACAGGAAACCAATGTAAATACGTGAGTTTTTCCATCGAAGTAAGATGAGAAAGTTTTGGGGTTTTGAGCTGAGGAGCAGTGACTTGGGATGTTACAAACAGCTGAATTAATATTGGACTTCTGGGATGTCTCTGTGAGCACTCTGCAGCCACAAGCTAGCATTGATGAGGTCTGGGTTAGTTATGTTACCCCAGCTAATTTTGTTAGTGTGGTGCTCAGCCTTGGCTGGTACAGTCCCTTCCCTGAGGCTGACACAAATGAGCCCACACTGCACTGCCTGGTGCCTTGTAGACACTTCCAGGGAGGAAGGGGAATTGGAGAATAAGGGATTGGGGTATGAGGCCAAGGTTGGGATCTAAAGGCGCTGCCACCTCTGTTCATTTTTGTGACTGAACCCACGGCGTGAATTTTCTGGCCTTGGCTTTGTCTTAGCAAATACTTTTAAAACAGCGAGTTTCAGGTTTTAGCTGTGAGCTAGCTTTCTTTTCCAGGCTGAATTGCATTACTGATGCTCTTTGAATGTGACTTACCCAAGATTAATTTCTGAATTATATATAAATTGTTTAATCAGCTGCGAAACTTTACAACTTTCAACCTTTCATTTCATTAGCTGCGAGATGAATGTCAATAAAATGCGTTTGGAAGGCCAGAGCTTGATGACACACGCAGCAAACGCCGCTGAGGACTCTCTTTCGTTTAATGCAGTAATAATAAACACTTCACAGGCAATATTTCAGCAATCAAGAACACTTTTGCAGGCTTTTCTATCTATATGTGTTTGGCTAAATGACAAAATCGTGAGTTAAAAAGAAAAGGCTAAAAAATGAGTCAGACTTATTGCCTTAATGTAACCCTCCTGGCTGAAAGCGTATTAATTGGCAGAGTGAATTACCTCAGACTAGAGCAGAGAAAGGCCTCTATTGTGTGATGTGAAACCTATACTCCCTGGCTTGCACGTTCTTTCCTCGGCGTTGTGATCCTTCCCCTCTGATCAGCAGCCTCCAAACCCAGCCTTGTGAGATTTATAACACCTTCCAATTGGAAGCTCTGTCACTCAGCCCATTTGGGCATTAAACCACATTACTGTGAAGCATTTTGTGGTGAAAAATCCTGTCCTCCTTCCTGTGCAGAGGCTGCTCCCAGCTTCTTCCCGCGGTGCCGTGCGGTGCTTCCTCAGCCTTCAAGGGTTAACATATGGGAAAATGGGTTATTATTTCTCCTTTTATATAAGAACTTTGTGTTTGGAGCCCTTGCCAGCAGCAGATGAGACCCAAGGGCAGAGCCTGCCTCCTTCCCAGCCCTGAGGTTGAGCTCCAGCAATAACCTTGGATAGCAGTGACCCAGTCATCTGCGGGGCTGGAAGGACTGGGGCTGTCACACGGGGCAGCCTGCGTTCCATCACGTGACAGCTCCGTGTAATATGCCTGCCTCATGGCAAGGACTCCACCAGTCTCTGGCCCAAAGCATTTCATTAGCATTGCTTTCTTCCCAGTCCAGCAAATGCTGAATTGTTGTATCTGAGATGGAAGGGGAAAGCGGTTCAATCTTGGGTAAAACAGCCGTGCTCATCATCTGTCTCTTGAGTAAAAGGGGCCATAAAAAAGGGGCCATAACTTGTATGTTTTATGCTCTGCTATCACTTTTTCCTTCTCCCTCCTATGTATTCAAAGAAAGGAATAATCCCTTTTATCCAGGGGACCCTCAGTGAAGAATTTGGTTAGCAGAAGATGTCTTGCTGATTCTTGGCTGAAAAGAAGTATAATGAATGGACTGACAAAACTAACATGAACTTGTAAAAGTCTCCATTGTCTTTTTTTGGATTTGACAAAGGAAAAGCTTAAGAGGAAAAATACTGAGAGATTGCACATGAATAAACATGCTACTTCATGCTCGTTGCTGCTCATCAGAGTTAAGTTCAGAATAACAAGGAGGATGAAAGCCCTGGGTTAAGTAAGTTCAGTCTGATTTCCTGTAAGCCAGTATCCCATCGAAGCAAGCATTATTTGCTGCTATAGATGGTTGCTTCAATGGAGAAAATGAGTCTGAACAGGGCTGGAGACTCATTGCAGCCTTCTCACCAGCTCCCAGAAGGTCTCCCCAGGTCAGGGGTGTGACCAGTGGTGAAAAAGCCACGTGGAAAGCTGGATTTTGCCACTGTTTCCACTCTATTTGTTTTGCGGACAAATAAATTGAGGGCTGGAGTCTTCACATCTGTCAGAGTGCCACCTTTGAAGGTCTTCTCTCAGAGAAATAGGAAAGTCAACCACATCTTCAAATTGGTCCTAATTGTTACAGGAAGGCTTTCTGAGCAGTTCCAAGACCATCTTTTTCCACTGAGCTTGTATTACAAAATATTTCTGGAATTAGATGGAGCAAGAAAAATAATTTTTTTTTTCTTTGTCTTTCACTACTTGTACTTTATGTCAAGACAACTTTGAAACAAACCTGACCCTGTCCTCTGTGTTGAGCTGGCTTTCCTGCTCTGTGAACTGTGACATGCTCAAGCGCTCGGCTCTAAATCGGGGCTGGCAGACCTCCGATTAGCATGCTGGTGTTTGTAACCTCTAGCACTTTGTATCCCCCCTTTCCTGCAGGATCTCCTGCCCTCACTGGCACTGGAACCATTGCTGTCACAGTGGATGATGTCAATGACAATGTCCCCACGTTCGCCTTTAACGTGTATTTTGCCACTGTTCCGGAGGATGCTCCCACGGGGACAGATATTTTGCTTGTAAACTCCTCGGATGCTGATGCCTCTACAAATGCTGTTATTAGGTAGGTCGATTACTGTTGCTCCATGGAATACTGCCTCATTTCTTGCCTGAAGTTTTCTTTTTCCCCAATGTCCATCGCCAATGTGCCTTAAAGCTGTAAGACAAAATAGAACAGCTTTATGTGTGTAACTAAATTACTTGGGCAAATCTGTCTTTTAGTTGTTCATAGGCTTTTAAAGTTATATTAAGGACAAATAGAGCTGTGGAGATACTTAATTTTTTTACTGAGAGAAAAGCAAACCAGTTTAACTTGCACCTGCTCCTACTACCTGCCTTATTGCTGCATTCACACCTTTTCATGAAGTGAGCAATTTTCACTGAAAGCCAGCATGTTCCTTGAGTAAATTTTTGGTCAATTAATGTCTTCAGTTTAACATGAAAATCACACAAGGACAGGCATAAAGTTTATGCCATTCAGAAAACCATTAAAAAGTTAGAGTTTGGCATTTTTGCACTAAATGCCCAAGGGTCTGCAGGGCTCAGCTGATGGGACTTAACTGGGCACTGGACTGAGCACTGTCCATTCCCAGTTCCACAGACAAGAGTAATGAAGATGCTGAGTGGCAGTGACAAGCTAAAGATTATCCACTGAGGACAGATGCATTGTGAATGGAATGCAAAGCAAATTTGTATTAGTTCTTAATCTTACCACATTTAACTATTGTGGCTGCAAACATCACTGTTTCCAAACTCACAAAGCAGGATATGAAAGTAGCTTCCTTATTTACCTTTGTTAGTACCTCAGTTCCTTCTTCAAAGAGCACAGGAATACCACTGTGTCACTTTTTTTTAAAGGAAGTAAAATAAAACAGAACTATGTTATGGCAAAGCAATGTCTATAAAATACTGAAATATTTTCTTTCCAACTAGCTACAACCTAAAAATAGAAACTTGAAGTTTAAACATCTTTAGATACTTGAAAATCATCCAAAATTACCTTTTATTAAATTGTGAAACAATGAAGCTTTTAATTCTATTCACTCTTAGTCTAAGAACCTTTTTCTGGCAAGCTCCCTTAGAAAGAAAGAATTCCATGCAAAGCATGAATGACTGTAATGATTACGTCCCATAATCAGAAATTATCAGAGTGCTCTTGGATTTCTTTAGTGTAGTTAAATTGCTTTAATATCTCTGCCATTAGTCTTTTGTCATTCACTCAGTACCTCATCATAGAATTAGTTGATAATTTTTTTTTCCCTTCATAAGTAGCTATTAAAAAATTGTTTTCAGGTTTCATTTTACACTCTTTAGGCTCAGGAACAGACTTTGTTTTTCTTGGTCAGAACTTGTCCAGATTCAGCATTTAAAGTAGATTTTAAAATATGACTGGTATTACAAAACTGGTGAAAGCCAGAAGGACCAGAACATGCAAGGTCATCTTGTCAGAGGTGTTGAGCACTCAGAACTTTCTTTGAGTCTTGTTAAAGTCTGTTTCAAAATTAAACCTTTGGTTTCCAAATGGGATATTTAAAATCCTTGGCTAACATTTTCATGTAAAGTCAAAAAATGTGCTGTATTTTGAAAGAAGTGGTTAATCTTCTGGAAAACTGTCACCTGTCCATGTGTGCCAACTCTTCTTTTGTTTCTGGTGATAACCCGTGAAGTCATTGAAGGAGGGCCATGGGGTTGTAAATGGCAATGCACACTTGAGCAGTCTTGTTAAATGCAGCAGACATAGGAGTCAAAAGGCCAGATTTTAAGTGTTTGGATCAAATTCCTTTTATGCCACTTGTCACCATTAGAGTTTCAAGGTTTTTGTTTTGTTTAGTTTTTTGGGGGTTTATTATGGATTTTTTGCAGTTATGTTGAGACACATTTACATTTTCCACTTGGTTTATATGCAGATATAATTCAAATAATCTTATGACAAATACAATATGTCTTCATTATTTCTTTAAAAAAAAAAAAAATCATGGTATCTTGCCAGTGCTAACACTTGAGCCACTACATAAATGTGGAAACACAGAAGAGAAAGTTTCTGTCTCTGTAACACCTCACTCAGGGTTAAATCACTGCAAATCACAGATGAAATGTGCCTGTGCTCCTGCCATTTAGGGAGATTTAAGTGGTGCTTTAGGCTTTGTGCACATTCTTTCTATTCTAGATGCACATTGCTATGGCTGGAGAGTAATTACATATGGCCATCACATTCTATCATAATTAAGCAATTAAAGTATGCTCATGGCATTGTGTAGAGATTAATGACTGAGCAGAAGTTGCCACAGCTTATTACACAGGCTGGCTCTCAATCCTGTTGGTGCAGCTTCTGGGTTGTGTTATTATTGCTGTCATAACCTGTCCTGGTCTTAAAGAGGTGAAGATAGGAATACTAATCTTTTTCATTAAAGGCACTTTCCTCTGAATCTTTCACAGAATTACCTAAAAAAGCTGCTACTGTGCTCTACCAGAGGAGCAGTGCTAACCACAGCTTTGTGAGGTTATGATATTGAATATGAGAATTGTTCATTTTAGCCAGTTTTTGTTTCCGTTGTTTTCTAAAAAATCCATTATATGAATTATTAAAAAAAGGTAATATTAACCAAGTACCTTTAAAAATACACCTTTGAGATTCATTCTGTATGAACACACGCTGGATGAGCATTCCAAGAGAAGGGACAAACTCAGTGTGGTAGGGAGCCAGAGGTAGCCCCCACGACACGCTGCAGTGAGCAGAGTCAGTTCTTATCAAATCTCACAGGGATGTGTGCACACACACACCCCCACCAAGGGTCAAACTCTGCTCCCAATTAGTCTCTGTTAACAGAGCTCTCTGGTTATTAATTTGCTATGAATTGCTATGAATTACTATAAATTAACATTGAAATCTTGAATAGCAAAACTTAGCATCAGGAAACAATATGGATATTAAATCCTCATTTCATTTTGTAAAACTGTCATCTTTTTATTTCAGAAAACGGTACGTTTTCTAATTATATTCTGCAGATTCAGTTAAGAGGTACATCAGCCTTTTGGAGTAACACTTAATGCAGGGAAATGATTGCCCAGGGAAATCAGCACTAGAGGATGCCTGCAATAGGCAGTTTTAAGAGTATATCTGATGGTATCTTCAAATATCCAAAGGCTCAGTCAGCTACTCATGTATTAGAAATCAATGTGTGTTAAACAACTATGCTTGGAAATACCCAGAAATGTCATTAATGACAGGCCTTGAAGTATGAAAAACAGTGGGGACAGATGGAAAGTCAGAAGAAAATCTGACTGTACTGATACCCATCAGCATGGTGGTCTCTAGAGTATAGAAAATGGTTATTATCTTAAAGCAGCAGGCCACCTTTTGAAATACTAATCCAATTTTTCTTCCTTGGTTTTCCTTTCCAACAGCTACAGGCTCACAGGTGGCAATTCCCAATTCACCATCAACCCTTCTACGGGGCAGATCATCACCAGTGCCCTCCTCGACCGAGAGGCGAGGGAGAACTACACCCTGGTGGTGGTGGCCAGCGATGGGGGCTTCCCCAGGGCTCTCTCCAGCTCCACCAGCGTGCTCGTGTCTGTGGGCGACGTGAACGACAACCCACCCAAATTCCAGCACCACCCCTACGTCACCCACGTCCCATCTCCTACCTCTTCAGGTAACCTGGTGTGGTGCTTGGGATAAAGCACTTCCATAAACAGAGAGTTGCAGAATGGTTTGGGTTGGAAGGGGCCTTAAAAATCAGCCAGGACCAACCCACCTGCTGTGGGCAGGGATGTCTTCCACTAAATTAGTTTGCTCAAAGTCCCATCTCAACTTGGTCTTGATCCTTCCAGGGATGGGGCATCCACAGCTTCTCTTTTCATTTTCTTAATGAAATGCAAATCTGTGCCACCAGAAATGTTTGAGATGTTCCTCTGCAGCTGTTCTCCTTTGTGTTCCATGGGAATGAGGAAAAACAAACCTGAATTTACCATCCACGATTTAGCAGATTTTTTCTATTCTGATCCTCCCATCCAAATTCAATTGTGTTCCTATAGTTACGTAAAGTAGACATACTGTAAACGAGCACCCACTCAAAAAAGTGATTATTTTGCCAGAGTTAGGAAGACAATAGCCAGTTTTTATTTCTGAAAGTATCTTCTGAGCAATTCTTAAAGAGGGTTTTGACAACTTCTTCCAAAAATTCAGTGTCTATGTCAGATGTTAATTATGTTGCCTTTCCTTGAGCCAAGTGGTGAAGTAAAATAAAATAAAAGTAAATTCAAGCAGGAATCCTCCTTTTGTGGAGCTTACACCCAGAGTAAAGTTACTTCACTCAACACAGGAGTTAATTTCTGGTTCAGTTCATGTTTAATGTTTTCATATGCATACACATACATGGATATGTGATGCCTACACAGAGGATTCCATGATAAATGGTTTACCAAGCAAATTTTCTTCGAACAGAAAAAAAGGCTTATTTCCATGTCTTGGATTTTGTCCCTGAATTTTAAACAATTACAAATACTTCTCCTTTTCATGGAAGAATAGATTTGTTTACAATTCTTCCCTGTTTCCAGAACAACATTATAAAATAGTTTTATTATTGTCTTGGTGAAACTTTGTGTAATCTGACTAGGGCACAGTGACTTTGTCTGGTTGTTTTGGGGGTGTTTCTTTAAATTCTTTTCAAGAGGAGTACACATAGGTTGACCTGATATTTTCTGGCAATATCTTTTTGGCTTCTTTTTTTTTGTATAAAATCTCATATAACTAGAAACCTAAGCTATGTTTACTTTGTTTTTAACCTAGCAAAAACCTAGAGATGCATCCACCTTTTTATTTACAAATTTCTTTTCTTTCTGGTATTTTTTAATAAAGTTTAAAAGGGGAAACTAGTAGTAAAAATAATAGTAATAATAACAGTAATAATAATAATAGTAATTTTGAATAAGTGAAGCAAAAAGTCTTCATTTCTTCCTGTCCCATTTCTCACATGGATTTGAATATTGTTCTTGTCCCTGGAGTACAAATCACTGCACATGACAAATAGTGACATGAAGTATAGTTTCAAGGGATGCTGTCAAAGTCATTCCTGCCTGTAAATGATTTTCCCTTAAGAGGCTGAAAACAGCATGATTTTATACAAAACTGGGTATTTTCTAAATTTCAGTAACAATAAAACATCAACAGTGCAGCTGCAAATTCTTTGTACAGTGTCAAATTTGAAAGATGTGCCGTGCATTTGATCTGTAAAGTCCAGTGAGGAAGAACACCCTCGGTTCTCCTTGCATATGGACAAATATAGAGGTTAATGCAAATGGTGCCCATACAGTCAAGCTTATTGGGAAGCATCAATTCAAAAGAGCTGAAAAGTCTGAGTATAATCATGTTGTTGTACTTGTGCGCAATAGTTTTGTATTTCTATTTTTCCCCTTTCTCAGAGGACCAGTGTGCCTTTAAAAATGCAGTCCTCTTAGCTGCTGTCCTTGGAATACTCTTGGAAAACTAGAAGTAAGGGGCTAGTGGGGAGAATAGGAAGAGAAGGGGCTGCAAGGGATATGGTGGGTGTGTAGGGTAAATGTCCATGGGTACTGCCTGTTCACTTACAAAACCTTAATAGTGCTTGAATTCCAGGGAGGAGTTTTTTCATGGATAAATAAACTATGAGTAATTTTAAAAATCAAAACAGCATTCAATCTTAGTGGATTTGTGGCTTTTATACTGTGAATGTTCTAGAAATAGGCTTCCAAAAGGCTGCAGGTCCAGTTCCCAGTGCAGTTACTGAGATCTGTACGTCTATCTCTCTGAATGCAGTGTCCTAGTTTTAACTCCACATTTTTTGGCTGCATGCATGTCTTGTGGACTCGCAGTCACCTGCCCCTTGCTGAACTCACCATCTTGTGAAAAAAGCAGTTAATTTTCAGGGCAGTGTAAGGAAGAGCAGGCTGCTCCAGGGTGTGCTTCTGAGTGAAAAGCTGGCATCACATTTCTCCCAGTCAGTGCATTCCTTAAAGGACTGACCTAACTTTGTTCTCCGTTTCAGGCTCGTTCGTGTTTGCTGTGACTGTCACCGATGCAGATGCTGGCTCCAACGCCGAGCTCCATTATTCCCTCATGGGGAAGAACTCTGAGAAATTCCACATTGATCCAGCAAGGGGGGCAATCCTGGCTGCAAAACCACTGTCAGGAGAGTCTGAAGTCACCATTTCTGTTCACGTGAGGGATGGCGGTCGGTACCCCAAGACAGACTCTACCACGGTCACCGTGAGGTTTGTGGACAAAGCCCAATTTCCTCGTGTTCAGGCGGATCAGGAGACCTTCACATTTCCCGAAAACCAAGCGGTTGGGACACTTGTCACCACTGTCTCTGGATCTTCAGCCAGAGGAGGCTCCTTGTCCTACTACATCGCCAGCGGTAACCTGGGCAACACCTTCCTGGTGGACCAGGTGACAGGACAGCTTTCTGTTGGGCAAGCTTTAGATTTTGAAGCCATACAGAAATATGTGGTGTGGATTGAGGCCAGAGACACGGGCTTTCCCCCCTTTTCCTCATACAAGAAATTGGAAGTGTTGGTGATTGATGTCAATGATAATGCACCAGAGTTTGAGCAAGATCCCTTCATTGCAGAAATAGCTGAGAACCTGTCCCCACGGAAGATACTGACGGTGGCTGCTGTTGACAGAGACAGTGGTCTAAATGGACAGCTAAATTATGAAATAATCGAGGGAAATACTGAAAATAGTTTCAGTATCAATCGAGCCACTGGTGAGATCAGAAGCATCAGGCCTTTGGACAGGGAGAAACTGTCTCAGTACACACTAACCATAAAAGCTTCGGATAAAGGCACTCCGCTCCAGAGCACGACTGTCAAAGTTATCATTAATATTTTAGATGAAAATGACAATGCTCCGAGGTTTTCCCAGATATTCAGTGCTTCTGTACCTGAAAATGCACCTCTGGGTTTTACAGTGACCCGAGTCACAACATCAGATGAGGACATTGGAGTGAACGCAGTCAGCAGGTACTCCATAAGGGATACAAGTCTCCCATTTACCATAAATCCCAGCACTGGGGACATCACCATCAGCAGACCACTGAACAGGGAGGACACTGACCGCTACAGAATCAGGGTCTCTGCACACGACTCTGGATGGACGGTGAGCACAGATGTCACCATATTTGTCACAGATGTCAACGACAATGCCCCGCGATTTACCAAACCGTCCTATTACCTGGAGTGTCCTGAGCTTCCTGGGATTGGGCTAAAGGTCACCCAGGTTTCAGCCACCGATCCAGATGAAGGGTCCAATGGCCAAGTCTTCTACTTCATAAAATCCCAGTCCGAGTTCTTCCGCATTAACGCAACCACGGGGGAGATTTTCAACAAGCAGTATTTAAGGTACCAAAACTCCAGCGGTTCCAGCAACGTCCACATCAACAGGCACAGCTTCATTGTGACATCATCAGACCGGGGCACTCCCCCGTTAGTGAGCGAGACCACCGTCACCATAAACATAGTAGACAGCAATGACAATGCACCGCTCTTCCTCGCTCCTAAATATTTCACTCCTGTTACTAAGAACGTGAGGGTTGGCACAAACTTAATTAAAGTCACAGCGGTGGACGACAAGGACTTTGGCTTGAATTCTGAAGTGGAGTACTTCATCTCTGATGAGAGCAAAACTAATAAATTCAGACTGGACAGGAGTACAGGCTGGATTTCTGTGTCGTCTTCACTAATGGCTGATCTGAACAAAAACCTCCTGTTTAAAGTGAAAGCCAAGGACAAGGGTAATCCCCCACTCTCATCTGAGGTAGCTGTTGAAATAGTAGTGACAGAAGAAAATTACCATACACCTGAGTTTTCCCAAAGCCGTATGAGTGTCACTATCCCGGAGAGTCATTCTGTTGGAACAGTGGTCAGAACAGTGTCAGCACGAGACAGAGATGCTGCTATGAACGGATTAATCAGATACAATATTTCCTCTGGAAATGAAGCTGGAATCTTTGCTATTAATACAACCACTGGTACACTGACGCTAGCCAAACCACTTGATTTTGAGTTACACCAAAAGCACGAGCTGGTTGTTACTGCCACAGATGGAGGATGGGTGTCTAGAACAGGCTACTGCAGTGTCACTGTTAATGTCATTGATGTCAATGATAACTCCCCCACATTCAGCCCTGAGGACTACTTTCCCACCGTGTTAGAAAATGCCCCCAGTGGGACAACTGTTATTTGTCTAAACGCCACTGATGCTGACTCAGGATCGAACGCTGTGATTGCATATGCCATTCAGTCCTCAGACAGTGACCTCTTTGTCATTGACCCCAACACAGGAACCATCACCACCCAGGGATTTTTAGATTATGAAACAAAGCAGAGTTACCATTTAACAGTAAAGGCTTTTAATGTTCCAGATGAAGAGAGGTGCAGCTTTGCTACTGTCAACATCCAGTTAGAAGGGACAAATGAATATGTGCCCCGTTTTGTGTCCAAGCTTTATTATTTTGAGGTTTCGGAGGCAGCCTCCAAAGGTACTGTTGTAGGTGAAGTTTTTGCAAGTGATCGTGATACGGGAATTGATGGAGAAGTCCACTATCTCATCTTTGGCAACAGCAGAAAGAAGGGCTTCCAAATAGATGAGAAAAGTGGCCAGATCTACGTTTCAGGACCTCTTGACAGAGAAAAAGAAGAACGAATCTCTTTGAAAGTCCTTGCAAAAAATCTGGGGAGTATTCGTGGTGCAGATATAGATGAAGTAACTGTTAATATCACAATCCTGGATGCCAACGACCCTCCTGTCTTTACCTTGGGAACCTACAATATACAAATTAGTGAGGGTGTTCCTCCAGGCACCCATGTCACATTTGTCAGTGCCTTTGATTCAGATTCTGTCCCCAGCTGGAGCAGGTTTTCCTATTTCATTGGGTCTGGCAATGAGAACAGCGCCTTTTCCATCAACCCGCAGACGGGACAGGTGACGGTCACTGCAGAGCTGGATCGAGAAACCCTGCCCGTTTACAACCTGTCTGTGCTGGCCATCGATTCGGGAACACCATCTGCAACAGGCAGTGCCTCTCTATTGGTAACTTTGGAAGATATCAACGACAATGGCCCTACCTTGTCCACCAGCCAAGGAGAAGTCCTGGAGAACAACCGCGCTGGAACTCTGGTGATGACGCTTCAGTCGTCAGATCCTGATCTCCCTCCCAACCAAGGTCCTTTCACATATTACTTGCTCAGCACTGGCCCTGCCACCAGCTACTTCAGCCTCAGCACCGCTGGTGTCCTGACAACGACGAGGGAGATTGACAGGGAGCAAATCAGTGATTTCTACCTCTCAGTGATTACGAGAGACTCTGGTGTTCCTCAGATGTCTTCCACAGGAACTGTGCAGATCAAGGTAATAGACCAAAACGACAACCCATCTCAGCCCAGAACAGTAGAAATCTTTGTTCATTATTATGGCAACCTCTTCCCAGGTGGAATTTTGGGCAATGTAAAGCCACAGGATCCAGATGTGCTAGACAGCTTCCAATGCTCCCTCACCTCAGGAGTCACCAGCCTCTTCAGCATTCCTGGTGGCACCTGTGAGCTGCACTCGCAGGTGAGGTCCACAGATGGCACGTTTGACCTGGCTGTCCTCAGCAACGATGGGTTACACGGTGCTGTCACCAGCAGCGTCCGGATTTTCTTCACGGGCTTCAGCAACACCACCATCGACAACAGCGTCCTCCTTCGCCTGAGCGCCCACAGCGTGCGGGACTTCCTGACCAACCACTACCTGCACTTCCTGCGCATCGCCAGCTCCCAGCTCACGGGGCTGGGCACGGCCATCCAGCTCTACGGGCTCTACGAGGACAGCAACCACACCTTCCTGATGGCGGCTGTCAAGCGTGGCAACAGCCAGTACGTGAGCCCCAGCGGCGTGGCCACCTTCTTCGAGAGCATCAAGGACGTTCTCTTCCGCCAGAGCGGGGTGCGGGTCGAGGCTGTGGACCACGACTGGTGCCTGCAGAGCCCCTGCCAGAACGGAGGGAGCTGCCTGAGGAGGCTGGCAGTGAGCCCGGCCCTGAGGACCCACGAGAGC
This sequence comes from Lanius collurio, assembly GCA_020086605.1. Lineage (NCBI taxonomy): Eukaryota > Metazoa > Chordata > Aves > Passeriformes > Laniidae > Lanius > Lanius collurio. The sequence goes on along the minus strand of JACBWW010000034.1, from coordinate 2,782,358 downwards.
GTCCCCGTCATCATCGTGGCCAACGAGCCCCTGCGGCCCTTCGTGTGCCGGTGCCTGCCCGGGTACGATGGGAGCCTGTGCGAGACCGACATCGACGAGTGCCTCCCGTCCCCCTGCCACAACGACGGCACTTGTCACAACCTGGTGGGGGGCTTCTCCTGCAGCTGCCCCGAGGGTTTCACTGGCATGGCTTGTGAGAGGGACATCAATGAGTGCCTTTCCAACCCCTGCAAAAATGGTGCTGCCTGCCAGAACTTCCCAGGAGGCTTCAACTGCGTTTGTAAAACCGGGTACACAGGTACGCTTTTACTCCTCTATACCTTACAGCCCAGAAAAGATGGAGAGAGTGTGGAGATGTGCCTTCTTAGCCCAAGCCTGTCTGAATACAAGCATCCCCAGTAGATGCTCATACCTCATGCAAAATGAGGTATTAATAGTGTGAAAACTCAGAAGATCAGGTGCCCACAATATTATTTTATTTTAGCTCTGTCCCCAGGCAAATCTCACTTACCTGATTTGCATTAGAACAGAAAGGTTTTTACAAGACCTATTTAAATTTATTAAATGTGTAGGAACGATTTCCCATGCTTAAGTATGATTTTTCTGTACATGTTATTGTTATGCATATTGTGGGAGCATTTCAAGTTTGCTAGAAGTGTGCCAAACAAGAAAATCAGCCTCTGCCCCAAATTACTTGCAGGACAGAAAACAGATGAAGGATATGGGAAAAAACAGAATTCAGGCAAAAAGGTCAACCTCTCTGTTCTGTTCTGTATTTTGTCCCTTTGTCATTTATTTTTTTCATTAGGCACAGAAATGTCTGCAGCATTCCTACCCCTTCTGAGTACTTTTTCTCTAATATTTATTACACATTCAAACACATTGTAACCCTAGAAAAGCAGGCTGGTCTTTGCTTCTGCCACGAGTAGGATATTTAAGGAAGGTCTGAACAATTTTAACCAGCGCTGATAGCCACTTCTTATAGAAATCAGAAAAAAAAAATTTGACCTGAGGAGATCAGGTAAGGCTTTCATTGCCTTTTCTAAGGAGTAATTCTCTATTGGCTATGCCCTAGGGCAGCCCAGCTCAGCACAGCTGTGTTCATTCTGGTGTGGGACTTGCCACCACCACAGCTCACCGGTAACCCATGGAGGGATTAGGGGATCCATTGTTCCTTTGAGTTTTTTTCTTAAACCAGATCAGTGCAGGAGAGTATGGAGGAGAAGGTTAATTAATTGCAAAGTCAAGGTTCAACTTGACTTAATTTAAACCACAGCTGCAGCAGTGAGTGCATGTTCAGTGCACTATCAAGGATGCTGATGAGATCTTTCGCGTGAACCTCATAAATGTGAGGCTCTTGAGCCTCAGGTCAGGAGCAATTGTTGTTAATTGACAAGCAGTTCTAATTAAGTTACCAGTCCAGGATTTTATTTCATGTTGTATTAGCACATCAGATTATTTTGCCAGGAGCATGGCAAAATAATTCTAGGGCACCTATGCCCTGTAACTCTTGAGGTCATTAGCACCAGAGAGTAAATGGGCATATGTTTGCTGTTGCAGTGAAGCAAAACACTTCATTAACTCTAGCAAGCAAACTACAGTGTGTGCCTCTAGACTGTAATTTGAAACATTTATGAAACATCCAGTGGATTTCTTCTGGTATTAAAGCTCATACTTTAATGCTTAACCCTTATGTCAGCTAAAAATCGAGCTCTGCATGTGACAGGCTCAAAAAAAAAGATGAGTATTTTTACTAAGAGAATGTGATGAGAGACTCTTGAAGTTTGAAGTGTTGGATTTCTTTCATGCCATGAATTAAATGTGGCATCTGATAGGAGCTTTCTTAAACTCCTTGTCAACACAAATAACCTTAAAATAGACTGCCACTGAGGCAGACGTTTCTATTTGGAAGTCAGATGTTGTTTAATCAGTTGGCCATTGCAGAATCAAGAGTTATTAAAGTGTCCTGAGATTAATTGATCAAGACAGAAAACAAATGGCACCAGTGTAATTAAAAGACAAAATATCTTTAGAGTTCAATATCAACAGAGCTTATTAGATAAGATCACAATTAACACATGGTATATTTCGACATTTTATGTCTGAAAAAGCATATTTGAAATTCTGCAAATTAAACATTCAATAGGTTCTGCAAACAAATGTCAGTGTTCTGATTGTTTGAGAATGCTTGACATAGAGGCTATTATGTCATTTTTATACTGCCATCAGAAAGAGAACACAGCTGCCTGGACTCTTAATTTGCATTCATATGTGATTAAAGATAGCCTCAGTGGATGTAAAAATAAAGCCTCAAACTGTTTCTTCATGAATATAAGCCTTGAGTACTTCAACAACAACAAAAAAGAGGCTTCCAAAATAGTGGATTTCTAATTCAGTTTGCCATATACATAGCTTTGCTGCTTCTGTTGGAATGAAAATACAGTCTCATAATTGAATTTGCATGCTTGGTAATAAAATAATATTTACATGGTACTGCATGCATGTAGAAATTTGTGTTTTCTGAGACAGATGCTCTGTTCACTGTAAATTAGAGTACATGAGCTGCAGACCTTTATAATGGTGTACCTGAGAACAGAGTCTTACTTTTCCTTGATTTATTATGTTTTGTCAGCTGCATTTCACTTCATCATGCTGCAAAAGGTAATGTCATTCTTTTCACTGGATAGGATTATAAAGACTGATTACCTCAGAGCATCATTAGGGTTTAAACAATCTGTTATAATTATATCTCTTAATGATGAACAGGTTTTGTTTTTAAAATAATCACTTTCTGGAGGGAATATGCTTAGTGATTTACAGTAGTTGTCTGCCCTTCCTTTGAACCCTTCATTTCCTGTTTTCCAGGATTCATTAAGATGAAGGAATGTAGGTTTGTGAAGTTGTTTCAAATGCAAGATTAGAATATTAGAACAACCACTTTAAAAGATGGACACAGAGAACCACAAAAACTAAAACTCTCCAATCAGCTGAAATCTTAACTCAAGAGCATTGAGCTGTTCCTGTTACATTTTTCAGTTAAAAAAAGTCTGAGGAATTTATATTTTTGCATAAGCCCCTTCCTGTGATAGCATCAGCTGGAGGTGATGAATGATAAATGTTGAATGTTGTCTGTTACCAATTATCCAGCATTCTCCTAATTTTCATGGTCTTCAGAAAAAGATCTTTCTGATGCAGAAGTGAATACCTTGCATCTTTCAGAATTTCAGCTGAGAATTGATCTATAAACTCAGCTAACTGCAATTTTCATCAAGGCCAGCTTGGGTGGGGATTTTGAGCAACTTGGTCAAGTGGAAGGTGTCCCTGCCCATGGCAAAGGATTGGAACAAGATGGCTTTTAAGGCTCTTTCCAAGCCAAACCATTCTAAGATTCTATAATTCTGTTATTCTAAACACACTTCTGTTGGTTTCAAGAACTCTTCAAACCATAGTTAAGCATGAAGAAGACGCTGTTATTCACTGGTTAAAGTAAGTGCAGCTGAAATAAACATCCATATTCTCTTGCTGACTCAGCAAATGTGCCAGCTTTAATGTTAGCTGAGATAAAGAAGAGTATTTAGTTAGATTGAACTGCAAAAACCTGACTAAGCCTTATTAGCTACACTTGATTTTTGGGAAAACTAAGCAGCATCACTGAGCTATTTTAAGCATGTCTGTCTCACTCTTGCTGTGTGCTCTCCTTCATAAGTCAAAGATCTCTACTACGGACCATAAATTGAAAACAAAGAAAACAGCAAAATCTCACATAAAAACTTAGCTCATCCCTCAGTCATGCCCATTAGAGAATAAAACATAAATAAATACCCCCAAAGCATAATTAGATTCAGACACTGGAAAAGTTTCCTGGATTTATGGTGCATCTACAAGTGACGTATTAACCACAGGAATCCTCCGGCGCTCCGTTTCCATCCTGCTTGCAGTCACACATGGAGAGCTGCTGCTCACATGGAGGAGCTGCATGCAAACTGTAGGTTAAACTGAAAAGTAGAAGGAAGGGAAAAAAAATAAAAATGGAGGTTTTCTTCATTAGGTGACTCAAGTTGTGAAACTGAAAAAGGTAGCAGAGTTCATAAAGCGTAGTCCTGGTTTTCTACACTTTTGAGCACCAGCAACCTCTAAGGACTGCCTATTGTGCATTCCTGTCATGGGAGAGGTAAAATTGTAAGATATATGTGACATGCAAGAATGGACACCCTCTGTGCAAGCTCATGTTGTACTTTTAACTTAAACATATACGTATGGCGTAAGAAATAAAATAATTCATTATCAATGCAAAAAGGAGCATTAAGGCAGTCGTAGCCCTTGCTTTGTGCATATATCCTGGCTGAGATGAAGTTCAGGAGATGTCTGGAAGACTGTGGCTGGTTTTGTGAATTTTTGCAGTGAAGCAGGAAGGACAAACAGAACAATACTTTGAAGTTTTTGCTGAGCATAGGCAGTGCAGGCTGGCACTGCTGGCAAAAGAAAAACAGGTTCCGAGAGTGGGATGTAGTGGAAGTGTTGCTAAATTCATCAAAGCTAAGCAATGAAAACCTTAGAAATGAAGACCACTATTTTTTTTAGTTAATGTTTCCATGCAAAGAAAATTTCAGGTTTGTACAAAGAATCCCCGTGTCTGTATTTGGCATCTGTTAAAATCTTCACTTTTTCTCTTGGTTCCCTTCCTTGCTGAAATGAATTGTGTGATTTCAGTTTGTTCTCTGGGGAATGGTATGTACCACATGTGACAATGTCTGCTTAGGAAAGGACTGTATCCAGGGTAGCTTGTTTTAGGTCCAGAGGACTGTAGTCTCTCCAAGTCAGGAATGAGGTTGTAATTGATGAGGAAAAATAAGAAAAAATCAAATAATGTACAACAGGAGGCTGTGCTCAGCATGACCTGCTTGAAAAGGCTCAGCAAGGGCTGTCTGTATCTCCTTTGCACTCATGAGTATATTGCATTCAACAGGGAGGAAAAAAAGATACATTTTTACAGCTTTTTAGTTCATCGTTGCTTTTATTTTCATGATCTCTCTTTTACAGACCCCAGTTAATAAAAGAAAATAAATAGCAAAATTCAGTTCAATTAAAACAACAGCCCACCAGTACCTATAATCACAATGAGACACTTGAAAGGTAACATTGCTTTCTCTGGGCCACAGATTATGCCTGTGACAGGGCTGGGAGCAGCCCAGCATCCTGTCTGGGATTCCTCTCTGCATCCCACAGCCAGTCCCTGGCACCCTCTCTCCTGGCCATGTGTTCAACATTGGTTCATAACCTCACCACCTACAACAGCAGCCTGACTTTTCTAGTGCCCCAAATAGTCTGACCTGGAAATTGCTTTTGTTCCCTCATCACAGGGAAAACGTGTGACTCCACTGTCAACTACTGTGAGTGCAACCCCTGTTTCAATGGTGGCTCCTGCCAGAGTGGGCTGGAGGGGTATTTCTGCCACTGTCCCTTTGGTGAGTACTCTTCTCCTCCTCTCCTCTTCATCTCCCCTTTCCCTATTCATACTTCTGTTTATTTTTACCTGCATAAATGATTTCTGGTTTGAAAATGATTCAAGGTTTGGAAAAACTGGAGGTTTAGTTAACTCATTCTTCTTTAAAAGAAAATTAAAAAGTGATGTGGTCACTACCAATATTTATTTGTCATTGCTCCTTTCTCTCTCACACAAAAACATAACAAGATCTAGCCAAACAACTCAGTGCCTAAAAATTAGAAAGAATATTTCTAATTTGATAGATGGATAGATATGTATAACTGACCAAAAGTAAGAATGGATGCTTGAAATCTTTAGATCACGACCCCTGACTTCCTAAAGCAGCTTAGCTCAAGCACAGCTGGATCAGGACTAAAGTACCTTCACCACTAAAAATATCCAAAGTTCAGTGTGAAGGAAGAGGAATGATGAGAACAAAGCTCTCCTGATGAATAACAGGCACTTTTAGGAGAGCTGAAGAGTAAGAGCATTGTAAATAACATCAGTATTTTACATCAGAGAAGCATATAGTAGTGCCAAAATAGTTTCAAAATTTTTAGAATTTAATTATCCCAGATTTGGTTTGTGGAATGAACCCAAAAAAAACCATAGAACAAAATGGATATATTAAGGTATCATGACACAATTGCAGCAAGATGGATTTTGAATACAGATTAATTCAAAATTGTCATTGTTCATATGGAAAAGTATGAAAGTAAACATAACAGATTAATAAAGAAACCAGAAATGTACAGAAATCATCTACAATGTTTTCAGGTCGTTGAAGACCCTCTCACAAAAGTATCATTCTCACTATGCATTTGTAACTAATGCTGAATAAGTTTTTCTATTAACGTGGAATAATTTCTCTATTCCCTTTTATTTCCTTATTGGACATTTACTCAAGGTTTATTAATTTCCCTTATAGACATATTCCATTGTAAGTGTAACTAATATTCATAAGTAAAATCAGGGTTTTTTTCTCATTGTCACTGCAGTAAAAGAAAAATCAAAGGAAATTATGGGACAGAGATCTGAAGAAAAATATGTAGAATGCACCAAAATATTCATATCAGTAAAAACATGAAAAGGCATAATGTTTTAATCATACATGCCTATTTCTTAAGAATGAAAAATGAACCACCCAGCGAGAAACAGTTGAGATAACAGCCACAGAGCGAAAAATAAACTCAACTTGCACATTTATTTCCATAACTGGATTAATAAATGCCTGATGATAATTAACACCCATGTCTTGACAGAGCTGTCAAACTGGCCTGTTTTGGTATTTTCCAAAGAAGCCACAGAGCTCAATGAAGTGTTTTCCAATAGATGTATCTATTTGTAACTTGTCCTTTGTAACCTGAATTTTTAACTTGAAGTATAATGTACCTCAGCACCCAGCTGTGGGTAATAGCATTCTTCTGTTGGTTGTGTGTTTTTAATTTTACACGAGAGGTTCCTTAAGGAGCCTGTGCATCACAGCCATGCCAAGAGCACATCCATACTTGGGAGAAGGCACAGTGAGGACAAAACTCGCCGATTCCAGATTTTGCTTTTCATTTTGCAGGTGTTTTTGGGAATCACTGTGAGCTGAACAGTTATGGATTTGAAGAGCTGTCCTATATGGAATTCCCCAGTATGGATCCCAACAATAATTACATCTACATAAAGTTTGCCACTATAAAGAGTAACGCCTTGCTGTTGTATAACCACGACAACCAAACTGGAGAGCGGGCAGAATTCCTGGCCCTGGAAATAGCAGAAGGGAGGCTGAGGTTCTCCTACAACCTGGGCAGTGGCACCTACAAGCTCACCACAGCCAAGAAGGTGTCTGATGGACAATTCCACACCGTCATCGCCCGCCGGGCTGGAATGGTAAGAAATGCTAAAATGAGCATTTCAGGCAAGTTCAGCCAAATCACTTTGGCTTCCAGGGGAACTCAGAGAAATGGAAATTAGTAACATGGTGTTTGCTAGCAGAAACTCCAACTTTGGGAAAAACCTCCTTCGTTTCTGTCTTATTCCAACTGACTCAAAGCCCTGTGCTGGTTTGTTTAGTATGATGATGATAGAGTATAATGAAAAAAACATGTGCAAAATGCCCCCATACTCTCAATGTGAAAAATGAGAGCCGGGAATAATTAATGACATAGATGACTACGCATGGGGCTAATTAACTGGTGTAGATTACAGGGATGATTATCAGGGAATGCTAATTAACCACAGTAATTGCAAAAAGCCTCAAAATAATTTTCCTCAACATTTGGAGAATAGAAGTGGACAAACTTAAAATTCCAGGCATCCTTGACCTCCTTGAGCTAATTCAGAGATTTTTCCAATCTCATCAGACTGGGAGCCTGGTTTTCCTCTGTAGCATACATGTAAAGAGTTAAAAGGTGCTACATTAAGAGAATTTTTTGAGGGGAAGGGGGGAAGTTACTTCTCTCTTTGTCTCCCAGAATGCATCTGAGGTGAGGAACTCTGCCAAAAAGTGGGACAACTGATTGCCATATGCCTGGCACTCTGACCCCTCTCCTGCCTTCATTTTTTTCTCCAGTAAATGTTTTCTATTCCTCTTCTCTCATTTTTTAATAATATTTCCAAAGCAGAACATAAACCAAATGCTCTTTGAATCCAAGCCAAGTTTTTTGACTCCACAATGTTTGAGTTAGAATTGAAACCAAATCTATTTGCCATCCATAATCAGGAACTATTGCCCAACAGTTCCCTTCTCAGGCAGAAATGGCCAGCATACTTGGAATTCCATACTCTTCCCATGTTTGAAATTAAAGTCATGGAGCAGTAATGTACAGTGGGGTTCCCCATTTTGGTTTGTGTATTTTAAGCTAGAAGTGATGAAAGGAATGAGAGCAATAACTCTTCTACCAAGTGTGTCTCCCCTCTAGTCCCTGCAGAGTCTTGAGCCTGAAACTCCATTTCAGTTCATAGTGCAAGATCTGCTCTCTCCATTTGCTCAGGGTGCTGGTCTCTTCTCCCAAGTTACCAGCAACAGGACAAGAGGAAATGGCCTCAAGTTGCAGCAGGGGAGGTTTAGATTGAATATTAGGAAAGAGTTCTTCCCCAGAAGGGTTGTCAATGCCTGGAACAGCCTGCCCAGGGAAGTGGTTGAGTCACCATCCTCAGAGGTATTAAAAAGATGTGTAGATGTGGCACCTGGAGACATGGTTTAGTGGTGGCCTTGATAGTGCTTGTGAGTGGTTGGGTTCTTGGAGATCTTTTCCATCATAAAGGATTCTATGGTTCTGTGAAATCCACTCTTCAGCTGGATTTTCAAATCCAATTTGTGTGTGTTTGTAGAATTTACGTATCCAAATAAGATGAAAGGTAATTGTGGTGTTGAGCAATGACTTTGGTTTAATGTTACTTGATATATCAATTTGCATCTTGTAAATTTAATAATTTACATCACAGCTTCTTAAGCCCAAAGGTGCACCTTAATCTTGAGATGCACCAGGCTCCCATTTTGGTAACTAAAGTAGAATGTTACTTCTATAAATAAGATTTAAATGGCTAAGTATAGGGGCACACCATAAAAGTTGCAACAAATAAATGAAATACACTGAAGAAAAAAAAAGAGGAAGAAAATGTTTTACTTGTCAGTGTGCCAGAGGGCTATAGAAGAAGAGAGAATGTAAAAACAGCTATTTATAGAAAATTTCAGCTATGAATGCTTCAGGCTGAAAGCAAACATTTAAGACAACCTATACCTTTATGTGATTTTATTTTTGTTTGTTTTGTTTTTAATGTTTAAACCATTTCAGTAATGTTTACAAACAGTATGTGAAGAGAATCGCCTTTGTCTTAGATATTTCTGCTACAGCAAAAATGTCTCCCAGGTGTCCAAAACTGTATAAAATAGGCCCCCTTCAGGATTCCAAATCTGTCATTTCCTACAGCACAGTGGGATTTTATCGGAAACTGGTAAAATCATTAAGTTGTCAGTCCTGAGCTATTGCAGAGTGACAGGATAGAAAGGCTCATAATGTGGCAAGGTAACTGTAGAGTAATGCTTAAGTAACAAGCAGGAACATTTGACTAACATTAGAAAATAAATTGTATGAACTCTGGTCCAAGTAAAATATATTCTCAAATATCCAGCCCTTCAGCTGGGGTTGGAGCTTGGCTTGCAGAGCACATAGCGATGTAAGTTAGGGAGATTATGCTGATTGAGCTAGGAACAAAAAACTCATTTCAGTTTTTGTTGTTGATGTTCTGAAGGAAAATATGTATGCATGTGGTGGCATACAGAGCAGCCAGCTTATTATTCTTTCTCTGAATTGTTTCATTTACACAGGGCTATAATCTGCCTTGGAACTGCAGACTGACATTTCTTGGGAGAAGCACTTTGCTCATTTGTATGGAAAGAAATTCAAGATAAGCTTTCATTAAAAATAGTAAATTGAACAATTTTAATCGTACTGAAGGGCATGATTTAGGGCTAAGAGCTCTGAGTTCACTTGGTCAGTACAGTGCATCAGCCTGCAGCGTGTATTTGGAACTAGCATGGACAATCTGTGGGGATTTCAACAGGCTGTTGTTAGCAAACTTATTTGCAGGCAGTAGAAAAAACCTCTGCAGAGTAATGATGTACTGATAGCCAGTGCTGCTTGCTCAGCTCCCATAGAGTAATCTAAATCAAAATATAAACCCAGGCATTTTTAAAGGTGGCGTTTGATTTAAATTTGCTGTAAAACTGTACCACACATCTAGCTGAAACATGAGGAGATGTACATCGTGGAGATTGTTTATTTTTCTGAAAATTTGTTTTAAAGAATAACTAACCTTCAGGGTTGGTTGGTTTTTTTCTTTTTTTTTCTTTCAGTGCATCTGTTATGAATAAATCACTGTGGGGACAATTCTTTGCTAAATAAGGAATAAAATAAAAACTTCTTTTTAAATCGGCAGGATTTCATGATTTTAGTGACAGCTTTGGTTAGACATTTATACATTACAAATAGAAGTTAGACATTTATACATTACAAATGAGTAGCTTTAGTGTCAATAAGTTGGATGGGTAGTCACAGAATCACAGAATGGTTTGGGTTGGAAGGAACTTTAAAGATCATCTGGTTCCAACCTCCCTGCTGTGGGCAGGGACACCTTCCATTAGACCAGGTTGAGGCAACCTCGTTGTCTGGGACTTGATGGCTTGGGGTTAAAAATAATAATAGTAATAATAAAGAGTAAGATGGCTGTAAGTACTGATAATGCCTGGTACTTCTCTAAACATCAGCTCAGTCCCACTCTCAGGTGCCCAGGTGCTTCTCCATTACCAAAGTCGAGATCTCTCATGACCTCTTAGTCAAGGGGTTACCTTAAGCAGGTCCATTTGGTTACTTTTTGAGTTTTATTAAGTGGTTGGATATTATTTATTACTAGTAATCTCGGTGTTTCTATCTACTCCCAGGGTTATTATTTTTTAACTAGTAACCTAACTGTACTCCCAGCTTTTGTAACATGCTTTTTATCAAGTTCAATATGTTTAATGTCATGGTCCAGTCCCTGAAAGAACACCCTTTGTGACTGGAGGGAGCAGGTTTTTTGCTCAGATTTTCTGAACCATATCAGGAATAGGATTCAGTACAAGCCAAAATAACTGCACTTTCAAGGAGTAAAGCAAACAAATATGAAAGAAACCCTACCCAAAAATGAAAAACAAGAGCTCCCCTCTAGCCAAGTCCTTGATATAATACACTTAAGCATAAATAGTTAATGTGGCTGGGGACTAAAGCCTTGTAATATTCAGCATATCTGTGTGTGTGCCTTTTGCAGGCAGCATCCCTGACAGTGGATTCCTGCTCTGAGGATCAGGAGCCAGGCTACTGCACTGTTAGCAACGTTGCTGTTTCAACTGACTGGTAAATATTTCTTCATTTTTGTGGGGTTAGTTTGGGGTTTGCGTGGGATTTTTTTTTTTTTTTAGTAAAATTAAAAGTTAAATTAAAAAGAAATCTCCCTGAAAAGCCAGACAAAGTTGGAGTAATGATAAGGCTCCCAAGAGTCAGTTCCTTCCATCTTTGCGGAAGCAAACTGGATTTTATACATGTGCTGCTACTTGTTAATTCAGGCTGCATTTCTGCATGGAACTGGATCATAGCAAGGAGTTTGCTCAGAAATCCCCAGTTCCTGACACCATCTCTGTCCCCAGTCTCTGGTGGCAGTCCAGAAATGCATGGCCATGAGTAGCCTGAACTGTGGCATAAATGAGGATAAGATCTATTGCCTAATAGTTTGGGGTCATGTATTTATTTAAACTGCACCTCTCATTTCTCATAAAGACATAGGAAATAAAATCACCTTATTTCTGCTGTCTTAAAAAAAAAACAAAACATGAAGAGTAATTACTTTAACATTGTTTTCAGGTGGTTTTTGTTACAGTTTTGAATTCATAAACAATGTCCAGTAAAGAAAGCAAACTTTATTCTGTATTTACTGTAACTAACTCAGTAGCCTTTGGGTTGCATCTTTGGAGAAAACAATAACTTTAATCCCAATCACTTTGGCTAATTTCTTATAATAATCACAATCATGTTTCCTGCCACACGTGCTCTCTCTGCTAGCAGAGGTGTTACATCTTAGTAAAACAATGAGTCCATCTTCCTGCTATTTAAGTATCACCTAATATCTAAATTATAGTTGGGTACCAAACCTTATTCGTTGTGATCCCAAGCACACTGCTCAGTCAAGTGAATAGAAACTGTGACATGCAAACTGATTGTGAATTTAGAGTCATACCCACTACAACTGTTCAAGTGCTATTGATCTCTCTGTCTCCCCTTCTAAATGTAAAATACCAATTTGGGAAGAGGAATTTTAGCTGCAGGCTGTAGCTGATGGCTGCAGTTCCTGTGCTGTCATCGCTATCCTAATACTGATTAGTTATTTTTCTCTTTTACAGGACACTCGATGTACAACCAAATCGAGTTACTGTTGGTGGCATCAGGTCCATAGAGCCCATCCTTCAGAGGAGAGGACAGGTGGAAAGCCATGATTTTGTGGGCTGCATAATGGAGTTTGCAGTCAATGGACGTCCCCTGGAGCCCAGCCAGGCTTTGGCAGCTCAAGGAATCTTAGATCAGTACGTCTGCTATATATGGGATCAAATGGACCCCGTTTGCAACAAAGGAAGCTGTCAGGAATGCTATTCCATTCAGACAACAACAGATATTTCATGTTGGAAAAAAACTGCTTTAGAACCTCCTGTAAAATGAGGAAAATGTAGGAAGAAAGTGAACTTGGATGGCAGGTTCACTAAAGATTACAGAGTCTTCAAAAAAGCAGCATCATTACATTTCTATTGTCAATGATTATTCAAGTTGCTTTGCAGGCTGAAATTGAGTAGCTGCTGTTCTTGAGTTTCTTTATAAATTCCAGCTGGGTTTGACTATACTCATACTGTTTGCTAACCCTCTACTCCCTTTTATTTCCTCTTAATCCACCATGTCTGTTCTCTCACTTTGCTTCTCAAGTATCACTGAATTTCCCTCATATCCTCTGAGTGGTCTTTCAGAAATGGTGAACTATCTGATTCTACTGGTTTTTTCCATCTCAGTATTCAAAGTCACAGTTGTAGCAATAATGTCAGTCTTCCATCCCGATTTCCTCCTTCACACTTCCTCTCAACCCTCATGTTTGCACTGGTCATTGTAATACAAAGGCTCTGGCAGTCTGCAGCATAAAAAATGCCTAAAAAAGTTTCTTCTGTCTTGCATAACAGATAATAGGAGTTTGGCTGTCTCTGAATTCCTTCTTCTTTTCTAAGACTGTTGTGACTTGATGCTGAAAATCGGGATCTGCTTAGAAACTTGAGCTGTCTACAGGGATTCTTAGAATCACACAATGGTTTGGGCTGGAAGGGACCTTAAAGATCATCCAGTTCCAACCCCCTGCCATGGGCAGGGACACCTTTCCACTAGACCAGGTTGCTCAGAGCCCCATCCAACTGGCCCTGAACGCTTCCAGGGATGGGAAGAAGAGCCATGTTTGAATCTCTGAGGGGAAGAAAGGGAGTACCATTTAAACACAGGACGCTTCCCAGCATGTTTGCTCTGCTCATTTGTGTGCACATCCTTCAGCATCCACTTTTCTGATTTCTTTCAGGTGTCCCAGACTGGAAGGCGCCTGCACAACCAGCCCCTGCCAACATGGTGGCACTTGTGTGGATCAGTGGTCATGGCAGCAGTGTCACTGCAAGGATGGACTGACGGGAAAGCACTGTGAAAAATGTAAGGAGGAGGTTTCACTGTCTTTAACACACACCTAACCATGGCTCAACCAAAGGCCATTAAGAGTTTCTTTTCAGAGCCATGGGATAATGAATTTTATAAAATAATGAAAACAAGCAGCATGGTGCCTCTTAAGCAGTTTAAAAGTCCACAATGGACTGTTGTCCTTTCATGAGCTAAAAATGGCAACAACTGAAATACATAACATTTTCTGGTCTGTATATCACATTTCAGGTAACTTGCACTCATTTAAAGTCCTGCTTCCCAATAGCATGTAATCCATGACTAAAATAAAGGTATCCCATAGGAGGGATTTGTCTGCTATGGGGAGGTAAGAGGGTAAGTGAAAACCCCTTCACATAAACACTGAGTTCATGTGCTTATGGCTTCTCCAAACTAAAGTCCTTTTCATCAAATTGACCGTGGATTATATGCAAGAAAATATTGTAAATGTAAATGAAAACAAGGCATTTACACTCGGAGGTGATTAACTCTCATAGGAGTAGCCCTGTAAATCAATATGGGATTGTCCAGGAGAGCAAAGTGATTTATTTACATGTAGTTGCAGTATAATGACTGGGCTTTGTTTTTTAACATGTCCCATTATTGTTTAGCTGATTTATATGCTTTTATTGCACCAGTTTACAAAAGAATTTAGCCATAATTTTAACAGCATCTGGTAGTCAATGCTCTGCCTTTTTTATTCACTTTTTTTAATGCCATAACAAATAGAAAGTCATTATCTCTGCCCTGAAGAGCTTAGAGTTCAATATATCATGAAACCCTGCTTGCAGTAATGGAAACAGTAACATCCCTGGGAAGGAATTACAGTTCTGAGAGCCAAATTTTTTTCTCTACTCCCTCACTTGTTCTCTAGTGAGTTTTAATTTACTATTGACTGATAGCAGCAGTAAATTACTCGCACACTCCCACTCTCAAACACACATTCTGGTGGAAGCCAAAGAATAGAGGGGCTGCAATTGCCATTCAGTCCTGCTCCCCCCCCATGACCTGCTCTGAACTTGATCCCTGCTCCGAGGGAAAGCAGTGGCGATGAGGCAGATGATGGCTGGAGCTGTAACGAGCTCACTGCTTCCCTGTCCTTGTCCCAGATATTACTGCTGACACGGCCTTGTCGCTGGAAGGCAAGGGACGCCTCGACTACCACATGAGCCCCACCAAGAAGCGGGACTACCTGCTGAGACCGGGGGCTCGGGGGGCTGCTGAGGGCTCCCCCGGCGTGGAGCGCTTGGAAGTGAAGTTCAGGACAAGGAGTGAGAATGGAGTTCTACTCCACGTCCAAGAAAGCAGCAACTTCACTACCGTGAAGGTAAGATTACAGCTAATGCCGGGTTTGATGTGACTGGACTGCCTCGTGTGCAGTGATCAAAATCACGTTTTTCCATTACTCTTGCTGTTTCCTTTATAAAATATTAGGTCTTTAACTGAGCCTAGGCACTGCTCCAGTGTCATTCATCTTCTCAGCAATTCCCTTCCTATTTGCCAAGGTATCAGAAGATCTTGATGGTTTTGTATCTAATCAGTCTTGTCTAGACTCCAAATAGTGACTGCTTCAAGGCGGTGAGAACAGTGCTCATTGCCATGGTTATTATCATCATTACACTTTACAGAAAAAATCATTTTCTTACTGGCCTTTTATCTCTGATTTTTTGAGCCCTGAACCCAGACCCTCCTTAAGCTAGCAAATGATTGCCAAAAAGTTTTCATTAATTCCTACCAACATGGCTCAAGCTTATCAAACTAGGAAGTGAGGGATAACTTGAATTCATGAGGTTACTCACAGACCAGTGTCAATATCAAATTATTTTGGCATACACAGCTGAATTAATGATTCAAATGCCACACTGTTTTGGGGTTTTTTGTTGTTTTTTCTTTCCTCAAAGAGCTTATTGCTGCAGGAGTTACCTTTCTCAAGAGAAAGCGATGGTTCAGTTCCTGGCGATGACTCAGTCCATTTACTCATAACTCTAAATGAGTACAGCAGTGATGTTGGCAAGCCCCTTTATTGGGTTGGTGTAAGCTCCAAGTTTCCTTGACTGCTGCAAGGCTTTCCAAGTTTTTCTTCCCTGACTTTTAGAGAAATTCATACAGAAATTCACACTTTCTAAGCTTCAGCCCCATGGATATTCTCCACCTGCCTAGTCAAGAGTTACGAAGCTTTCCTGACACACCGGCTGCATTTAAGAAGCAAGTCTGCACTACTTCCCTGGCATATGTTTTTACCACATCATTTCATAGGAAGTTTCTGCCTCACTCATATTAGCAGATAAGATCTCATTATTTTGACTTCTGGAGAGAAAAAACTTTTTTCTCCCCCCTAGCAGAATTTGCTAGGTGAGCTCTCCAAGCATTATTGAAAAAAAAAAAGAGACAGAACTAATTGCCTTTCCTGGCTGAAAGCACTGGTGCTGTGTTTATGCAAACACTCGTGTTATTGTTAATATTGGTGAAGTTATACAAGCAAGCAGAGGGTGTCAAGTCCCAGCCCCAGCTGTGCAAGGGCAGAGAGCAGAGGTATGCCTAGTACCAGATGCAGAAGTTTGAGGAAGGAGAGGTAACATCAGTGTGCTGGTTGTTGCCAAACAGTTCCCAGGTGATGCTAGTTAGTAAAACTGTAGTAATTTAACTGTAGCTAGTACAGTATGGCCTCTGCACTACTCCTCATTCCCAGAGTAGATATCATGATGATGAGTATTTCCCTCAGTGGTGGCCCAAGAAGACAACCCAGCAAAGTTCTTCTTGTCATCTCCATCTACTCCTGGTGCAGAAGTTGGGCTTTAGGGACCTGTCTTTACAATTCTTGTCAGTCTCTAAAACAGACAATTTTATAACTTGATTTCTGGGTTTTTTGATATGCTTGTTATCCACAGTATTAGCATTTGGAGAAAACCTGCCATGTGTTTTTAATATTACACCGTGCTAGGGAAAAGCTACGAGTCCTGTGTCTACTTTCATGCCTTCACATTTTTTCCTCTTGTAGCTTATTGGTTTTGGGGTAGCTGGGATTGGGGTAAAACTATTGGGGAATCTCAGACTGTGAGCAGCTGAGTCACTAAATGATGGATATAAACTTCCCCCAAAGAACCCAAGAGGGGGCTTTATGATATAAAGGCATCCTTAATCCATGAAAGATAGAAAATATTTCAGGTGACATTCAATAATGGTCAAATTCTGATGGAAAATGCTTCCTCCAAAATCCACAAGGAAGGAGGAGAGTGATTCCTTATTACTAAGGCTCTTTGTCACAGCTTATTTTCCTACAAGTGCACATTGCAAGTAATTCAGTTAGAAGAAATGGGATAAATAGAGCAGGTTAAAGGTGAAATTGCCTTTCTTGTCTTGCTCTATCTGGAAATCTCATCTGCAATCAGACTAAATTAGCATAAATGGAGCTCTAAGATCTCTGAAGGGTAGAGGATGTGGATTGCATGTTGCCCACATGAGCTAACATACCTCTGTGTGAGGGCAGTGAGGCCCTGGCACAGGCTGCCAAGAGAAGCTGTGGATACCCCATCCCTGGGAGTGCTCAAGGCCAAGTTGGATGGGGCATTAAACAACCTGATCTTGTGGAAGGTGTCCCTGCCCATGGCAGAGGGGTTGGAACTGGATTATCTTTAAGGTCTCTTCCAGCCCAAGCCATTCTATGGTTCTATGCATGTATCAAGTTGTAGGAATTAATCAGAACATAACCCTTTTAAATTACATCCCATTCAATGAGCTATAAATCTGTAAGGCCTAGTGTTCAGTTTTAAGACAAATAAAAACCAATTTGTTCGGTAAATGAGACTCAGAATATTAGTAAAGTTGAATGAGCCCTGTAGTTAGGAATATGTTTGCTTTAGTGGTTCATTCTTTTAATTATATTCTACTTGTCAGTTGCTCAGCCATTTAAATAAAACCCAGAAATTCGTGTTACTCAATACTGTCAGCATCAGCCTTTGTTTCAAATTTAGAAACATGTTCTGCTTCAAGGCACCAAGAAGAATATTCATTATCTTTTCCTGGTTGAAGCAGTCATGGACCAGTCTTGTCTCTGGAAATTTTCTCTTCCAAATTCCCCATGTATGTTATTTTTTGAGTCTGTTAGCCTTAGTCACATGCAATTTTATAGAAACAGAAATAGGGTTAAAGACTCATAAATCAGTATGGAAAAATATCAGTTGCTGACAGGTAAATAATTCTACAGTCCTTTTCTAAGGTGGAATTAAAAATTTCAATTCTGTGCTCAGTCTTCCCTTAAGCTTGGAGGGTATTGTCTGGCGTGGTGTTTTCCTTTCTGTTTACATAAAGACCAAAATACAAGGCAGTATTTTTTATGGGGCATAAAAGACAGAAAAGACATAACAAACCAGTTACAGGTTGCAGACATAAATATGTGTATATATTCGTTTCTGTCAACCTTTTTATAAGTGATTATGAGAAATGGTGTTTAATATATTTTAATAGTCTGTGTGGCTGCATTTGTAAATGTGGGATTTGCCTTGGGCTGTGTGATAGACACATGCCACTTTGTTTTATCAGTAACAAAAGCATCCTGTCTCCGAGGGCAGCTTTATCCAACAATACATTTTCAAACAGTCCAAATTACTGCCTTCATAAATGAAGTGGATGCACATATTAAGCACTGTATCCTCCATCCAAATAGAATACGTGCTAGATGCATTCGTTCAGGCTGCTGCCAAGACACGAGCGTGGTCTTACAGCCTTATTAAAGCTGGAGTGTCTGAACAAAGTCCTCAGCTTGCATCACTGGAGCAGCAAATCCAGAACATTTAACAGTTTCTGGAAATGAAAGCAGCATTCTTGTAGCCGGTGTGTCACCTCACAGTTCTTCCCAGGTGAACCTTATTTTTCCTGGAACAAAGGATGCAAAGCTTTGAGAGCTTTCAGCACACCCAGGGCTCTGCCCTTTGCTGGACTCTGCCTGTGCACGTCCTGCACGCTCGTGGTACGGATCTCAGACTGACCGAGCCGCAGTGGGGAACGCGGGACAGAGAGCGCTTGTCCCATTTAATACCTGGGACCAAACGTGCACAGCATGGCAGGAACCTTCAGCAGGTTTCAGAGCCATCCTACGTGGGCTTACCCAAGTCTGTGCATGCTCAGGTCAGCTGACATGCCCAAATTCACACAGTACTTGAGAAACCAGCAGGGTTGGATGTTGGGGATTCTTTTTAAGCTCATCTTAAATGCAGAATTTGTACTCATCTCATTTTGGGATCATAATAAGAAGTTTGAAATCCCGCATCTCAGGATTCAGTGGAATTGTGAGGCATCATTCTTAAGAGAAAAAGCCAAAATATTCTTCCTTTTTTCCCCATGCAGTTCACAAGTTTTAAAGCAGTTTGCTCAAGAAAGCTCTAGTTGAAAATTCTAACAAAATCATGCACTTTGCAACTCTTCAGAAAGTTTTCTGAAATACAACTGGTTTTCTGCAAAATACCCATTAGCAGAAAAAGCAGATATGAAATGGGACTCTTGCTCAAGCCCTGCCATGCTTTATGCATTCCTACTGTGTTGTAATAAAAACTGGATGCAATTTGCTTGGGCAAGGACATCTGTTCACTCTGCAAAGCATTTTCCACACTTGCATTGAAGGAGGAGGAAGAATTATTCTTTCTCTGATTAAAATGTGTTGTAATGTGCATGTCCTGTAGCTGGCTTCTCAATAGGATTAGCCAGGGAATGAGTGGGTGGCAGCTCTAAGGTGCAGTTTTTCTGCAGAAGTTTCTACAATGTGATGTATTTAATTCTGGCCAAATTTTAAGTACTAAATAATTAACACCTTTTTAGTACAAAGCAATTATTTGGGGAAAAATATACCCACCCCAAGCTTTCTGTTACACCAAAGCTACACGTTACTGTAGCTGCACTGAGTAGGCATCACACTGGTTATGTTGTGTAGGAGCTGTTATGTGACACCATCTTAAAATTTCACATCATGTGTTCTCCTGACCAGATCAAAGGTGGGAAGGTGCACTACATATCCGATGCTGGAGTTGCTGGGAAAGTGGAAAGGAACATCCCTGAGGTGTATGCTGCAGATGGCCAGTGGCACTCGGTCCTCCTGGAGAAGAATGGCTCTGCCACCATCCTGTCGGTGGACAGGACTCACAGCCGGGACATTCTCCATGCCACACAAGACTTTGGTGGGCTTAATGTCCTCACCATTTCTCTGGGAGGAATTCCAGCCAGCCAGCCTTTCAAGAGCACAGTTGCAGGTAATTTTTAATTTTTTTTATAGAGTGCACGTAAGCAGATTGGAACAAAGAGTCTCTGCTTCAAGGTTGCCCAAAGTACTGTAATTCTTTATCAGGAATTGGTATATGTCCATCCTTTGCCAGAAAAAATTGCAAATTGAATGAGCAAGGATTACAGGCCTTGTTCCTTTAGTACACACTGCAGGCTTGATGTTTCCAAAAGCAGGCACTCCATCTGCAGGGCTTCTTTGAGACAGGAGGGTTGCTTATTTGTACATCAGTTGTTCCCCTAATGGAGAAGAAAGGATCTATTCTTTACCTGAGTCAGAATGTGGAAAATCAAGGCAAATCTTTCATTTGGGCAAAAGTGCTGAACAAAAACTTTACAGGAATTTGCTAAGTACTGCAGGATTTAGACTGTTATTAATATGATTAAAATATTTTATGCAACTCCAACTTCCTCCTGCTTTATCCTGCTGTCAAAGGAAGAACAGGATTTATTTCTGAGCAACAGAAACCAAGGACAATAAGGAATCACCCTCTGACTGATGTCTGGCTGCTAAGAAGTCAATCAGTCTCCCTTAAGAGTTAAAGTTACTGTCTCAAACCCTGGCAAAAGAAGTAGATAACACTTATTTGATATAATTTCCCAAGTGTTAAATAAAGATGGAGGTGATTTTTTTAGCTGCAAAATGTGAGATACTCCAGACAATACAGATGTATTTTTCACATATTTTTATATTGAAAAATCTTCCTGGCTTCATGAATTGTGACCAGATAAAGTATTTTTGAGTGGAGCAAATTCACACTTTACACTTGAGTATTGTGAATATGTATGAAATGTGGTACAAAATCATGTGGATGCTGTGCTGACCTTTATCCTTTTTACATGTATGTTTTATGAGCATGGAAAAAGCAGAGGCCTGTAGGAAAACTGGAACAAGGAAAATTGAGGACATTAACCTCTCACCACTGCCCAGTGCTGTGGCAGACAAATTAGAAATGTCTGGCTTCCATTAAGCACACACAGTCCAAAATCTCTTATTCATATGATTTTATTTTATTTTAATATTGGATTACATTGTGTATGACATACCAAGGATTTACAAGGCGCTGGTATAAAATTCTTCATGAACTCAGAGTCAAAAATATCTGCAGTGCTTTTAAAGGCAGACAACACATGAGGGTGACAGGACTGTGAAAGTTGGTGTGTCCAATAAAATTTCCAAATCCAGGTAGATGTGACAAATTCCCCCTTGCTGTTTATCACATCACTACTGCAAGGAAGCACCACGCATGCAGCAAGGGGATCATCACTTTTGCCTGGGCTCCCACCTGAACCTAAATCTTCAGCTTTGAGGATTATAAACCTTTAATACCATCTCATACAACTCTAGTGTGTTTGCTATTTCATGATAGAATGCTATCCATTTCTTGTACCATTTTGCCACAGCTCCAAGCAAGGATCACTGTAAGGCTGAACTACCTCAAAATCCTTACCGAAAGTATTTAGTCTGGAGAACACAGAGAATTATTAGGCTAGCAAAAGACTGGATTTTCCTGTGACCTCACTCAACCACTGCACAGAACCTGGGGATAATTCCATCTCCCGGAGCTCTCACACCACTTAAACTTGTTGTAGGGTAGAACTGGAACCAAGATATGGGAAGTTTGGGAAAAGGCTACTCAAGATTCAGAGATACAAAAGCATTGTCATGAATTTAGGAGATGGTTAAAGCAGGAGGAGACTTAGCAGTAGCATGATAGGCAAACTCAAATAATGTTTGGTGCTAGCACAGCCAAGCCAGCTGCCCACAGGTTTCTCTGTGGGAATGATGAGAAGTTTTAGAAATATGGGAAAATCAGGATACAAAAGCACTTCAGTACATTGAATGAAATTGTTAGAAGGCATATTTATTCAAATTCAATTTACAGGTATTGAGTACTATTAGAATAGATGTTTCCCTATAGCAACCATGTGAATTCTCGGCATATTTACTGAACAGTGGAGCCTGTACCGTGCTGCTGACAGTTCATGAGTGTCCCCCTTCCTCCTAGGCTTCGACGGCTGCATCTCCTACATCAAGTACGGCGGGGAGAGCCTTCCCTTTGCCGGCAAGCACAGCCTGGCCACGCTGTCCAGGACAGACCCGTCGGTGAAGACGGGCTGCCGCGGCCCCGACGTGTGCGCCAGCAGCCCGTGCTGGGGCGGCCTGATGTGCATCAACCGCTGGTTCGCCTTCCAGTGCGTGCCCCCGGGCGCCTGCGCCTCCGGGCCCTGCCGCAACGGCGGCACCTGCGAGCCCGGGCCCCACGCCGGCTTCACCTGCAGCTGCCCCGAGGCGTACGCGGGACGGACGTGCGAGACCGTGGTGGCCTGCCTGGGCGTCCTGTGTGCCCCCGGGCACGAGTGCAGGGCGGGCAGCCACGGGGGCCACGCGTGCCTGCCGTCGGGGCAGCCCGCCGAGCTGTCCCTGCCGCTCTGGGCCGTGCCGGCCATCGTGGGCAGCTGCGCCACGCTCCTGGCGCTGCTGGTCCTCGGCCTCATCCTCTGCAACCAGTGCCGGGGCAAGAAGGCAAAGGGGCCCAAAGAGGAGAAGAAAACAAAGCAGAAGAAGAAAAAAGGGAGCGAGAATGTGGCGTTTGATGACCCTGACAACATCCCGCCCTATGGTGATGACATGACTGTCAGGAAGCAGCCCGAAGGGAACCCGAAGCCCGATATCATCGAAAGGGAGAACCCTTATCTCATCTACGACGAGACGGACATCCCGCACACCACGGAGACGATCCCCAGCGCCCCTCTGGCATCCCCCGAGCCCGAGATCGAGCACTACGACATCGACAACGCCAGCAGCATCGCCCCCTCCGACGCCGACATCATCCAGCACTACAAGCAGTTCCGGAGCCACACTCCCAAGTTCTCCATCCAGAGGCACAGCCCGCTGGGCTTCGCGCGGCAGTCCCCCATGCCCCTGGGTGCCAGCAGCCTGACCTACCAGCCCGCCTACGGGCAGGGCTTGAGGACAGCGTCCCTAAGCCACTCGGCGTGCCCCACTCCCAACCCCCTGTCTCGGCACAGCCCCGCACCCTTCTCCAAATCCTCGACGTTCTACAGGCACAGCCCGGCCAGGGAACTGCACCTCGCCATCAGGGAAGGGAGCCCGCTGGAGATGCACGGCGATGTCTGCCAGCCCGGCATCTTCAACTACGCCACTCGGCTGGGGAGGAGAAGCAAGAGCCCACAGACCATGGCGAGCCACAGCTCCCGCCCGGGGAGCCGCCTGAAGCAGCCCATAGGGCAGATCCCGCTGGAGACGTCTCCTCCGGTGGGGCTGTCCATCGAAGAGGTGGAGAGACTGAACACGCCTCGCCCCAGGAACCCCAGCATCTGCAGCGCAGACCACGGCCGCTCCTCTTCGGAGGAGGACTGCCGGAGGCCCCTGTCCCGGACGAGGAACCCGGCCGACGGCATTCCCGCTCCCGAGTCCTCCTCCGACAGCGACTCGCACGAGTCCTTCACCTGCTCCGAGATGGAGTACGACCGGGATAAGCCGGTGGCGTACACCTCCAGGATGCCCAAGTTATCCCAGGTGAACGAGTCGGACGCGGATGACGAGGACAACTACGGCTCCAGGCTGAAGCCCCGGCGGTACCCGGGGCGCCGCGGCGAGGGCGGGCCCGTGGGGGCACAGGCGGCGGGCGCCGGGGAGAGCTCCCTGCCCGGGAAGCTGGGGCAGCCAGCGGGAAGCTTCAACTGGGACAGCCTCTTGAACTGGGGCCCGGGCTTCGGACATTATGTGGATGTTTTTAAAGATTTGGCATCGCTTCCGGAAAAAACAGCAGCAGCAGCAGCAGTGAGTGAAGATAGCAAAGGTGGTACAGCCAAGCCTGCTCCCAAGGAGGGGGATGCAGAACAGTATGTATAGGCTTTGTCTCCTGATACTGCCACAGTGCAAAGCCACAGGGCCTGCTCAAACCATTATATGGTTGTAGAAAAGCCAAGGTCAGCATCTGAACCCCAGGCCAGTCTGGTTGGAGGAGACTTTAAAAATAATAACCATTATGCTGCTGAAAGAGACTTAAGACATTTTTAATTTAATTATGCTTGGATGAATTTATTTCTCCTGCATGCATTGTATTTGCAAACCAGATATTCGGCATGCAGCCTTTGGAAAGGGTTTCCTATTTACCATTGTTTGGTTCGTGATTCTTAAATTAATAATGCTTTGTTCTGAAAATGAACTAATTTTTTGTTTCAGTTGTGAAGGATGTGCATATTGTCTCCAGCTACTAACATGTTTTACGATGCAAGAGTACTGAGGATTTCATTTTCCTTACGAAGTGCATGGAAGTAAGATGGTGAATGAAGGAATTACAGTAGTGAGGTGTCTCAGAAAATGTAGTTACCATATCCTGCAGTTGCTCACATGTGACTTTATGGATGAAATCAGCTTGAATAATTGCTGGCAACAGTGCTTGCTGTAAGTCTTATTGCATACAAGAGGTGCTAGAAGCAGCTCAAGCCAGTCAGCACTTTAGGAATTGTTTGTTTTTGTTTTGTTGGTTTTTTTTTTTCCTAGTTTGTTTATTTGTTTGTTTCAGGTTTCTTCCCTTTTTTTTTTTTTTTTTTTTTTTTTTTTTTTTTTTGTGTTTTGTTTTTGTTTGTTTGGTTTGGGTTTTTTTGACAAAGTTGTGTGAGAGCTTCTGAATCTCGATGAAATGTTTTTGGGGATGCTTACTTAATCCTGGTCCCTTCCTGCCCCCCTCTCAGTGATTCCTGATGGTCATTTGTCAGCCCAGCCCAGCCCCCTGGCTTTACAGCAGCGAGGGACAAACCTCTCCATTCCCACATGTCTTGGCCTCTCAGCTTGGCTGTGCTGCTGCTCCAGCCTGTGCTTCTTCCCTGATTCCATTTCCCCATCTGTAACGTGGAAAGGTAGGAAAAACACTTAGTTCCCTGCCTCACAGGGGTGTTGTGAGGGCTAATTGTTAACTCATCTGAAGTGCTTCAACATTATAAAGCACTATAATAAGTATTATCATAACTATTATTAAAGCACTGCCTAGCCTCTGTGACCTTGGAGTGGCATTCTCTGCATTCTATGATTTTCTGTGATGGAAACTTTGAAGAATTATTTATTGTATAGAAAATTACTGCACTCTAGCATTTTGGAGCGGATATGAGGGAAAACTACTTGTAGATTCATTAATGTAGCTTATCAGTTGCCCCCAGTTCCCCAAAGTTGTAGGTAAAATAGAACCTCACAAAGTTCTTACATCATCATGCAGATCTGATGAACCTATTGTACTGTGTAAAAACTTCAATTTTTTTTTTTTTACCTAAGCTGTGTTTTTATATCAATATTTTCCTATGCTGAATAGTTTTCTTACTTTCAGGGAAGGTAAGAAAAATACTTTTTTTACATTTGTTACTTATGTAACATCCATATTTTTCACATTTTGATAAAATTGTAACATACTGTATGCTTTCTACCTGTAAATGCCAATAATAGAATTAAAATATTTATTTAAAATCTTTAGTGTGTGTTATTGGAAACCTTTTGTCTTTTCTCTCTAGTTCCCACTCCATGATCTTCACTTTTGGGGTTTAAGTTACAAGGTTTTTAAGCTATATAAACTTTTTAATCAGAAAACAGACTTTGAGAAGCAAGTACCTATCTCAGGAAGATGGAGAAGAGTATAAGGAGGTTGTTGAGCCTAAGATAATGTCAAAAAGTACCAAATCTACTTTCATATTTCTGATAAAATAATAAAAACTGTGTTTTAGTCTGTAGGGTTTTAGCAGCAGCAACTGGTTTTACATTTTTAACCACGATTCCCACCTCTGCTCCAAGCTGGAGCTTTCCAGTACACACACAGTGAGCAGTGTGAGAACAAGAGCTTTCTGTCATAAAGCAGCAGTTGAACAATAAATAACTGCATTCTTTTATACTTACAAAGGGATAAATCAGAGCTTGGACAACTTCTTGGAGAATGCAGAGAGTGGAAAAGTTAAGGCTGCAGGCAAGAGGTGAGTTGTGAGGTTACACTTCAAATTAGCAGTAAGTGTAAAGAACTTAGAAAAGGACAACAATTCAAGGGAGTTTTGTATGTTACTTGTTTGGTTTAGGGTTTGTCTCAAAACTGCCATCTCCTTTTGGCTGAAAGTGCTCCCAACTTCATCATGCCCCACTAAAGAGAAAAGATAATGGGCCAAAGTAGCCCATGTTGGTATGTAAGTAGTTTCATCTGAAATAACATGAGATCCACAAAGTGATTTCAGCGTTTGAGGCGCTGCTGTAATTAAACATCTGTTAAAAAGCTGTATGTTTAGTTTGAATATTATCCTTTAATACAAACTGTACCGCATCCAAGCAGTGATTTTAATAACACATGAAAACTTTAACAAATGAAAGCTTTTAAATGTAACACCAAACATATTGAGGGCTGTGTTATGCCAGTTAAGCATTCTGAAATTATCAAAAAGTTTTGCTAAAGGAGAATAATATACAATGTGGACTTACACAAAATTTATGTCATAATTTTAGAAAAGTTTACAATTTATTGAGTGGTACTGCCTTCCTCTAAATTTTGACACTTTTTGGTAGACAAATGTATATTTTACTGGTTTCCTTGTTTCCCTCTTTTTGAAAGGCGTAGAGATGTTTTTGACACTTAAACATACGATCCATTTCTGCCCTTTTTTTAATAATTCTTTCATGATGAGGTTCAGCAAAGGATTCCAAGTGAATCATGCAAAGCATGAAGTTGTGAAGGGAGTGAGCTGCAGCATTCCCCCAGTTCATCGTCAGAACTACACGGTCCCATTTCAAGATCTGGGATGTATTGTAAGTCATAAATATGTGGGAAGGAAAACAGTCTGCCCTGCTCACTGCAGTGCACAAGAGCCTCCAAACACATCTCAGGTCAGCAATTTGTCTCTGACCTGTCTTTCTGCTGGTAGATTTGCTGAATGGTCTTTGCCATCTCAGGTGGAGATGTTTTCTCCTGATGATGTTACTAATTAGATAACAAGGGACAGGCAAATGGCAGATTTACTTGGCATTCTCTTGTTTATCTGTGAAAGGGAAAATATAAGAACACTGCAATTTGTGGTAGAGGAATAAGTTAATAAAAGGAGTGAAACCTAGATTAATCTGGTTTCAGTATTTTTCATCAAAGTTTTGCAGCTTTAAAACCACGAAATTAATGGTAAAACGCACTACACTGAAAGGTAACATAAAGTCCCACATTTTGGTGAAAACATCCCCCACTGAGGATCAGACTGTGAGTCTGTGCTGCAGACCACAACCTGTGTCAGGGAGTATCGGTTAGCAGTGCAAAATCCAGCTGGAGCCACATTGCTTCAGTCTGGGAATGAGAAGGCTTGGGGCTGGGAGGAGGTGTGGGATCTCACTGATGTCTTCAAAAGCAGGAGATGGAGCCAGCCAAAGGACTCGAGCTTCCAGTGTTCATAAGGTAAATTGGATGTGGTGGAAGCTCTTTCAGAGTAGTATGTTCTTATTGTAGATTGTATTTTTGATGCACAAAATTCAAGTCCTATTCTTCAGTGATAGGATTTTTAAATGGTATTTTCTTAACTGAATTCTAGAAGGAAGGAGAATGGGAAGATGATTAAAGATGATTAAAGATGATTAAATCTTTTTTCTTTTTCTCCTCATTCTCCTTCCCAATTTCAAAGGATCCATAGTTAGGAGTTTGATTAAGAGAAAAGTCTGCTATTTTATGAAGTAGGACTGAGGGAAGAAAGTGAAGAGGTTGATCTCTTTGCTTTATCCTCTTAGCATTCTAGTATTCACCATTTCATCCTTTTCCATGACCATCTATGTATTAATTCCACCATCCTTCCCTCTGTGAAATCAGCTCTTTGTTCATCCCAATGTGCTCACTTTGGTTTTCTGTAAATGGCACTTAATGAGGATGACTGACAGCCCCTGGTTAGGTTGCCAGTCAGCATCACAGCCTATCTTTTTTTTTAATTTAGATATTTGCACTCAACTGGCCTTTCCTACATTTTGCATGAACCTCACCTTCCATTCAGCCATCTTACAAGAGCTTTTTCCAGCAATAGAACATGGTTGGACTCTTTGTAATTTTTACAGCCTTTTTTTCAGTGATGTTTAGGTTTCATCATCCTTCTGCGCTGAGATGATCAGAAGTGCATAGAGTCTTTCTAAGTTGGATTATGACTTTAAAACACCTTTATCTCTGGGCTTCACAAAGTAAATCCTCAAGAGAGTTGCTCTTCAAATTTAGGGCCACATGTATTTCATTAATGAGTATGTACAAAAAAAAAATAAAAACAAAAAACCAATTCCCACATGAATGACCAATACCTGTTCCTCCAAGTTGCCATTATTGGTGGGGAAGAAAAAGACTCTCCGTTTGTCAGTCCAAGGAAGTGTTTTCAGAAATTCTGAGCGATTTTCTGCAATTTTCAGAAGTTTTCACCAAGCACTTTTTCCACTGAGAACACCCGAAGGGCTTAAGGCCTGCACAGTGCCTTGGGCCAGTCAAATGGCAGCAGTCCCTTGGCATTGATAGGGATCACCCTGTGCCTGCTTGGAGCTTGGCTTCATCCCAGTCTTACACATTATTCCCACTCCTTTCAGTGTGGGGCAAAATGAGGGTTCAGCAAGGTGTTGCTTTCCTTCCTCTCTTACAACTGGCAAGAACACCTGGCAAGAGATGGAGAATGAGTAGAAATGGCTCCTCCTAACCCCCAGGAAACAGGAATGCTGAACTACGTTCATTTAACTTTAATTTACATCCCCTCAGAGGGAGCATTTTCAGGGAGTCGCCAAACAGGGTCAGCTAGAAGAAAATAAGATGAATGCCCCACATCAGAAAATTTGGTCAGGTGGGACAAAGCAACGGCAAAGGGGTTAAAAACATTTCAGTCTTTCTAGAGTGAGCCCTAAGGATGACGTGTGATATCCCAGATAACTCCCATGTTGTGTCATCAGTCAAGAGAAGAAAGTGGAGCAGACATTGGAAGAGGCTTTCAAGGCAAGTGATGTAATCATCATCCCTGGAAATGTTCAGAAAAGGATGTGTCACTCTGGGAGACGGTTGAGTGGTGGACTTGGCAGCGCTGGGTTAATGGTTGGGCTTGATGATCTTTTCCAGGCTAAACGATTCCGTGACACGTATGCATAGCAACACACATCCGTGGGCATTCATTCCACATGGCAATTAATACCCTGCAAATTCCCTGTCAGGACTCCAGGCTTGGAAAACAGATTAGCAACCTGCCTCCCCCCAGCCAATAAAAGCCCAAAGCCGCTGCTCCGTGTGATTCCGTGCGTTCCCTTAAAGCGCTGTGCCTCTTTGTGCAGCCTGTCAGACAAGGAGCAGGGAAAATAAACAGGTCCCTGTCTTCCCATTTGTTGGTTTATTTCCCCTGAGCCTTTTAAAAGCCAGAGTCTGATTTAGTAATTAGTGTTTCTCCTTGCGTATCTTGTGCAATTAGCTGGAACAGCAAGTTAGGGAATAAGAAATAAACATTAATATAGAAAACAAACATTAATATAGAAGAACATAGGGGATGAGAAATGGATATTGATCAATCATTCAAAAAGCACATTTTGGTGCAATAATCTAGAATCCTTACAAATAAGCATTGCAATTTCTATTAAAATACAACTCTTGTTCAATAATGCAAGTCTTTATTAAAACAATTTGTTAAACCTTGGCAAGGAAACTATGTGACAGCATTGCTTTACAAGAATTCCTTGTAGTTCGTAGAAAGCTAAATGAGAGCTGGAATGGTTTGTCTCTCTTAAAACAACTGATGTTAAGCACATTAAAAAAGAATATGAATAATGTTTTAAGATATAATTTTTTTTACACCTGTAGAATTCATCACAATCATCAGAATAGGCTGGACTTTGTGGAGCTGCATAGCCCCATGTGGCAGGGAATGCCTTTTCTGTGATGGTGAACACCTCCCTGCTTCGCAGGAGGGGCTGTAATCAACATGTCATGTTCTTCTGAACTCCTGCCAGAGGCAGCCTGCTAGTTTTGAAAAAAAGCAGCGAGTTCTGATAAAGAAAACCCACCCTCAGCCTCAGAATGCTTGGACCAGGCTGGTGTCCCAAGGCAGCCATCACTTTTGATATTGCCAGGACAACATTCCTAACTGCCTGTGAATTTCTGCCTAAATGCTCTTTTACAAGGGAGAGAATGCTTTTGTAAAAGGGAAATCGATTGGTATTTCAGTCTGAGCCCATTACTGTCGCCAGGAAAAAGGACAGGCAAAAGCTTTAGGTTAGGAGGGACCTTAAAAATCACCAGTTCCACCCCCCTGCCATGGGCAGGGACACCTTCCTCTAGACCAGGTTGCTCCCAGGTTACCCATTTGTAAACTGGCCTTGAGCACTTCCAGGGATGAGGCATCATGGTTTCATCTGACTCCTGTTCTGGTTTTGAATTAGGGTCTATAGAGGCAACACAGACTGGAAAGTAGGGGGGCTTTTTTGAGATTTAATCAGAGCTGAAAGTACTCAAAGGTAACAGCATGTCAGAATGCAATCCTTTGAAAGCCACAAATTAGTGTATCTAATCTGCTGGAGCACCCTGACATTTCAGCAATTGTTTTATGGAATTGCATAAAACTCTGGCTTCTCAGAAATGCCACAGAAAAGCCAAATATCCAGATTATTTTAGCCATGTCAAATACACTTCTATTAAAATTACCCACAGAATCTCCAGTGCCTTGGCTGCACTTACAGCACCACCCAATCACTCAAAGCACAACAAGCAGAAAAGAGATCCTGATGGAACAAATAGGTCCCTGAGGATGACAATTGCTCTCTACTGCTCCTGAGGGAGGTCATTCCTGGTAAGTCCCAGTGATGCTCAAAACTTGTAGCCTTAGTTTTATTAGGGAATTACTTTCCAGCTGGGGTAAATCATGCTTTAGGTATGGGTGTCACCTGGAGCTTTTCTAATCCTGTTATGTTTAGGGGGGTTGATCCATTTTTTCCCCCCAGAGTAGTTTGCAGCTCGAGTCATATGAAGGAAGTAAGAAATATTGTTGTTACTTTGACAGAACTGATTTTTGTGATTGAAGTTTTAAATTGCAGTGAGTTGGGAGTTTATTTGAGGGACATTATATTAAATTCTGTTGTTGTTTGTTGTTCTGTGCCCCTTTTGGTTTTCTCAGCATTGGTTTTCTTCACCAATTTTATTTAAATAGCATTAAAACCTAGGGCAGCTTTTTATGAAGCTTATGCTGCAAATAGCATCCCCCTGAAACTTTTCAATGCTTTTTGTGGCAAAGGGGGCTCTTCATTTTACTTGATTTGAGTGCACTCACTGAATAGTTGCATCTGACAAGGTTCTGAAGCTTTGTCAAAGTTTCCTCTGTCTTCTGATTTTGTTTGCTTCTGTTTTGACTTTAAGATGTCCCTGGATGTTTGTCACGGGAAATGAGCTTGGCTGTTTGCTTTGGTTTAAGTGACATTCAATACTCTGAAGAGAGAAGTGGAGTATGACAGGTCTGTAATTGGGTCAATTTTTCTTTTTCCATCCATGAAATAGCCAGGCACATATACATCTAACTGTTTTGCTCGTGCAGTACACCATGTCCTGGATTTTTAATAGGGCTTGTCTGTAGCTAGTTTTGAATTTTTTTTATTTTTTTTTTTTTACTTAAAAATGAATCTTGTAGAGCACTGAGTTTTTAATCTGGAAAATGTCAGTGACAAGAGAAAAGCTGTGGTATGAAAACTAAGAGAACTTTTTCCAATTTGGCTGATCAGCACTTCCCTGCCCTTTGGCAGGAGACACTGTCACTTGGTGGAAAACAAAGCTGCAGATTTTATAGTGCCTGGAAAAAAAAAGGCAATGGGCAAAACTGTGGGGTTCCTGAACAACAAGCAACAGGTTGTGAAGCTAAAATCTGCCTTTGATAAATGGTTTTAATAGGATTAAACAGTGCAGATTCCTGGGTCTAACTGCCTCATGGTGTTTTTTGTTCTGAAGAGTTTTTAGTCCTTGTGCAAAGCTGGCCTCTTTTTGCTGAAAACAAGGGCACTTGGCTGGCTTACAGCAGCTGAAGAGCTGGTTCTCTGTGGTTAGTTAAGAACAGCAGCACAGGTCCACAGCCATCTGTGAGTAGTTGCAGTAGGGGAAATCTGGATTAGTAGAAAAAATTCTTCTCTGTGAGGGTGGTGAGGCCCTGGCACAGGCTGCCCAGGGAGTGCTCGAGGCCGGGTTGGATGGGGCTCAGAGCAACCTGGGTTAAAGTGGAAGGTGTCCCTGGCCATGGCAGGGAGCTGGAATGAGATGGGCTTCAAGGTCCCTTCCAACCCAAACTGTTCTGTGATTGGGTGATTCTATTCTACCTACTCGCTTCTACCTAAAAATAGAAATTACTTCTCTAAAAATAATGACACTTCTACATCTTTGACTTAAAAACATAATATGTGGGACATCAAGGGATGAGACAAACTGTGTTTTACTCAGCAGTGGCCTCATATCTAGCTTGTGTGATATTAGCTCATAACACTTCCATGGCACCACTAAATTGCCTCCTCAGCTGCCTGAGTACACGGAAGAGATCAATCCTCCCCTGCCGCCCCCGGCCCTGCTTTATATTTTATACACCTACAGCTGTAGGACATCTGCTGAGACAGAAGATCCTACATAAATAAGATGTTAATGTGAAAAATGTTATTTACATTACCTAAAATGAGAACTGTTAGGGAGACGTCCAAGAGCCTGTGTGTCTTTCCTGTGACGGCTGGTTGGAGATTCCTAAACAAAAAGCAGCAGGCAACCTAATGTTTTCAAGGGGTCCTTCCCATTTTCCTAAACTCATAAGGGTTCTGTGGCCCTTTATGGTCTTAATGGCTCTATTGTGCTTTGCTTTCTTTTGGTTCTAGTGGGTTCTTTCCTCTGCTTATTGAGGCTTAGGAAGTGATTGGGAGGGTCCCACGTGACTCCCAGATGACCTTCCATACTGACATAACCCACATGGAGGAGAGAAATCCTTGTCCACCTTTGAGAGGTACCGGGGTGCAGCTTCCAGCATGAGCCTCTCCTTTTGCTTTCCTTTCTTCTAGGCTGAATTTGCTGCTAAAATATCAACTGTCACAGAGATCTTTTCTGTTTCATCTTTTTACTTCATCCCTTTGCCTTGGTTGGGCTGATCTCACGTGCAGACACGGGTGACACACGAGGAGTTGCACATGGATCATGATCACTTTTGTTCTGCAGGAGGCAGCCTCCAAGTTTGCCAGGCTCCAGTGCCGATACGGCAAGCGCAGTCAGCAGGGGAAAACATGCCATGTCAGCAGGATAATGTGAACAAATAAAACCAACAAATTATTTGTGGTTGGATGTTTGTTTCATGACTCTTTTGTCACTCAGCCGCCTTTCTCTTCATCATGATTTTTTTCGTTCCTGCTAAACTGCTCTGACATATTTTCCACTCCATACATCACTGAGGATTGCTGCCCTGGGAGCAGCTGTGGTAGGACAAATTCCTTCCTCTTTAGTCCTGATTTCTGGCATTTATAGCGAGGAAATGGCCCTTCAGAGTGCGACTGGGTACTCCTGGGGCTCAGGATCACCTTGCAGCTCTTCAGCTGGCTGTGTTAAACTAGCACTCCATACCTACTTGCTCACCACAGAATTAAAGTTATTAATAGTAAAGGTAATAATAATACAATTAATAGCAGTAATATTAAAGTAATAATAATAGGCACAAGTCAAGTTGTGAGGTCTCCTGCTGATGAGGCTCTGGTAAGGCCATGCTAAGTTTTGAGGATGTTCTGTCCTTCTCATAAAATCTGGTCATTTCCAAACTGCTGATCCCAAATGTTTAGAACTTCCATGAGGCAATCTGGTGTTTTAGGCTATGCCTGACAGTTTGAGTCCAGCTATCTACAGCCTCCCTGATGCTCTGGAGCCAATGCAGCACTTTTATGTTTGCAGCCCACTTGGAGTCCATTTACATGACCACATCCCTGTTTCCCAGCTGGTTTCCCAGGAGCTAATCAAGCAGAAGGGAATCAAACCTGGCTTCCTGTACAACCCTGGGTGTTCAGAGGAACTCACAGACTAGAACCAGCAGGGCTCCTCATTCCCAGACCTGGACTGCCCAGAGCTATGTCCCATCTCAGAGCAGACTAAGGGGTGCCAGGCTGGTGGGAAAGGCAGGCTGTATAAGTGGGAGAGCCACAGCAGAGCAGGGCATTGCTGCTGGATGGAATCAGAACAGAACAAGGAGAAAAATGAAGCAGAGGTGAGGCTGCTGTGTGATAAGGCCCCAAAACTCCCTGATGGGCATGGAGGTGGACATGCACTCAGACTCCATGGGGATCTCATTCAGTACAAGATACCATACGATGTTCCTGAAGTTGTGAGTTGTCTGCTGTCCCAAAAACCATGTCTGTGGAAGGACCTCCAACACTGGGAGTGACAGCAAACACCCTGCCTGTGTTGGGATGCTTTAAGGAACACGTGTTTATGGCAGTTGCCAATCCCGGTTTTAATGTTTCCACCAGGCCTGTGCTGAAAGACAGGCCATGCTTAGCAAATGTCTCTTTTGGGCTCTCAGCCTTGCAGAAGGGGCTAATGGGTGTCTTTGAGTGCTGCTTCTCATTTGGTGCTGTTTCTCCATAAGCAGCTGCTATAAAAATAGCTCAGTCAAACTCTGCACTCCAGGTTTGTGTGCATGAAGACAACAAGCATGTGCAACACAGGCAGAGGAGAACCTGTATTTTGTTTAAAAAAAAACCCCAACAAACAGATGCCATTGCCTTTTACCTTAATGGAAATTCTGATTATTCCACAAACCAGCCCCTGTTTTACCAAGGTCTGCCTCTGATTATTCCACAAACCAGTGCCTGCTCTACCAAGGTCTGCCTCTCTGGGATATGCTGCAGTGGTTGGGGGGCTTTGCAGTGGGCTGCAGTTCCAACCCCCACCACACACCCAGGCTCCTGGGCACAGAAAACAGAGATGCATTCACATTACAATGTTTATAGGTGAATATAGGTGCTGAGACATCCTCTTTGGGATAAGAGAGCCCACAATTGTTCACAGGCTGCAGCAGAAGAACATGAGAAGTGGTACTGGCTGAAGCAGTAGGATGCAGCTTAAAGCATCAAAACTTTCCCATCTTCAAGCTCTGCACAAAAATGCTGCAGTAGCCTTCATCAATATAGCTAATTAGCTTTCCCCAGGGCCAGTGGGATTTGGGGTCAAAGAATAAAGAACAAAGAGAAACATATATATAAGTTATGTTTTACACCGTAATGATCCGGTCACCCACTAACCAAAAATGCTGAAATAGCTCAGTAAATGAGTTTTTCTGATGCAGAACCACATGAAAGACCCTTTTAAGGAGCTCCCCACTGTAGACTTGCCACTCTCTGGTTCTTTTTTCCCTAAGGACACCAGCTGTGTTATTTTCCTTTCTTCCTCTCCTCTCCCTTCTTAAAAAGTGCTGCATTTTTGCTGAAAACTCCATTCCCAAAGCAAAGGGAATCATTAGTTCCTGACACTTTAAAAACTACCAAATTTTCCTCACTTGAGAAGGATGTAGCAGCCCTTCCCAGAGCAAGTCTCCTCTAGAAGAACTCTGGCTATGGGGCCCTTTTGGGATATCCTTCTGGTTTCTCCTCAAATTAAAGAATTACCTCCACATCATGGATATAAGCAGTGATAAATGTTGGTAGTATTTAGGTCCATTTCCTGGTTCCACAGTCTGCACAAAGCTGGGGTAGTTGATCTACAGTTTGTTGTTCAGTCTTTCTTGCCCTGGGATGACTTTTCCCCTATGATTATATCAGACTTCTTTTAACAGTTCCTGGCCTCTATATATGGATGATCAATTATTGCCAGAAGCTGTAAATCTAGGAAAAAACTTTAGAGAACATGGAGCACTTACCAAAGTGCTGATGGAGAGACAGCCAAACTGAAATTTAACCATCTCAGTGCAGCCCCACATGAGCCCCATGCTCTGTCCACATAGACCCTATAGAGAATCACAGAATGGTTTGGGGTGGAAGGGACCTTAAAGCTCATTTTGTTCCAACCCCCTGCCACGAGCAGGGACACTTTCCACTAGACCAGGTTGCTCAGAGCCCCATCCAACCTGGCCTTGGACACTGCCAGGGCTGGGGCATCCACAGCTATATAAAGCTGGGCCCTTCCATGTCTTACCAGTTATATTGTTCCTGGCTAAATTTGTTCTACAAAATCAAAAAACTTAACTCAGCATCCAGTGATTCCAGAGTATGACGTTATCAAGACCTAATTACTTTAGTTTGCTTTCATAATAACAGGAAGTGTAGCACAGCACTGTCAAAGTGGCTTATTTCCATAAATACTGTTGGAAGAGTCTGCTGGCATTTATATGGTGAATGAGTTCCCGGAAATAAAGATAGACTTATTATGGATTAAGTGGGAGCAAACACTCGACCTTAAAGCAGCAAAAAATAGCAATATTATTCTTGCTATCTGCACATTGTCTTTACAAGAACACTCCTCTTTGTGTTGCTGGGTGGTTCTTTTATTTGGAAGAGAAGGGTTGTTTTTAATACTGCATGATAAGAAGACCCTGAAAAAATAAACAAGCTTGCTGGGACTGGGGGAAGGGGGACTACCCTCAATAAACCATTGTGTTTCCAAAGCTTTCCCCTATCAACAGCCTGGCTCTGGAGTCATGACTCTGGATGTTTATTTTTGTATTAGCATTGTATATATTGACAGTCTGACCAGTAAAACTCTGCTAGAATCATTCCACAAAATGCTGATGAGAGAAAACAGCACTGAACCATCCAAAATAGTATTTTGAAGCTGTTTTTGTCTCTCGAGGAACTAGCAAACTACAGTGAGTTTATTCAGATGGCTCTTTCTTTCCCATTTTTCCCTTATTTTTGTGACTTTCTCCTCTCCTATGTTGCATTTTTCAGGAGGGAGTGAGATAATTAAGCTAAAACCATCCCAAAGTGCCTTGCATTTCTATACTCTTGAAATGCAAACAGAAGTGAAAAAAATCCTTTTCAGAGAGACAAACTGACATTGGCACTGAGTGAGGGGAACAATCTACCACCTACCCAGACCTCAGTGCTTTGGAAAATGTGTTTGCAGGTTTTCTTCTTAGGCTGAGTTATCTGGATGGTGTGAGGGGGTATCAATTTCTAGATGCTCCTCAGCTAAAAAGCATCCATTTCCAGGTGTCCCCTGGCTGATAAGCATCCATTTCTAGGTGTCCCGTGGCTGATAAGCATCCATTTCTAGGTGTCCCCTGGCTGATAAGCATCCATTTCCAGGTGTCCCCTGGCTGACAGCACCTTGGTGCAGCGGGCAGGAGTGATGGGGCCATGGCTGCAGAGCCACACTGATGCTCTCAGTGACAGAGACAAAACCCAGCAGTGCTGGTGTATGAAATCCACCCCACGCTTGTAGCCTCATAAGGAAAAATATGCCCCAACAGAAGGCAGTAATTGGCAGAAAATAAGGCAGAGGAAGAACTCAGCTCAAGTCTCCGTTCTCATTATTTTTAAATTAGTGGAACTCCATTGGCTTCACGGGAGTTATTTCTGATTGATGCTCAGATAACTGAGCTCAGAATCTGATGCAAGATGTATTGGAACCTTTTTTTTTGTGTACAATTGTGTGACATCCTGTGAAGACAGCCTGGAAAAGGCTGTGTTTTGCTGGGCTGCCTGGCAGCACCATCCAGCACCACGGTGCCCTGCTCACAAAGGAGAAGAAAACACTGACACATTTTGCATCATCCCAAACTCCCCTGGTCTGCTGGGCATCACCATCAAGCACATCATGCCTTTTTCACAGAGGTGAGGAAAGTCCACCTGCAGAATTAATCTCTGCTTTGAGAGGTGTTCTACCCACAAGAAAAGCTGCTTGTTCAGCTAAGTACAGTTTGCTGATGAATGGTTTGTGCTGGTGCTGAGGGCTGGCACTACCGAGGTTATTTGTACTTGTTTTAGTCTATCTGCTATGGACAAGCTGCAAACCCTATTTCTCCAACAGGCATCTTCACTCAACAGCCAAACTTGTTCTCATAATTATTAACATTTAAAGTGACAAAGGCTCAGCTTCGCCTTACAAAGTTTCTGTCATTACAGCGTTTATGCAGCAGAGATTCATTGACTTCTCTCAGTCAGTACCAGTTAAACATAACCAAACATTACTGCAGTTTTGCCACTCCTTATTTTTGTTTCTTTTTTTTTCTTTTTTTTTTTTTTCCTAATACTTTGGTTACACTGATTGCATTTTAATCAGAGAGAAAATGAGCAGGATCTGGAGGAGGCAGAAGAACTGAAACCTGATAGAGTCAATGGGTCACAGCAAGCCAGGCACTCTCACTGTGCTGTATGGCAGCTCCAAAATCTCTCTGCTGGCAGCAAAATTTTGGCAGTGTGGGTTTTGCTGGGGTTTAAATCTGCCTCTCTGTAGTTCTGAGTGTCTCAGGCTGCGCTATCTCAGATATGCTTGGAGGTAACCAGGAGCAGAATCTGATTTAAAAATTAAGAGTGAAATAGAAATAGAATTACAGTAGTGGAACTAGGAATGTCATTCAAAAACCTTTAGTTATGCTACAGGTAAAATTTGTGCTGTTTTGCTAATTCAATTTGTGCTCATTCAATGTCATCAGAAGAAAACAGGTAATCTGAAGGAAATAAGATGTGATAAATATTTTAAAACCAGAATGCCAAAGGTTATTCTTTTATTTTGAAAATCTGCTTTTGCTAAATAGGTGAACATGTTATAAACCCAAATAACTGTAGATTTACCTATATGTATATGCCCTCTGGACAAGCATGGGTTTGCTTCTTGACTATTTGCAGTGATTTAAGGTTCTGACATGACAGCATTCCTTGAAATTAGTTGAATTTATAGAAAATACTTCAAAATATAATGAATATAGTGAGAAAAGCTGTATTTCAGTAAGGCCCCAAGCTGTTGGACCTTTCCAAGCAGAATAAGATCTTTGAAGTCCTGGGAATTCATCATGAAAGTGAAGTCCCAAACTTACCTTTTAAGGAAGTTTGTGATGTTTCAGATAAGACTGGAAAGAATTTCCCAACTTTCCAGCATTTACCCATTTCTATAAACAGATGTAAACCCTAAACCTTTGACAAATCCCTGGAAGGTTTACCCACTGCATGTGCAATGGATCGGGATGCAGCGCCGAGGTGTTCTGCCCTGGGGGGTGGAACTCAGAGGTGCTGCAGTGATTTCATGAGCGAAGCCACTCCTTTTGGTGCGTTCCCTTGTGTTTGTACCACAGTCCCCACGCACACAGCTGTGATTCAGCTGGGAATGGAGGGGGTTTGTTTGCAGTGACATTTTGGGCAGCCTCAGAGCTGCCTTCCCGCGGCCCCAGCTGCATGAGCTCATTCGCAGCCTGCCCCGTGTGTGCGATCCAGCTGTTCCCCGCATGTGTCCTGACCCCGGGCGCCTTCCCCGCTCCGCTCAGCCCCGCTTCTCTTTACAGGCTTGCCCTTGTCCTTCAAAATTAGACATGAGAAACAGCATCTGATGACGTTATCACTTAAAAGGAATTAAGGAAAAAAAGCAGGGAGTCAGAGCTGCGGTTTGGTGTGGCTGCTGATGGTGGAGGGGCTCTGGGGCTGAAGGGTTACAGGTGGGTTTGGATACCAACTCCTTATGTCTCCAATATTGCTTTAATCCCGTGGAAAGTCCCTGCTTTGGAGTACCTACTTTGCAATAGGATCAAGGATATTGTATAATGAGGTGTTTGGTGGCCATTTCACGAATATTATAATATATATATATAACGTGTTTGCTAGGAAAGGCAGACAGAAATTCTGCTAGTAGTGTCAAATACATTGTCAGCTGGGCACTCTTCTGAGAAGAAAAACAAACAAACAAACAAACAAACAAACAAACAAAGGAAAGTTTTCAAGTTTTATTTTAAAACGTGGCCCAACCCATTAACATCAGTTCTGCTGCTGATGCTTTGATCTTCTGCAGTAGGAGCTTGAAAGCACGTGGAAAAAGAGAAAGGAGGCAAGAAGAAACAAAAGGTGTCAACAGCCCAAATGCTCCTCATGCTTATGCACTTCCTTCCCAGTCAGCTCATCTTCCATTAAGACTTTCCACAGATCAGTGTGAAACAATTGTCTGTGAATCTTGAGCCTAAAAAAATAGTCCTTTCTTGTTTAGCACTTACTTGCAGGTCACCACTTCAATTCTAAACAGAATGAAAATGACTGTAGTGTGTAGGGGAAAAGCAAAGCACATCCTACATCCAATCTAGCAAGAATCACTGAAGTGCACAGGTAGATCTGGGAACATATTTTTCTGGTAATTGTAAATTGGAATTTTGCAATTGTCGGATGAGATAAATTTGGCAATCATTGGATGAAAGTCTTTGTGCTTGTCAGCTTCAGAATGGGCTGAGATTCCACTGAAAATTACTTACTGTTAAGCAAATTGATTCTGGCTGTGCCCTCCTGGTTTGGAAAACGAGGCACTGGTGCATTAAGAAATTAATTCACAATATAAAAACATAATAATAAAATTTCAGTAATCAATGCCTGATTCCAGAAACAGAGCTGCTGCTGGATGGTTTGAACACCTGGCAATTAGGAAAAGTATGTGGCAAATTTTTTTCTGCTGTGACTTTAGCAATCAAATTGATTTTGTCAAAGCCAGACTGCCTTATGCTACATGTATATATATCTGTATATGGGACCTCCTCAAACTGTGGGATGGGCTGTCATAAGGCTGGGTTATCAATATATCTTTCTTGAGCATGTCCAGCTCCATTTTAGAAGCAGTTTGGCAGTTTTTTTAAATATTGCTTTTTTACAGCAAGCAAATTTAATGTGAAAATTGCTGGAAGATATTAAGGGTAGACCTTCACACTGCCCTGTGACAGACACTTCAGCCACAGCACAGCCACACTCTGATATTGCTTAAAAGCTACCTGTTCTTTTTTCGTCCTCTGATCTCATTCTGGTCTCCCCCTGATGGTCAAATAACATCGGTCTAATTAAAATCAGGCGAATATTTTGTGTCGTGTGTAATAGGTAATATAAAGTACATGTGTAATGATTTAACTGAACATCTGAGTTTTGGATAAAGAGAAGTTTTCATCTGGCATCAACTTCCCAGTGGGCGGAGAGCAGTGACTGTTGCCAGTCCCATCAGAGCCCTCTGATGGATGCTCATTCTATAGGAATTATTCAAGCACAGCAAATTCGAGGGAGGGTTTGGTTTTTTGGTAGCTTTCATTTGTATGGGAAAAATGATCTTCAAGGATAACAGAAGGAGACAGAGCACCAGAAATTTTTTGTGGTACTTCTGTGAGAGTGTCCCAATCTAATCTCTGTTTGGTTATGGGAGTTGGATCAGTATAAAACATTAGCAATTTGGGTCTCTGGCCTCACAAAGCCAAACACAAATATTTAGCCTGGCAAAGGATTTTTCAGTAACAATCCCCCAAAAGCCTGAGAGAAAGTAGGTTTTAAAATACTTTTAAGCTGATAATATGCTGATGTGCCAGGCTTCAGCTGCTCAGGAATAGCAGGCAGGAATCCTTTCCAGCTAGGGATATCTACTCAGAAACAGAGATGTGGGTGTTGGTGTCCCTTGGGGATGTTGAGAAAGAGCACACCTAAATTCCTACTTTCCTTTTTCGGAACTTGAGAGGTGAAAAGTAAATGCTGGTAATTTTCTGTAGCTCTGGCTGTGTCCAGAGTACCCAAGTTTTAAAACAGTACAGGGAGATGGCTAATCAGTCACCAGAAGAACAGGTAAAGGGAGGGATACTTGACTGCTGAAAGAATGGTATTAATATCTATATTCCCTCCAAGGTGTATGGCTCTGTAATTTGCAGCATGAAACTATAAATCCTTTCCCCTTGTTTTCCAGATTTATATATCAATGGTGTTTTTTCTTATTCTGTCCTTAAATAGCTGGTTGCTGCTATTTCTGTTTCTCTTGGCTCAGTTAGCAGAATCTACAGAACACAATGACAGCACTTTAGAAACTTAGAAAATATGCACACACAAACACACTCTTATGTGTGTTGGCAGGTTGTAAGAAATGTGTCAATGTTGTTCTCAGAAGTCATTACCCGATATAAAGGATCGAACAGGAATTGAGAAATTTATTTAAATTCCCATCTGTATTGTGCAGGATTAAAAAGTACTGTG
The DNA here is from genome assembly GCA_020086605.1 of Lanius collurio. Taxonomy (NCBI): domain Eukaryota; kingdom Metazoa; phylum Chordata; class Aves; order Passeriformes; family Laniidae; genus Lanius; species Lanius collurio. The sequence continues at coordinate 2,740,207 of JACBWW010000034.1, read as the reverse complement.
GGAATGAAAGAGAAAAAGAATAAGAGATCTTCATGCTTTATGTGATAAACCAACTATTAATTCACAGTGTTTTCCACAGGGACCTTTTTTCCACTTTTATTCTCCTTTTGAGATCTCTCTTTGAGAGAAAGGATAAAGTGGATCACTACTCTGAATCAGTATAGAAATTTCTATGCTTGTATTTTGGATGCTTCTCCCACTCTCCACTCTCCTGACTTGGATGAGAGTGGGAGAAGCTGCACAAGGAATCAGCTGCAGTGGGAGTTCCCTCAGTTTGGCCCCATTCACTGCAATTCCAAAGGTATTGGGGTTTATATTAGGAATGAGTGCCACAGCCTGGGCAGACCTCTCAAGGCAATACTGATTTTCATCAATGAACCTCCTTCTCCACCTGCCCTGGAGCACTGGTACAGCACAGCAAAGGTGAAAACAAGTGTCAAGGACATCCTGTGGGCTGCATGATCCCCCAAATTAATCCAGACCAAACACATGCCAAAGCTGCAGAGAAATACCATTTCCAAGAGCCCGGTTCTGCAAAAGTAAACACTTCTTTTATTAAAAAAAAAAAAACAAAAATGTAACTGTGGATTTTTTACCCACCTTGAGCAGAGTTTTTAAAATTTCATTTGATTTGCATTTGTAAATTGCATGGGTTTGTATTTAGCCAAGACTCCAGGCCTAAATTCCTGATATACTTGAAATGATGCTCACAAGCATGACCAGTCACTCCAGTCCTAGTAAGGCACACTGACTTTCTCTTATGGCCAGTCTGGAACTGATGTTTCAGCACAGCTCTCCCTATGAATTTTGAACACTAAAAGAATTAAAATAACCACTGGATTAAGGGATTTAATTGCCTTTATCTACCTGCCAGGCAAGACACCTGCCTCATGGAGCTGCAGTGCATCCTCTGGTGGTGTAATTAGTTTCATGTAAAGTGGAAGGGCCTTACTCTAATTTCCTGTGGCTCAATGTGAAAGCAATGCTGTCAGATAAGGTTTTGGTGCTGAGCTTATAGGATTGTGAGAAAAATATTGGGATGCATTGTTTGTGGTGCCTGGTGATGCACATGTTCAGCTGACTCCTGAATATTTATACTGTCACTGCTGACTGTGAGGAACCAGGTTTGAAGTGCTGGGTGTTACCAAAAGAAAGCTGTTTCCAAAACCAGGAAAGGAGAAGAGTAAATTTGTGTAGGTGTTTCATAAGCTGTATGGGAGCTCCTCAGTTAATTGAGGAGGGGAAAGTGGGCACAGCTGCCTTATTTTTCTAAATTAAAAATACCTTGGCTTTATTCACCCCTCTAGGAGCCAGCCCAAACCTAGGAATTGCAACAGGATGGAAATAGCTTTAATGAATAAAGGATTCTGAGTCCTGGTCAGATATGCTCAGGTAATGATAGGTGGCATGGCCAAATCTAAAACCATTCCATGAAGTTGGAGATGGACAGACATGAATCCTGCTGACACCTCCAGCCAGATGGACCCTGCCATCCCTGAGTGTCCCAAGGGAGTAAACCACATTGTTCCAAGCCTCGTCCAACCTGGCCTTGAAAACTTCCAGGGATGGCCCATTAACAGCTTCACTGGACAAGCTCTTCCAACACCTCAGAGTAAATAATTTCTTCCTAATACCTAATCTAAACCCATACCCTTTCAGTAAAAGCCATTTTTTTGGTAATTTTTTGTCATTTTGTGGCCTTGCTACTGTGGAGAGCAGCACAATCACTGAAAGGTGCTCGATTGCAGTTTCTGCCTCCCTTTTTAGTGCTGCCCAGGTGTACATGGCTTCTTAGGAAGTGATGGCTCAAATTCCTCTACAGAAGGGTCTGGCAGGGGCAGGGTTTAAAAATGAGCTCTTCTCAGGGAAATTGCCTTTGCAACAACTGCCTCTTGCAGGGAGCAGAGCCACCTGCAGCCCATCAGCATGGGAGGGAAGGGGTGATGAAGGCCAGTGGCTCTTCTGAGAGGTGACAAAAAGCTGCACCTCCAGAGAGATTCTGAAGCTGAGCCAGAAGGACCTCAGAAGGGAGATGCTCAGTCTTAAACTTTTGTAAGGAATGAGGCCTTATTATTGTTATTGTTATCATCATTGTTAATTATTGTTATTATTTCTGCTTTACATAGATGTATATTTTGCTTATTTCCACTTTAGGAATTTTCTTGAGCTCCAGCACTTTTTCTCCTCAGTTATTTCCTCTCTTCCAGAATTCCTTTTGTTTTGCTTTGTTTTGTTTTGCTTTGTTTTGTTTTGCTTTGCTTTGTTTTGATTTGTTTTGTTTTGTTTACAGGTTAAAATAAAAGGATTTGTACCTCTGTAACTTGGACAAGGGGATATCTGAAGGGGAGCATAACCCTGTAGTCTTTCACGGTGCCCAACACAGTTGGTGTGTGTTTAGCAAATCAAACAAAGGTGCTGCTGGGGCACTGCACTCACATCTCTGTGGCAGGAGTGTACCAGCACATCAGACACTTGCCTCAAAGCCATCACCTTGAAGGCTGTCTGAAGAGTCAGGAATGGAGGCAGCGGTGCTGGCTGTGGCAGATCTGCTGCTGAGGGCTGTGGTGGTTGCCAGAGCTGCTGTTCCTGAGCTGGGAGGGAGCAAACGATCCGGATGCTGTTTGGGTAGACAAAATAGTACGAAAACTAAACCCAAGAACATGTTTGGCTGCCTTTCCTATTGCAAATAGCATAGTCTGAGATAGAGGGCTTCCCTAGAGGAAGGAAATTGAGTGTTTACTGATGCTGATTAATTTCTGAAAGGATTTAAGAAATCTGTTTATACATGGGCTGAAGGTGATATAATTTTGTCTGATGTCTGGGAAGAATGAAGACTTCATCAATTTGCTTATTCAGATGCTAAGCGCTGCGAGGTGAACAGAGAAGGCACCACATTGCCTCAACACATCAGTCAGAACACTCTCAAAGAGCACAAGGCCATGAAGTCTGGATTCAGTAAGAACAGCTGACTCTGAAAGAGAGAAAAACTCTGTTTGTGGCTCTCTTTCCAGGCAGGAGCCTTTGAGCGGATGTCTGTAACACGCCTGTTGATCAGAGCAAGGCAGCAGAAAGCTGTGCTGTGCCATGCCTGCCGTGCTGCTGTCTGCCTGCCTTCCCCCCAGGCCTAATCCCCAGCCTGCTGGGGAAGGCATTTCAAAGCCAGACCTTCAAGGTTCACATTTTGAGAGGTTGCCCAGAGAAGCTGTGGATGCCCCATCCCTGGGAGCGTCCAAGGCCAGGCTGGATGGGAGTCTGAGCAACCTGGCCTGGTGGAAGGTGTCCCTGTCCATGGCAGGGGGGTGGAATGTGATGATCTTTAAGGTCCCTTCCAACCCAAACCATTCTATGTTTCTTTATGTTTACAAAGAGTATGAGCTAAAGAATATGTTTTACCCATGAGAGTGAGGGCAGTCACAAGAAAGTCAGGCCACGGTAGGTCAGACTTAGCTCAAGGTGAGGATTTGGTTACCAGGTCAGAGCATGGGATCATTTCTTTCCTGAGCTGAGAGCCAATTGCTCCACACTACAGGTACAGAGCCCCACTGAAGGGATGGGGAGTGGTGGTCACAGGGTAGGCAGGAGAAAACCCAAGAGACCCGGGGAGGAATGAGAATTTATGGATGTGGTAGACTGCAAAAAGGGGTCTGATGGTGATACTTTTTGAATTGACTTCCTAGAGTAATTTCCTATTTACAGATGCTGGGGACACTTGGGTTGCTCTGGTTTGCTCAGAAGGTAGAGTTTCACTGCTCAAAATATCAGATGCATGTGAAATCCCAGCCAGTAGTGATGCAATAAATCATTGATCAATAGAAACTGAAGAAGTTCAAGAAAGTGTTTAAGAACACCAAGTACCATTCATTTTGAGAGCAAATGGATGCAACAGGCTAGGCTAGGTTGGGATAAAAACTGAATGTTCTTCTGCAGACCTAATCCTAAAGAAATTCTGATGTGGTGTACAAGAGGAAAAATTTTTCCCTCGTTATTTGGCTCAGAAGCTGGTTGTTATTCTGTAAAAAAGAGTCTACTTGATTTTCAAGTCTTACTTGTTTACTTGCAGTCTGTTGGTGTTATAAAGATTTTCTTTCTCCACTGTAGCATGAATGTTGGGAGGAAACACAAATTAATGTAACCCTCTAAAACCCACTCTCCCTCCTACACCTGTCTGCAATAACTCCTTCGCCCCATGACCACGGAATTCTCTTTCATTCACATAGCATCCTGCCAGCAGCTCTCCCCTATGAATTTCAGGTAAGCAATAGTGTGAAGAGACCATACTAGGCTATCAGATGTGGAAAATGCAGTGTCAGTATTTGGGAAGTTGGAGTCATAAGGATTAGATTTGGAGGGGGAAAAGGTGATTGAAGGAAGCCTAGGGCCTGAATGCTTTTGTAATGCTGGCTCAATGTCTCCTAATTAAATCCTGCTCCCTCCCAGCCTTGTGCAGACGGGGGAGTGTCATTGGAGCCAAGGGGCTTTAAGAAGCCTCTGTTCAGCACATGACTTGTAGCCCCCCTCAGATTCTGCCTTGTTTACATGGCATTAGTGAGGATCTGGAGAATGACATATTTCTATGGTTTCATTGTTTTATAGGGTTCTCCAGTGTTGTGATGAAATTTATATTTTCTGGGGGAAAACACCTTATCCAAATTGACACCTTCCATCTCCTGTGGGGTGCAGAGATGGGAGGGGATCAGCAAAGAATGAGAAAGTTTCTCTGTTTATTTTGTTGTTGTTGCTGCAGAATCAAGACAATACTGGGCACTTAAAGCAGAAATCCAACACAAGACAATAAACAACCAACAAATGGAAATCAGTGATGCCACATCATTGATTTTTTAAAGTTTGCATTAATAATCATGAGATTGATATGACTTTGAAACTGACAAACTATTTATATATGGTAATGACATTTATAATTGCTGTAAAGTTTAGTTGAGCCTTTATTTTACTTTTCTCCCCCATTGACTGCTTTTTCATCCATTATTTAACTTGTTTGTTGGAGTGGATTTGAACGTTTTTGCATCTGATACATGTGTTTTTAATATACTGAGAAGATAAAACTACCTCTTATCAATCCAGTTGGAGTCTGTGGCCAAATCTCAACCTTACAGAGCAGAAATGAGCCCCTGTTATTTCTGAGTATATGGAATCATTTCATTCTTATCACTTTATGTCCAGGTTTGAGTTAGTATAAGGGCTTCTCCTTTTTTTCCCTTTCAACCTCCTCCTGAGGGAAGATGTGGCTGTCTGCTGGTGTTTTTCATCTTCCTGGGGCCTAGGATACCCTTGAGGGAATACAGAGAAAGATTGAGGGATTCAACAAAAAAATTGTCATTGTATGAATGAAGAAGCTTTCTGCTTTTCACAGAGAGCACCCTGAGGTTGGTTCCCTCAATACCACCCCTTTTTTACTGCCTTGGCATCTGTTTATTCATGCCATGGCTATTCTTGCTGTCACTATGAGCTGGTCAGTACTACCAAGGTGCCTGTGATGTAAATAATATCTGTGCCTGTCCCAAAGCCATGTGGCCTTCACAAGATGCCTGTACAATTGCAAAGGTCATTACTCTAATAATGAGCTGCTCTTTCCTTACCTCATGAAAGTACATATTCACCCTGATCTTTAAATTTAAAATATTTTACCAGACAAGTCTTTCAAGGCTGATTTTTATTATTTCTTTTTCTTAAAATGGTGTATTGGGAAAACAATGTTTTATGACCTTAGTGCATAATTTCCAAAATGGTATATTCATAGGACAAATGCCAATAAGCTAGAATGTTACACAAACAAGAATGCTATAAATCGTGTGTGGACTATTTACATAAAAACTTCAGCTTGAGAATTTACACAATAATTCATTTTTAAGCATTTTACAACATATTCAGTAGGAAAGAGGAAGGTAACAGAGTTAAACCGTTTCTTTTGTAACTCAGAAGTTTAGAAAGGAAGATTTATCAGATGGTTAGTCATATTTTGCATAGTCATGAACAATAAAACCTGAAGTTGCTACAGCTGTAGTTATTTGACAGAAAAGACTGTTAAAAAAGTTCTGTTAATGCTTGATGTGTTGCTCCACAGAAACTACATTAATGTATATTACAGTTGAAAAATAAACCCACCTGTGTATACAAAAATGAGATTTTTTTGTTTGTCCTCTGTTGTTTTGTATCCCCTGACATGGCAGGTAATAACAAAACAAGAAGAATTGTGATTTACTTAAACTTGTTAAGTCAAGGGAGAGAAAAGAACAAAGTTTCTTATTGTGATACACTCCTTTTCGAGGAAAATTTCAAAACTTGTGATGATCTGACAAAGGACAAAACTAATTTTTCTTCAAAAGAGTGGCCACTGCAACACACAAAAAAATGTGAATCTAAATGCTTCAGTCAGATATTCTGCTTGAATATTCTCATTCAGAGGGGAATGTTTTCTTTCCATCTCTTATGATAGTATTTTTTTTTTCTATTCTCTCTGTTCAACTTGAAAAAAAACCCCCAAAACTATATTAAAAGAAATCAGAAACTAAATATTCTACCATTTCTCAGCACTCATGATGTCAAGTAGTCTGAAAAGCTGTCTTTATCTCAATACCTATATGCACCTGGCATTCCTAGAGGAGTGGTTTATTTTTGGACATTGCTCTGACTCAACACAGCCTTCACAGATTAAACAAGAAATGTAGGAATAGGTTTTTTAAAGAATTCTTTACATTGAGGCCAAATCCAGCCTATATTTTAACAAAAACCATTTTGAATCCTCCCTTCTTTTATGGAAATGGATGGTTGGTGAATTCCCCAATTGAATTCCTCATTTCTAGCCTGGTTTTAGGTTTCCATTGTGTTCCTAGTGACCAGCTTACACATTCAATTGCATTCAATAACTTCTGGTTTTGTAAGTTGCAAAACAATGAGCTTCAGGGCAACATCCCAATTCCATTTGTTTCTTTGGGGACAATGTGATGCTTGTGAAGAGCATTTCAAACAATTAGGGTTAAATTAATCCTGGTATTCAGAGGCATTTCTTCCATTTGGCTCTTTGAAAGGAGAATACTCTTTTATCTTTTTGTTTCTTCTGTCAGAATTAAAGGCAGGAATAGAGTTGTATCACTGAATACGTGCCTGTATAATTTTGTTAAATGGGGTGGGGTTTTTGAGTCTGCATATATATGTAGACACAGTGAAATTAACAAATTGTTTTGAATATGTGACTGACTAAAAGTTGGGGTTTTTAAGTTTGCACACATCTGATTTGGTACTGTAAGGGTTTGGGTTTATGTGTGTCAAACTGACTGGAAAACCCAGGGCAGCTGAGTCTTGCTGGAGTCATGCATGGGAAGGAAAGGCCAATTGAACTCAAAGATGGGCTTTTTGTAATGTTAGACAGAATTGATGGACTACTGATCCCTCATCACATTTTTATTCCACAGTGAATCCTGGTTTTGGCCACTGTTTTGTAGCTTGGCATCTTGATTTAATGTACAGAGTGCTTGAGCTGTTGGATATGCCCATAAAGTGTTTTATCTCAGTTTCAGGTTTTAAATTTTATGTCAGTAATAAGCACCTACATTTCATTACAAGTTCACAGGACTGTCTGATTGTAAATCTTTGCAAATCTTTTTCCTTCCTTAGTAGAGGAGTAAACTTCCTTTTTTATTTTTTTTCCACGTGGTTCAAGTGCAGTAATAGCATGGAAGAGAAAACAGTTTACTTGTGACTTGGATATAAACACAAATTCATCCTCCTCAGGATAAACTTTAGTCAGGGTTAATCCAAACTTAAATTTAAGTCTTGCTTTGGCCAGCACTTCAGTGTGCTTTTAAATGCAGCCGTCATAAATAAAATTCCAAGAGGACAAATCACGTTGAGTGACATCTCTTGGCATGTTCCCTGGAGTTCATTGTCCTGCCTCTGGTGATGTATAAGGTCCTCTAACAGACATATCAAGGTGTTTCTTTTAAGCTGACCAGCATGCCCAGGTACAGCTGTGTTTAGTTAGGTCTCTGCTCTGTGCAATGTCTGAACCCCAGCAGGGGTGAAACGGTGCTGGAAGCCTCAATGGAGCTCTGTCTGAAGGTGTCCTTTATGAGGCATGGGGACACCCATGTTTCATTTACCATCGTTCTGGATTTTCTTTTCCTTCTCAGCTTTGTCCATGATTTTCCGGTGTTTTACAGCTGTGTCAGTCAGTCTAATAAAAAATATTGCATCTTTTTGCCAGAGATTCCTCTCCTATGCCTTTAGACTGTTGCAGCTCCAACAATGCCACTGCTATTAAAATATTTACGTCAATCTCTTTTGTTGTTCTTGCTAGTTTTTCTCAAAAGGAATTAGAGTTTGCTGTGGTAAACACAATTTTCTTTAGGAAAGCGTAATTCTGTGGACAGGTAGTAACTTAATTGTTATTTCATGCAGTTTAACACTTTGATTTTTTTCACCGTTTTAGGAAAGACTAATGAATTTCGTATTACTTTATGCAAGCAAAAGTAGGTGGTCTTTAAGAAATGTTAATGAAACACCCTATAAATATTAAATTATCTATTTTAAGCTCTATAAATTTAAAGCTTTAATGCAAAAACCCCAAATGCTACAAAATTAAACAAGGGCAGCATATATTCTCTCTGTTCCAGATACCCTAAAGCTCATCCAAAAATTATCCCAACCAGCAACATTGCCTTTGAAAGGCAGAGCTCAGGTTTTCAATGTGTGTCCTCTAGAGCACAGGGGTCACTGGCAGAGCTCCAGATGTTGGTGTGATTTGGGGTAAGAGGAGGCAGTTTAGTCTCTTCTTCATCAGCAGATCTGCTTCCTCATCCTCTGGGTGGCTAAACCCCAGGTTTTGTTTACCCTGACATCATAGAGGGATGGCTCTGCATGCTGGAATGATTTTTGGTGCTACAATGACATGATAAAATTCAGAGGAATCCAGGCACAAAAGCTGACACCACTATGACTGACAAATCTTGGGTAACACGAGGTTTCAGGGTACTTGCAGGTACATTTGAGATTTGCCTGAATTCCCTTACGCAACACAGAAAAAGCACCATAAACTGACTTTCTGCTTGGCTGTGGGTTCAGAGCAGTCAGATTCACACTCTGATTTATTCATTGTTAAAAAACTACAGCTCTCCTGCTCGGAAGATGTCTGTTCCACTCTTGGGTTGCCAGCAGAGAGCAGGTTGGATGGCAGGCTTTTTGTCTGCCACAAAAAGAGAAACAGCACGAAACTACAAGATGGTCCTTTTTTATCCCAGTTTGGAGTGAGGAAAGAAGAGATCAGTGTGTCAGGCTATTACTCAGCTGTGGTGTGACTGATGATTGAGGGCTGTAGGTTTTTGTAAGGCTGGGAGGACTTTCATGTCTTCACAAATAACACAGTGAAAGCAAACAAGCCGGTTGGCTGGAGTGATGGGTATCAAAAAGAATCTGAATAATTAGCTTGTTTAATAGAGAAAGTATTAAAGGCAATTATTATTTTTCCTTTAGGTTTTCAAGACCATGCTGATGTCTTACAGACAGTAGTCAAGGAGTAATTGCATGCAGAAGGTGTCTTCAGTCAGCCTGGCCGAGCTATAATTCAGCTGAGGCAAACTTTGAGTTTTTGGTATTCCACACGAACTTCTCATAATGTTTTTAGTGGCTTGCACCTATTTTATTTCGAACTTTCTCATTTTAGTTTCCTCCCTCTCTCCTCCTGGTCTCCTCATCAAAACTGGTCATTTACATACTGCATTTTTATCTGAATTTTACCCAAACTGGTGTATTTAGCTTCTTAAAAAAAAATACATCATTTTATGATTTGAATTTCCTGAGCAAGCTTCTGAACACAACATCACTGCAAATGCCTAGGTCTTGCAAAACTGAAAGTATTCAGCTTTATGAATCTGTTTGATTAACCTCATTGAGAAAAAATACTATAAAATCACTGTGGAGAGGTTCATCTCTGCATATGTTATCACAAGGATTTCCCTTTTAATGGGGAAAATATTATTAAACTCAGACTGTTATGAACAATCTAATTTGTCTGGGCATGTGATATCCATGAGGAAGAGATAAAAGAGAAGATTTAATAGTTTCAGTCCTTGGCAGTATATTTTGTTCCAGTAACCACACAGAGTTTAAGCTGTTTGTGTTAAACTTGAACAAAGCTAAACAGAAGAAAAGAGAGATCATGCTGATTTTCACAGCCAGTCAGAAGAATCCTTTTGGAAACTTACAAAAGGGTGAAATATTCCCTTCCCTAGAAAAAATTCTTTAGGATGAGTAAGCTCCCATTTGTGGGGTTCCCCTGAGATTGTTCAAAACAAAGGAGTATCTTTTTTCTTGATCAATTGAATGGATGCCAGGTACTGAGTGTTACTAAAGCAAAAATGTGGTACCTCCTGCAATCTGAGTTTCCTACAAATTACTTTATGAGTGTCATTTTACCACCTTTTGTGTGAGCATTAGATGAATTCCCAAGGTCAATCTTTCTGGTGCATCAGTCATTTTACATATTTTGCCAAGTTTTAATCAGACTGAGCACAAGTTATCTGCTAGTGAAGGGGAGAACATAATAATTTTTGAAGGTTTTTGAACCGCTAAAGTGCAACTTTTAGGGCTTATGGACATACCCAAGTGTAGAGGAAGAAAATGTGAGAGCAGTGACCTGGACAGTCAGGAGAGGATTAATAAAAGCAATAAGTGTGTGCTGTCTTGAAACACCTTTACCTTGATGGATGGCTGTGGAAGGAATAGTCTGAGCAGCTCTGTTTCTCAGTTGCTCTGTCTGACTTCCCTGGCTCTGCTCTGTGTGTAACAAAATTCACATTTAGTGCAGAAAGAAACAGAGGAGAGGTTTTACAGTAACTCTATGATCAACCTACCATGTAAACAGGGAATAAAGAGAGGATTCACTTCCCATCTTTCCTGTGCTTCCTACTGGCAACCCACCTTGTCTGAGCTGAAAAAACCATGGACCATGGCAGAGATCCAAGTGAAGGTTTTCCAGCAAAGAAAAAGATATTAGAGAGCAGATACAATATTCTGTTAAGTGTTGGTAAAGAAATATTTTGAGAGTTTGCTAAACTTCTCCTCAGCTCCCATGCATTATTATAGTCACTTGGAATTAATAACTTTCCAGTGCAGGCTGGCAGCTGAAGAACTTCCATAAAGATGAATTAACTAAGAAACGAGGGAAAAGCTCGCATCAGAGCATAATGGCATTATAATTTGCACAAGAACATTTGTCAGAGAGGAAATTATTACTAAATGCTACAAAAGAGTCCCATAACAAAGGAATCTTATGGGAGGAAATGTTCAGAGTTTTTTATGGTCTGTTCTCTATTTCAGTGCCTGATGTAACAACTAGCTCTAATGTGCACAGTCAAGGTCATTCAGTGGAACTGGAGCCAGCAGCCATTTGTTCCAGCAGTCCCTCTATTTCTTCTCAGGTCTTACTGAATTCCTGGAAGATTTTCTCCCCATTGTTTAACAGAGGCTGTGTGAGGTCTAGGAGTCGTCTCCTATTCTTTTCTTTTTATTGCCTTCTTTATAATTTCTCATTCTCTGTTTCTGTTACCCTGCCACAGTTCATTTTCTCCCAGAGATGCTGTACACGAATTCTGTCCCCAGAGGATAAAATCTGCACATACAGGTACAAAACTCTTGTCTTTGCTTTCACAGTTTTATGCATCTTCAAGATGTATGGTTCCTGTTTGAATTTCTCTAGAGTGCTCCAGAATCAGAGGAACTTTCTCTCTCACTGGGAAATTTTCTCAAGCCAAGAAATCTGGCTAGGAGTCATGATGTGTTTTGCCTCCTGCTTGTGTGTCTCCACACTTGTGAGGTCTTGCACTGTTTTGCAAGTTTTAATACTTGGAGCCTAGCTTGGGACTATTAGGCATTACTTGGTTATAAAGGCTGACTCTTCAGACTGCTCTGCCTCATGTAAAACATGAATCCCTGAGCTTTGCATCCATGTGTTTTATAAAAATTCCTCTCAGACGTGTCACTGCCGCTCATTGGAGGCATCTGAGCACCCCACTATGTCATCTTGGAAACCTGCCACAGATCCTGAAACCAGACCACCACTTGTAAATTTAGTATGGAGTTGGGCTCTTCCTTTGGCAGGAGGAAGGGAACAAGAACCCAGCCTTATCCTAAGAAAAATGGGAATGTAGCTCTTGACTACACATCCAGTAGGTGCTTCCTATCCATGGCCATCCGGACCTGCAAGTGTCTGCCTGTCCAAATTCACACTAATTTAAAGAAGCAATATTTTTAAGTGGTTAAAAATATTTGTATCAAATAAATTAATCCAAGTTTTTTCCCACTCTGGATTGTGCTAGAGTAACTCTGTTCAGCAAAATACCTACTTGACTTTCATTATTTGGTATGATTTTATATTGACAGCATTTTCCTGGTTATTTCCTGGAATATAATTTAGCTCTGTTTGAGCTCAATGAAAGCATGATATTTTCAATGTGGAGTTTGGAGTGTTAGCTAGAAAAGTGAATAAAACTTTTCAGATTTATTCAGATCAGCCTGATCCTTAATCCAGAATTTAAAACCAGATAATCCTCTGTTTCATTTCCACTTTCCCTCAGAAATGACCATGTAACTAAGGAATCTTTCAAGACCTTGTTGTTGCGAGCAACTACACAAGGAGAATAAGTAGTTTATAAAGAGTCTCTCTCCCATCACCAAAAATTAGCTACACCAGTTCTTATTCAGGAAAGTAAGTGCCATTAAATAATGAAATTGCTTATGACAAAACCAGAGAAAGTGTGAGTACAAATGTAAACACAATGACGACTCGTTGGTGCCAAAATTAAAGCTTATATTACAGCAGCTGATAGCTAGCTGCAAGTCAGAAATATGATACATTAAAATAAACAGTTTGAGATTAATCTGCAGCTATCTGGCAGAGCATGAATTAAAGCACATTTCAAATAATGTCAACATCAGTTTAATTCTCCTTCCCTTACACCCTCTTCCATTACCTAGCCTTATACACATGTTTTTAGTTGAATCCCAAGGTCAGGGATGGACTTTTAGCTGGTGGACCCACTTCACATGCCCAGACGTCTGGGAGCTCAGTAATTTAGCAGGAAATTCCCCAGGTCATCTGGGAAAAGAGTGAGGCTCTCTGTCACTTGCATTCAGAATAGATCACAGTGAGACCTTGGAGTGGTTTTGGGTTTATTATTTATATTTATCTCAATTTCTAGAAAAAAATCCATCTTATGTTTGAAAGTCAAGTTTTCCTTCAGGCTCTCATTACTGAATATCACCCACAAGAAAATTTTAGGGTCTCATTGCGAAGAGCTGCATGCCAAGCAAACTCAAGTAGTGTTTGAATTTAATATTGGAGCAAGGGCGGATCATAGGGAAAATAAAAACCACTCCCCTGTAGTGCAAGATATACTTATATGGCTCTGTTCACTTGGAAAACTGTTCTCGTTGATCTTAGTCTGACTCTCTGCAGGGTTTCCTTGGTCAAGGAGGCTAAAATTGATTCAAGGCCCAAAGCTCTTCCAGCTCAGTGTTGACAAAACCTAGAATCCAACGTCCTTGTGTCAACACGCTCTGACTTTCTTGGATCTTCAAACCACATTCTGCTGTATGACCAAAAATGGAAGGTGGATCACAATGAGAAACATATGGCTGGGAATGGAATTTCAGACTGGAGGAGAAGAAAGGAGGAGGAGGACAGAGGCTGAGAGGAAAAGAGCAGAGTAAAGTAGAAAATGAAAAGAGAAATTAAATTTAGGCTCCTCTATTAGGGAGAAGAAAAACAAGCCCCTCAACTCTTCTGATGACCTTACATGGGAACCTCCTAGAGCGTTGTTTTTATGACTTCTCTCTGTCTTGCATTTATTTCCCTTCTCTGTTATTTCTATAAGGTGCTAGACATTAGATTTGGGATAACCTGGAGAGCTACAAAATTTGACTTATTTACCTGCTTTCCAGGGGTGTGAAATATATCTGAGTTTAGAGGCAGGAGAAGCTTTTCCAATGAGGACGTTTGGCTGTGACTCTGTAGTTCGAGGCTGTTCGCAGAAATGTCTGAGGCAAAAGCTCATTCAATTAGTTCATAATTAGAGCTGACTGAAGGGCAACAACAGCTCTGCTGTGTGGCAACTTGTGAGGTCCAGCAATTTGTGTTTGCTCAAACACGGCCTTATCTACTGGGAATTTAAAAATGTCCACTTTTCATTCTGACATGGAGCAAAGTTTGGGGCTTTTTGTTTGCTTTTGCAAAACACTGCTATATTTTTACAGGGTGCTGGAAACAGCCTTTCTGTGAGCTGAGCTTTGTTCCTTACAGCAAAGGACAGTGCCTGGGCTTCCCTGTGCAGGGATCAATGCTGCCCCTGGGGACACTGCTGGCCCTCGCTGGTGGCTGCAGAGGGACTTGTGTCCAGGGCAGGAGGAGCTGCCTGGCTTCCAGGGATGCAGCTTTCAGCTGGGATTGACACTGCTGCATCATCACCTCAGATGGGGCAATGGATTTAAAATATTGCTCTGTATTTTTGGTCAGATTGCCATGAGAAGCCGTGACTTACAGCACCTCAAAGAGCACAAGGTGCCTGGGTCAAACAGATGAATTTATCCTGTGCTCCCCACTGTATGTTCAGTCCCAGTTACTGGCTGTTCTAAGCTGGGAAAGATCTTCTTGTACCATACAGAGCTGTTCTTACCATGTTTTAAACAGTCTTCTTATTTTAAAAGGACCAGAGAAAATGGGACTTTCCTGGCTGGCTGAAGATGTTTCTTGCTGTTGCTTTCCAAACTGTGTCATACTTAGAAATAGGGAAAAACAATACCAAAAAAGAGATGTACAGGATTCACACCAAATTCACCATTTCTAAAAATGATGATACAGTGCAGATGTTACAGTTGTACTGCTCCAGAGCTAATGACACTTGATAACCAAAATCTTGTTTTGATGGCATTCCCTGTGGACATCATGGCAGCAATGGCTCAGAGGTAACATGCTACTGGGTCTTGCTTCTAAATTCACTGCATATCAACCCTCCTCTCATCTAAATTCTTAACAGAGTTCCTACACCAAGTGCAATATATATGTAATTATATTTTATATATATTATAAACAATAAAGTGCAGCTGATTGTAAGTGATTCTTGATGCATCAGCATCAAGAGTTAGAGGTGGAATACAAAATCAGGTTCCTACTGGCAGGTGATTGTTTACATGTTCTTGAGAGTGTAAAGAGATTTTCCAATGGGTAAAGAGTGTGTTTAAACACTGATGTAAGTGTCAATCTGTGCTGAGATTTCCAATAGGGAACCAGATTATATCTTTAATCAGTAGCCCTACCAGATGCAATAACCACGCTTCAGATTTTGGTTTATAAAATTAACTTGAGATGATATTGGCCAAGCTTGTGTGACTGCTAACTGCATTATACAAATGGATATCTTGGAGCTTTCTAAATTTGTTTGCTTTTCAAACAACAACAGCAAAAATCTGGTTTTGGACAGCCTATTAAACACTATGCAGTGCAGACTGCTTCAAAAATAGCATAAGATAAACATTGATGGTTTTTAATAAACCAGACTTAAACAGTGAGTAAGTTTAATAAAGCGGATACTTAAGACAAGCATAATGAAAGGTGAAGGTCTGTTTTCTTTTTATTTCATTTCTTAACCTCTACTCTTCAATCCTGTGTTTGGTTTGGGGTTTAAAATAAATCATTCTCTTAAATGAAGTAATAAGAGAAGTAGAGTGAAGAGCCGACCTGTGCAAAGAAATTTATTGCAGAGAAACTAGCAGGCAGGGAGAAAAAAAAGTTCCTATATTAACTACAGAACAGTAAGTGCTAAGACTTTAATAACTTCATTGCAATGAAAATGTTTTTCATAGAGTCAAAACAGATTAGTTGCAA
The DNA here is from genome assembly GCA_020086605.1 of Lanius collurio. Lineage (NCBI taxonomy): Eukaryota > Metazoa > Chordata > Aves > Passeriformes > Laniidae > Lanius > Lanius collurio. Next base: position 2,724,315 of record JACBWW010000034.1, on the reverse strand, counting down.
GAAAAAATATTTAGTTCTTCTACTTGAAGCCAAACAGTGAAAATTTCAGTTAATCTAAATAGATTTATGACTCTCATCATAGTCTGTTCCCTCTGATGATTTGGCATGTTTTTTGCTGTAACCAAACACCTTGAGACTGTACTCAGACTAGAGAGAAAAGTGATTATGCTTCCTTTTTCTAACCTCATGTGGCTCATCTCCCTTAGGTCTGTGTGGCTGTGATGCCCTCTTTCTCAGAGCTGGTCTGGGGGAGGTGCAGGTAAATCTCAACTTCTACAAGTTGAGGGGGTATTTGACTTCATATTTTAGGATGAATTGCCTCTTTTTGCATTAGTAGTTTTTGCAGCTGCTCCTAATTTCTTTTGCCAGCACTACCAGGCTTCAGTAAAGGCAGAGAATTCCCCCCAAAGCTTCTGTCAATCTATTGAAAACAGCCCTGTGCTTTGGATGTTTCAAGCAGAATTGTTTCTAGACACAATTAAAAAAGAAAAGAACAAAAAAAACCAAAAAATCCAGTTTCAACATAAAGCAGAGAGGAATAAATTTCAGTTTTCATTTCGAAGAGAGGCATACATGTATAAAATCTAGTTTAAATTTATTTATATGTGAACAGTGGCAAAAATTGTTAATTAGTTATATAGCAATGTGAAGATACTGTGTATAGAGGCTTTCCTTTGGAGACAAAGTATTGAAAAGGCACTGAGAAGTGGAGGAAAAGGAGAAGGTTTTCTGGTTTGTGTACTTATGTATAGATGGGCATTCAGTTATGATTATTAATAACCTCTAACAAATTTATCAGGTAGTGCCTCTATATCACAGTTGTACAAGGTATAATTTGAAACTATTAGATTGTAGCACTGTAGTAACATTGTTTTAACAGTATCTTTTTTGCAATTAATTTGTTTGTTTCTACAATTGGCCTTCAAGGAGAAAAAAGAAAGTTTTCCTAACTATGACATTAAACTAAGGCCACTTGATTAATGGAAATTGTGGGCTATAGTGGACTCAAACAACTGTGAGCTGGAAAAGATGCTTAAGACATATGTGGATTTTTCTTTATTGAAGAGGAATTTTAGAATTGGGGTTTCTTTTCTAGGTTTAAGAATATGTTGCTAAAGCAGAGGGATGTCAGTGTAGGTAAGAAAAAGATAACTCTTCTGACAAAAGTGTTAGTGAGGTTAATTGGCAAAGTTACTCAACAAGTTGTTCTAACTATCCCATTATTTAGAGATTCCACTGAGCTTCTATTTAGTCTGTTTACCAGGTAGGCATTCCAGATGAAAACAAATCAGAAAATTCTGTAACCCTCAGATGACATTCCCTAAATAGGATCTCCTTTAAGTGAGTTTGAAAGTTACAGATACACATTGAAAAAAATTATTTTTACATCTTTGTTAGTAAGGCAGTCCAGACATAGTGAGATTTCCACTTGTTTTTGTTTTTCTGCAGGTGGATGATGCCTCTTCCTGGTCTTAAAATCAAGATTCAAACACAATTAGAAGGGAAAAAGGGATTTTACCTTGGTATTTATTTTAAGGATCCTCAGGTGCACATGTCCAAGTGGAACACACCCAAATGCACACGCAATCCCCACCTCCAAAAGATCTGCTATCACATTGTATGTCTTACTAATTAGCTTATCTGCTATCACATTATATGTCTTACTAATATCTATCAAAAATTTCCCAATGAGAGGCTCAAATGAGCCCCCCTCCCCAAGGGACCTTCCCCTGGATGGTTCTATCTTAGTTTACAAAGTGTTTTTCTGGAGAGGACCTTGGGGTCTGGGGCTTTTTGATCCCTAACTACGAGGCTTGTAAGATGTTTCATCTCCTAGCTTGACAAACAAGTCTAAGAATGTAGGCAAAAAGCACTAAAAATACAAAAGCTATAAAAATATATTTAAAAGAGGTATAAAAGAAAAGGGAAAAATCATCATGGCATCATGGGTATCAACTTTCCTTCTTAGATAACCTACACAAGCTTAGGATTCAATGGATGATGCTCTGAGAATAAAGCTTAATCAAGATTTTGAAAAAATATAGTCAACAATTTGCAAAGTGATTGCTTTTAGTTGTAGTGGTGTCAGTACTCTATTTGACTGAAAGGTGTGTTCTTTTTCTCCTGAGTGAGTGAAAAACCATTTTCCTATGCTCCTACTGTCACCAATGTGCTCCAACTCTCTCAATATTCTAAGCAGGAAAATGTGTTCTCAGAGAGGCTGTGTTGTCTTTCATGAGACATTTTGCCTGTCCACTCTGTCATTCTGAACTCATAAAGATAATTTACAGAAACAGAAAGAGAACCTCATTGTAAGAAGGATAAACATGCTTGTCAGGCTGGTGCAGACAGGAGGTGGGATGGCTGTGTGCTCAACAGGTGAGGTGGGGCCATTCCTAGCTTTCTTTAGCACCACACAGAAGACAAAGACAAAAACTTGCAGGTTTTTCCATCCCCAAAGTTGATAGGTAATGGTGCAAAATTCTGGTTACAAGGCAGCAGCAATTTGGTGGTGTTTTGTTTAGGTTTCTTATTGATTTACTTTGACAGCAATCTTAGTTCATTTGGGAGCTGTCCTTGTGGGAGAGGGGGATTTTTGGAACTGTGCAAATGTGCAAGTCCTGTATAACATCACTGTAGTGGCTCAGACACTGCTTCTGACAAGACTAACAGTGATGACATGCAGAGATGATTCTCAAGTGACTGTTTATACAAGATAATCTCATTGCAGAACATTGGAACACTTGTTACCCCCTCCTCAGCCATGCACACCTTCTCACCCTCATCCTGGTGGGGCCTCATGGATAATTCCATGTAAGCCTCTCTTTTGTCTGGGTGGATCATGTTTTTTTGCCACTTCAGCTGCAAATCCTGAATTTGTCATGTGGCACACTGACTTCACTCCTGACCCCAAAGTCATTAACTGTGCAGAAGACTCAGTACAGGGCTGTAGTAACTCTGAGAAACCAAATACTATCCTTTTAAGTGGGTTCCAGACCTCTCTGAGAGGGGGGGATCGGTCTCTTCGTTCAAGTAACAAGTGACAGGACAAGAGGAAACAGCCTCAAGCTGCACCAGGAAGGCTGAGATTGGATATTAGGAAAAATCTCTTCACTGAAAGGATTGCCAAACATTGAAATAGGCTGCTCAGGGAAGGACCTGGCATCAGCAACCCGGGAGGTGTTTAAAAGCTCTGTGGATGTGCCACATAAATTGTACGTCTGCTGCATAAGGGATCCTGATCCTTCACTAGCTGGAGAGGAGGCAGTTGGGTTGATCTAATTTAGGTATTTTGAATCTTTCTCTTGAGGTGTTTTTACACAGTCAAGTGTTAGAAGCAGAGTTATTTTCTTCCTGATAGTATGAAAAAGAATTTGCACTATTCATGTCAGTTACCAAATGTCTCACACCTTTTGAAGGACTGCTCTGAGCTGCTCCAAGAGCTCCTGGGAGAGAAGCAGAATGCCTTCCCAGTGCAGCCACAGGTTTCCTTGCTGGAGCTGCTGGGACACTTCACTCTCCCAGCTGGGCTGTGGGAAGGGGGCGAGCACACAGCTGTGCTGACACCGCACCCCTGCCGGAGCCCAGCTGTGACAGCCACACTTTGTCACTTCCTCACTGCTCTCAGGGGGATGCTGTCACCTGGCAGAGAGGGGTGGGTGCCTTTGCCTCCCCACAGCACCTGGAAACCTCCAGAAAGTCCAGGATTTCCCTCCCATTCTCACAGGAGCGTGGCAGTATCCCGTAATGGCACAGACTGCCTCCTGGGGATGGGGGATTTATCAGCCCCATGTAACGATGCTGGTGAGGCTGGAGGCATTTCCAGATGCCAGTGCAGATGTTGACTTGGGGCTCTAAAGCAGCAATGTCACATAGGTGCCACAGTGGCCTCAGATTGGGAAACTTGCAGAGTTTCTCATTCCTAGCACACACCTTTGGCTCTGTAGAAGTGCATGGCCCACAGCATGCACAATTTTGGTAGCCCCATATGTTTTATCCACTAGCATTGATATAATTGGCTCCATGGTCATTCAGTTTTCTTCTCTGTCCACCTCATTTCTTTGATGCCAGGGTTTTTTTTCTCTTTTTTTTTTTTTTTCTTTCCCTAGGTAAGGTTTGTGGTGGGCATAATGGAATGAGTTAAAAGGTGCTAAATTAAATTAGTTCACAAATTTGGAAGGCAACCATTCAGGAAGTAGCAACTGCTTTTAGAGGAAAGCATGGGAGAGGGAGGGAGACAGAGGGAGGATCTGTCTGCCTGTGTGCATGTGTGAATGTAAATCATGTGCCCAAAACCCAGAATCAAATGATTATAAATGTTTTGGATTGATGCAGCACATTTCTGAGTGATTTGTAATACTTCTTCCTGGAAAATAAAAACAAACCCTTGCTTGCTCATAGAGACAGCCAGATGCACAGGACTGGTTGGGACCTCCTGCACTGGTATTTTGGACATTTCAGGGTTATGTTGCTGTGCTGATCAGTCAAGGACCCCCATCCAGACCTTATTAACTTGATGTAAGGGTGCAGCACGGTAGAAAATAAGGATGATGTGCTCACTAGCTACACAATAATGGTCCACATGGCTTCAGCTCTCCTCTGAGCTTACGAAGGCAGAAGCCATGAGGAAATCTTTCCAGCCACAGCTTGCCTCCGCTTTACAAGTTGATCTCATTTCATCTGCTCATGTGACTTCCAGCAAAGTTAAATCTGTGGAGGCTTCCTCTCACTTCATTCTGCCCTGAACTTAAAATAGTCAGAAAGCTTTTATATGGCTTGCAGCAGAAAACAGCCGTGGTGGCTTTCAACCAATTACATCATGATTATGCGGTAATCTGTGTTTTCTATGTGTTCAGAAATGTATTTTTTGCCACAAGTGCCTATTATAGTAGATTTATGGAAGAGCACAGGGCACACTTTCTGCTTTGTAAACTGAATATTTTATTATATTAGACCCTTGCCAAAGTTCTCCTGATATATTTTGTGTCAGACTGTTGTGGGAAACAGTACAAAATGGAATACATTTCTTAGTTTCTCATGAATACTATTCTCTGAAGAGAAGTAGAGACTATATTCCACCAGCTCATTCTTGGTGCAACACTGCACCAAATCTATGAGATCTCTATAGAAGATTAAAATTCTTGAGAAATTTTATTGTACTCCTTTAATTCTCTGTTATCCATGGCACACAATGCGTTGAAGTATGTTGATGAGCTGTTGAAATTGTGGTTATTGAATATGTCATTTATGCTCCTCTGCTGAAGGCCTTCAGAGTTCTTTTACAACGTCTACTTTGTGTGTTTATTTATTCTGTATTTATAGAATACAGAATGTATGCTGCATGATATATATTAGATATATATCTTAGAAATCAGGAGAAACTAATTAAATGACTTGCCAAAGCCAGAGAACAACTGTGTGGAAATATCAGCCGTAAAAATCAGAAACTGTGACTCTTGGACCTTTACTCTAACCATTAAGCACTAGTTTCTAATTCTACATGGGCATTGTTTTGGGGAGAAAATGAAATAAATAATCAAACTGCACTGAGGAAGTCTTCTTCAGCTTCCCATGTCTGAGGTATTTTGAATGAAGGAACCATATAGCTACCAGAAAAATACATAAATACTTGACAAAGGCAAGCAAATGGATAGGTGGGGAATCCTTCATGTCTTCAGCATTTGACTGAGCAGAGGGGAACTTGTTGCACTCAGAGGAGAGTTCAGAGCATCTTTCACAAGAGAAATACTTGTGGAGGTCTGTATGGGACCTGTATGTCACCATTGGATTCACTTTGGATCTTGGCTTTCTCCCCCTGTTTCTCCTCATCTTCTTTCTCAGACACTTTTATTTTTATATATGAAGATTATTAATAGAACTAAATGCTTTATAATTTTTTCATCTTTAATTAAGCCCCTGGTCTGGCAATTTTTTACAATGATTGCAGGTAAAATCCTTTCAGATAGTATTCCAGAGCTCTTAGCTCCTTGTGCTTAAACAGGAAAAAGCCATAAAATAGACTGTGTAAATATATCAAATGAGACACCTTTCTTGTGTTTTCAAACTGAGACTCTTTTTATCTACTTGGCTTTGAAAAGCCAAGTTCCGCACAGCTGAATGTCCAAATTCCAGGCACTTTGAGATGCTTTTCTGGTGACAGCACCTTCCCTCACTGAGATCAAAGTGATAAAATAATTATTCTGCCTTTTGTGGCATCAATAAGGGGTTTGTTTAGTCACAACAAAGTCAGGTTTTGTGAACAGCATGTAGTGTTTCAGGTTTCCTTTCAGCTACAGTGCCATTCTGACTACTCAGTTGCACTCATCCAGAGCTGTTGGGTTTTTTCAGTCCGTGTCACTAACATCTCTTCTAATGCAACCAAGAGATGTATCAGAGCATTTTCTTTCAGTAGATTCCTTGAAGGCATCCTAGCGATGAATAAAACTGTGATAAAAATGTGATACATCATCTATGGTGCATTTAACTGGGCCCCAGAGTTTTTGAGACTGGTACATAGTTTGCATTTCATTTAAATGAATGCTTTGCCTCATTACTTAAGTAGACAACCTTGGGAAAACCTCATATTATGAGCTTTATTTGAAGCTTAAGTTAATTATTCACATGATTATTTTTCTTTCCACCTTTCTCTTTTCCACAGTCTGACAATAAATAATGTATATCTAACATGCCTGCATTTTTGGACCAAGAAAAACACGCTCAACAGTGAACTTATTTTGTGTATGGCAATCAAAGTTCAATAAATATAAAAAAATAATCTGTTTTTCATTTGTGTAAGCACAAAAATGTATTTACGAAAATTCAGTTTCCTTCATATTTTACACTCTTTAAGCTCCAACTTGGCTTTAGTGACTTCTTTTCCAACTTAAAACCTTGTTTGCCAAGATTCAAACTGAGTGAATTTTTATTGCACAGTTATAAACCATTGGTGGGGGGGCTGGTGGAAGAATTATATAATGGAAAAAGTTGAAATAGCCTTTGCTCTAAAAGTGCAAATAGCATACAGCACCCATTAGAGAGAGAGAGAAAAAAAAGGTAATTGCTAATATTTTCATCGACATACTCCTATAATGCTTTTAAATGCACCCAGGGTGCTTTTCACAGATGGAACCACTGACCATAGTCAAGGAGTAATGACCAATTCAGAGGGCAGCTAACAATGAATTGGGGTAAAAGCTGTGGTGAAACCACCACCCCCCTGAGCTTCAGTGGTGTTTAGCAGCAAGAAAATGCCAAACCTTTGGAGAAAGAGGAGTATTTTGGTCCTGATGCTGGTCAGGGTGTGGTGCTTTGGTGGCCAGGTGAACATCCTGCTGCTCCTGGCTGTACCAGAGGAGAAAGAGGGGGCAGAAATACCCAGGGACATGTCAGTTCTATAATGGTCACTTGGGGAATTGTCAGTTTCATAATAATCACTCAGGAAAAGCTGGGAAATATTCAGATTCTGTTAACAATAGTTTGGATATGCTTCCAGTTTTTTTTTTTTTTTCTTCTTGAGGCTGGCAGCTGTCAAGACCTTTGCTGGTTCTTGCTTTCCATACTGGGGTGCAGCTCTTGGTGATTATTTATCCCAGTAATCACAGCCTCCTGTATTTTTCAGCATGACCTGGATGGTCAAATCTTTGGCTAGTACAGTGATTTAAACTGAAATACCATCTGGCAGCAATGTAAAACCCAGCATGGTAGGGGGTGAAATGGAAGAGTAGGAAAGGATTGGTAAAAAGATATGACTGGAGAGCTAGGGTGTGTATCAGGAGTAGTATCAGGGTAAGAAATTCCGTGGTGCGTCTTGGTGCCATCTGATGGTTAAGTTTTATGAGGCTTGTCTTCATGAAGGAAAACACAGATCTGAGGGAAAGAACCAGGGTTCTCCTACGGTAGGAAACTCTTTTCCTTTGGTGGAATATGACTTTCAGCATTTACCAATGCATAATAATGCAGGGGAACAAATAAAACCCATTATAATGCTCTCGAACCAACAATCAGAGTCTGTTTTAAAGTCAAGTGTCTCACAGTACATGAATTAACTTGACAGAATTAGGAAAATACTATGGAAACTGGAAAATGTACTGCATAAAGCTGACTCTGTTTTGCCAGTTCATACTCCAGTGCATTTGTATAATTTTTATACATAAATGAGGCATTGTGTAATCTGTGTAAATCATTTGTAAGTACTGGGAGCTGCAGCATCTAGAGCATGAAGTGTATGGAGCCAGAGAGAAAGGAACAGTAATGTTAATGTGATGACTGAGAAGTAACTGCATATTTAACTGTCTGTGAAACAGAAAAAGGTTGACTGCTACATGAGAAGCATAATTGTTATAGTGCAGCTTTCCCATAGCTTTTGAGGACACTATATATAGATATGTATATATATATAGTCATGATTTCATATAAATTTGTGAATCAGTCTATGCACCAATTTGAGAGGAAACAACCTTTGGCTTTTTTATTTTAACCTTTATTCTTCTATTCTTGTTTTTCTGTTATCTCCTTTATGAAGGGGTGTGGGCAAAATGTTCTCAATTAATGTAGTTTAATGTGAGTTTTGTTAATGTTTGGTCTTTAATTTAGTGAAATTTCATTTGTAATGCGTCTTTCCCGTGAATATGATTAAAATCAGTTTCGTCAGGTTTTGCTGATGTAAAACTTTAAAGACAAGTTTGCTAATGCTTGCTCTGTTCTGAAAGACAGTGATCAGGGCAACAGAGCCTTGGGTTTTAGTCTTTAAATAAAAAAATCCAGTTGAGGCCTCAGGTGCAGAGTAGGTTTAGAAAGCAAATATCCAGAGGTTCCATACTCAACACCTGGGTAAAAAAATAATGGAAAATTCTCTCAGGATGTTGTGCACAAAATATTTTGCTTAAACAAGGGAAATCTCCTCATTTAAAACAGTGGAGTCTTTACCTTCCATTTTCAGTGAATTCTGAATAACTTCTATTCATTACAAATCTGACTTTGCTAGGACCTTCAAATACTATGGAAGAGAAAACCATAAATATATGTGCTACAATCTTGCACAGCAACAGGATGGATCCTGAGTAAGCTTCAACATGAGACTATCCAGAAGTATAAAAATAAGTGGATATTCAGTAAATCAAACCAGTTTGCATGTTGTAGAAAGACTGAGACATGGAGAGTTTTAAATAAAGGATGAAAAGGTTATAAAAAGAAATGGGAAGCCATCAATGGAAGAAATAAGCAGAGATGATTAGAGAAGAATTGGTAAAATTTCTATGGAAGGCCAACCAGAATAGAGAAGGAATAATCAGTTCATAAGTTCAATTTAACAGCTTTTAGTTAAAAGTTCAATTATGCTATTTAAGGGCTTTCAGATGGTCCCACAGGATAACACATTTCTTCTTTTTCCTAGGATAACTGCAGTCCACTCTCCAAAAATTGCAATTCCTTGGGTCTGACATGAGCAGTGACCCAGGATCTCCAGCACAAAGCACGAGAGCAGCCATTCTTATCATGGGTAAGTCAATAGATACACCTGACATGAGCTTCCTTGAAAAGAGCTAGCATGTGAATTCTGTTCAGGCAACATTATGGTGTTTTAGTCCCTAGTATGGATCACCAAAAGGTTCACTGCTGGATTTCAAGAACAAACTCATTCAAAATGAGTCTTCCTGGATTTCTTCACAGTACATGCAAAGACCAACTGTTTTCCCCCAGCTTTTGGCAAAGTATGAAGCACCACTATTCATTTCCAGGCCAGGAATATTTGAAACTTGGTTGTTAATTGCCTACAAAAAAAATAGATTTTTCTTGAAAAATATTTTAAAATTTTCCAAATTTTAATCCATATTTATCCATGGAGCATGATTCCAAGATCATCATTTCAGTGCTCTGCCACAGCTGTAGAAAACTGCTGCCCTGTGATGAAGGTCCTGCTAGATTTTTCTAGAATATAGCTGTGAACCTGGCTCTCTTCCTTGCTCCATTTTCAGATCAGAAGGGATGAGGAAACTCGTGTCACTGACTGATTTAGAGCTCTTTTCCGCAGCAGACAGCTGCTGGAAGAGCAACAACCCACCCATTCCCTGACAAGGTATCAGATTAATCAAAGACTTGTTGGGGGAGTTCCCCCTGATATATGGCAACAAAATCTCTGTCTCCAAGAATTAGATGGGTCAAAGAGCCTTTTCATGGTTAAGCCTTTTGGTTGGAAATGGGATTACCACGGGACAGAGTGGTCCTCGGGCAAGTAGGCGAAGACTTCAAAGGCAAACTTGCCATTAGGGGTTTGGCAAGTCAAACACTTGAAGCCTCTGCCAAGCATCCCACGTACAACTGTGCCCAGCATCCTACACAGAAGGCAACTGAGGGAAACTTCTGATACCTTAATGAGCTAAAGAGACTGTAAAAAAGTAATGTTTATAACATGTGCGTTGTGCCAGAGACCAAAAAGAATCCACTTTTTCTCTCTGTGTGCAAAGGATAAAGAGGTGATTCACGGCAGAGAAATAAATAAAAATTACCTCAGGCTTGCAAGGCTTTTGTTTTGTTTTAAACTTTTCAAATCTGCCTTATCAATTAATTACTGTAAAATAATGTTTATCTTTGTTGCATTTCAGTGGCAGCTCTGGCTCTGTATGATTTCTTTCCAAAGTAAACGTTTGAATTTTTCAGCTGAAATGACACAATATACCATTTCCATTGAAAACTAAAATCATGAAAGCCATGTAAACGGCTTTAACAGGCCCTGTAATCACCTATCTATGTTCCTATAAGTGCACCAGGGGGGAAAAATATTAGCTGGTGATTTGGCCTGCCTCTGGCACTGCAGCCAGGTGTGCATGGGCAAGTGCCAGTGCTGCTGTCTCTGCCATCAGCAGGGAGGTGCTGGCTGGTGTCCCTCTGCTCCAAGAGCCCATGGAGCACCCCTTGGATGCAGCCATCCTCTCCTGGAGTGCTGCTCATCCAACAAGTCTGGGTCTGATTCCACCTTCAGTCAAAGTTGGTGGGAATGGTTTTTGTGAATTTAGCGACGCCATGAGACAGTTGATGTGAAAATTTGCATTAACAGGCTGAAAGGCTCATTGAGAAATCATGTTATAGACATGGAAGTATTGTATAATGAATTAATAATGTAGGTGATTATTATTAGAAAGCCCACATATTATTATTCAGGTATATGATAATATAGATTATTATTAGAAAGCCCATGTAATACATGTTAGAAGGCCCACTGAGAAAACAAAAGATCATATAGAATTCATTACATAATGAGTGAATGAATATAGAATACTTTCACTCTGCACTGAGATCTTTGAGACTGTTATCTGTGGAACTTCCATTCCTTTTCTTTTTAACAGTGTTTTAAACATTTTATTTTTATTTTATTTTTATTTTATTTGCAAGGCGATGATGGCAAG
>JACBWW010000034.1:2443069-2702940 GCA_020086605.1 Lanius collurio | reverse complement strand
CAGAAATACTGGCCAAAAAGGAGCCTCAGTGCAGTACATTTTGGCCAGGTCTCCTGTCCAGAGAATCAGTGAACAGAATCTTGGAGAAGTCTACTCCTTTATCAGTTATTTAGACGCAGACATATAAACTATATATTTTTTTATATTTTCTCTCAAGTGATTAGAACAGACTCCACTCTTCCCAGCTGATCCCGTTTGACATCTGCTTTTTTTTTGTTTGCCCCTCCTGCATGACATAGAATATTTTGTCACTGCTTTTTCTACAGAGCAGCAAAATCCATATTCTGTTTCCGTTTAATCTATTTATCTCCTGGGCATCTCCCACTCTGATATTTGTAACCTTCTCTTTTCTGAGCCTTCCTGAAGAAACATCTGTTAAAATTATTCTTCCTACTTTTGCCTAACCACTTTGCTCAGCATTTTGAATAAATCTACCAGCTCTTTCTTCACACACTATCAAATTTCAGCTACCTTTGTTGTCTCTTATGCAATCTAGACTGACATGGTGGAGCTGCCTGCCTTCCTTGTAGAGCAACCTCTTTATAATCCTCTGCAGGTGACAGACTGCTTGAAAAGATTTTTAAATTCTGTTCACTCACTGATTTCCTTCTCTTTTAAGGGCACTGACAGAAAAACTTACTACTTTTGTATTATCTCCAAAATCAGAGGCAATGAGGGCAAAAGGAAGCGCACTGGTAATGATCTGCTCTTTGAGCTGATCCTCTCACACACTAAAGTGTCATGTCCAAAATTAAGACATAAATCCTTTGAGAGAAAAAGTGATGTATTGCAATATGTTTGGCTTCCAAAGGATCCCTCTCACAAGCATACCTAATCACTTCTAAATATCTACTGCTAATGCAGTTGTTTCCTTGCAGATTTATCCCATCATACCATAATTCTAGTAATTTTTTTTCTTCCTAAAATCTCAGAAACAATCTGTTTTTGTAACTTTGCAGTTATGCGTGGTTTTGCTGAGTTGGTGAACCTCTTTAACTTTTTAGTATGCACAAAAGACCCATGACACTGAGATTTATGGCACAAGCCAATAAAAAAAAATACCTCTGGTGGAATGCTAAATATTCAGAGGGGTTAGAAAAATAACAGCCTCTATCTATATGTGGCAAACCAGTATTAAAAGTTAAAATTCCCTCAAAAAAAGCTTTAATTAAAAAAGTAATATAGTATTTCACCTTCAGAAACAAGAAGGAATTTTTTTCTCTTGTATCCTCATATTTACAAAGACTTGTGATATACTGCAGGGGAAACTTCAGGACCCTTCAGACATGTGGAAATAAGACAGCATGTAAAACCTCATTCCAGAGCTCTGGAATCATGGCATCACCAACCTACTCAGACACTCAGGAGTAAAATAAGCTCTGAGACACGCTGTCATGACATCACAGAGTTTTTCCATTCTCTTGTGCACCCCAAGACACTTTACTTCTCTAAAACTTTCTCTAGTGGCAGTGAATGTGCAGATTACCAATACCCTGCAATTAGGTCTTGTATCAAAACTCCCATTAAAGTCAATGGGAGCCCTGTGGCCAACCTGGACATATAACACACTTCAGGTCTGGGGCTGGATGGCTGACTGCTTTGTTTTATATCTGCACCTCTTTTAAGAGCCTTTGTTAAAACAAAGCAACAAGATTTTGCTGGGAACATAAGGATTTCGACAGACTGGGCTTTTTCTTTCTTTTTCAGTGGCCTCGCTTGCATCAAGCAGGCAACACTGGAGGGGTCTCAAGCTCACACTACTTGGAGGACTGAATTGCCCTAAGGGACAGATAACAGAATCCAGCTACAGAGTTTTGGGCTCCATCCCAGATACTTAGTCTATTAAATGAGTCAGGATGTTAGGACTGAGAAGAAATAAGCCCCTCAGCAGAAGTGTGTTTTGCAATCTGCCCTCTTTAAAGGTGCTGATGCAGAGGCAGGCTGCTGGAGACGGGAGATGCACTGATGGGTGTTGGACCAGAAGGGACAGGGGGAAAGGAGGGGGAAAACAGGCATTTGCAGGCTTGTTGATGAGGGCAAAAGTCATGATTTTCTATACCTTTAGATATTGACTTCCCCCTCCAGCCACAGTTTCAGCAAGACATGACTTGAGGCAGCAACACTTTTGGCAGAGGCTATTGAATTTGGCATGATGTGGCTGAGGAGCATGGGAGGTCTAGGAGCTGGGAGCAGAGGTCTAGGAGCCACTCAGTCACTCTGTCACTTAGGGCAAGTCACTTGACCTTTCTGCATGGGCTTGGGCCATGTCAGATAAAGAAAATAGCTTCAGACCAGCATTTCATGCAATATCCGAAACCTAACCTGAAAAAAACTTCCTGCAGTTCACTGAAGAGGTCATCTGTATCATCTTGAAATATCACCCATGTCAGCTGGATAAAAAAACTGAAAAAGTCATCAGTTCACCTTCCAAACACCATCCTGTCTGTATCCTTATGTCAAAAATTAAATGTTGTTAACAAATAAACAGTGTTTGTGGGCATAGAGCAAGTAACTGGATTGTGACTCTGCATTTGTAATTGCTGCAATTCCTGATTAAATTATAAAGAAATTATAAATAAATTATAAATCTGTTAACTTATACCCACGTAAATCTAAAATTACATGCTGTTTCTGAGAGTATGGGCCTCTGTAGGTTTTTCATATTAAATCAAGCAGTTTTTTAAGCTGAAACAAGGCTTATGATTAAGAAGCCTTCCTTTTCCAGTTCACTGTCATTATTAGATTGCACCAACATGTAGTAAACCTATTATGAAACAAAGTATTACAACATTTGAATAATTCATGGGCATAAAAATATTGTAGTTGTTGTTTCTCTTTGCAAAGGTAGTAGAGAAAATCATACAGTCTTCAAACATCATTTCTACTTGCATCACTTTCCCTCTGCTCTGACTGAAAGGGTGAAAATTTACACACTAGAGCCTGCAGCTGAAACTGCTCACAGGAATCAAACAGAAATCATCTGAGGACACTGAGTAGGTAGAAATAATTCGTGTAATTTCATGGAAATCTTTGTGAAAAAGGAGATCATATTAGAAGTTTTCACATCAAGTTACCAAGTGTTAATTTGGGGGGGGGAGAAAGAAAAATAATTAAAGAATTTCCAAAGAGAAAAGGGAAATTCATTGCATGTTAAGACTGGGGTAACACACTTCCTTTTCTGAGGTCTATACTAGATACACTGCTCATTTTAAAAGTTATTTTCTCTTATTGTTCAAAGAGAAAGCACACTTGGTGATCATGTGAAGAACTCAATCAAATGATGGGTTGATTAATATATTTGCTGCACCCTAATCCCTTAAAATCAAAACTCCTAACACACAAATAAGTGTAAAAGGCATCCTATGTCAGTGCTTGAATTTGATTCCATGAGAATATATTCACGTGGCAGCCTTCCACATTTAAGACTGTTCTCAAATATGCAGTGCTTCTCCAGCACTGGGGTAGCACCTGGAGCAGAGGAGATCATGCTGAAGCACCCATGTTGCTCTAGAGCAAATCAAAGCACTGCATGGATGCCTTTTAAAAACAGGAGGTGTTCTTGCAGCTTGGCTTCAAGCATTTTCCATGAGCTCGAGCAGTGAGCAATTACCCTGCAGCTGAAGAGCAGAGGTACCCTATACCTGGCAGTTACCTAAAGCACAGCCTGTTTTATTTTTTTGTAACCATCCCTTCACCTCTTTTTTGGGTTCAAACTCTTTGTAAAGATTGGAAAAATTGTGTAGGTGGTGTTTTCAAATTGCTTGAAGACTCATAAAGAGTAAGTGCCTGGGGTGTTTGTGCTCACAGCACACAGGCCACTGGAGGAAGTGTGTGTTGGTGAGTCAGTGGGTTTTCATACCTAAATATTTGCTCCTCAGGCCAAGGGGAGATCAAAAGATCACCTTGCACAGACTTGTAAAACTCACCATCATGCATCTGTCCAGTATTCTGTGTCAAGACCAAAGGCTTCAGTCAGTCTGTGTGTTAGTGTCCAAAACCTAAAACATGACTCTGCAGTCAAAGACCCCCCTGGGAGGATGACTGAATGGCTACAGGGATCCTCTGGAGAGTTTTCTTCCACCCTCATGCTGTAGAGAAACATAAAATCCACAAATGTTTCCCCTTGTCTGGTGGGAAACTTCCTTCTGTCCCCAAATAGGTGGGGTCCTGAGAAAGAGGCACAAAATTTTCACTGGATCCAGGGGAGTTCTCTGTGATATCAGGGCACCCTGTCCCCTGGGCCCAGCACCTTCTCTCCCACTGCTGTCTGCTGGTGATGCTGGGGAAGGAAGAGCAAAGGAGCCTTTTTCCACAAGCAAAAATAATTCTCAGCCTCAGTAGAGAGCTCTCATGGACAAATTTTAATCACAGTTGATGCACAAATGTGTACAGAGAGGAATCATCCTTTACATTTGCAGTTTACCTTAAGAGGTAAACTCTAAATTCCTCTTTGCCTGCTTCCCCACCTCTCTAAGTGGATGACTATCAGGACAATCTAATTTTCAGCCTTGCATTCTCAATCAAGGGCTTTCAATTATACAAAAAATATTTCAAATACAAAACCAACAAAAATATCATTTCCCATGGTTGAAGCTTGGAGTTCTGCTTTACCTATATTTTTCAGGACCTTTTTCTTAAAAAATCTGCTGTGAGTTTTCTTTCTCAGCCTTCTGAGCAATAGAAAGAATGAGAGGAATTTGACATTACCATAATCCTTTCCTTACTCAGCAGGTAATGGAAAAGTATAAAAAAAAGAAAAAAACCCTGCTTCCCAGTATATTAAATAAGACTTCTAGGAATAGATCAAACAGTAGGGCTAAATAATTTGCAGCCTTTAACTTAATCAGTTACAATTGGATCACCATTATAATGTTCACCCAGATCTGGATATCTGCAGAGTTCAAGGCCAGAACATCACAGATGACCTCTATGCTCACTTATTTGACTCACTGTGGCCTGGTAAAAATGAATTTACTTTTACACCAATTGAGGAACCAGCTGGAGCCAACGTTATTTAGAAAAGCAAGGATGTAGGGAATCATCTGAGGTGGCCACCTCCCCTTCCCTGGGGCCCCAGCACTGCCCATGACACCAACTGGAATCCCAGCCCAGGATTAGCAGCATGGCTGGGGCCTGGAGGGTGCACTGGGACAGCAAAAGCAAAGCAGGAATAGTGTTTCTACTTTCAGCATTAAATTCAGAACTTGGAAGATTCAGTGCTGTCAGCTGACAGAAAATAATAGATGCTGGAAAATACTTCTGCAGCCAGACAAAGTGTCTAAATGCATGTTTGTCTCCAAACTGGTGATGAATGTAGTTTAAACAAGGCAAACTTTGGGGACTGTAACCTTTTTTAGCTTACTGTAAAAACAGTTTACTGGGCTTTCTAATGACTTTAATACATTTTGGCTATTAAACTTGTAACTTGAATGAAGAGTATGAGGTTGTTTCTGGTCTAGTGGGCTTACTTCTCTTCCATAGATGTCATAAATAACAATTAAAAAAAAATGAGGCTTTTTTTTTCAGCACTCATTAGAAATGGAAGTAGAATTTAATAACCACTCTAAATCATGAGGAAAAATATGGCTAATTTTCTGTTCCATGTGTTTTCTGGAAACCATGCAGACATCACACACTGGCTGAAATTAGCTCTTTAAAAACACAACTCGCTCAGTGACGCTCCCTGGACGCAGGAGCTCAGTGGTGAAGGGACATGCAGGAAAATCCCATTGAAAGAAGTTTTGTGTCCAAGCAGAACTGATGGCAAATGGCTGCCAGGTGAAGGATTGGTGAAGGATTCATTTTCTGTCTTGGTTATCTTGCTCCAAAAGCCCTTCCCAGGTTCCAGAGCTTTCTAGAGACCCAGGGAAGCAGGCACAGGAGGGCAAATGATGAGGAAATAATGGGAGAAATGAAAAAAATAGTGGAAATATTGTATCTGTGGTCCTTTTGGGAGTCATATGTCAAGTCAGATACTGCTCAAAAGGCTCCCAGCCTGGTGCCTCAGAGAGTTGGTGAGGCTGCCTCCCTGCCCACCATTTCTAGGCAGAGGTTTGGTTTAATTTCTCCCCATGAGGTAGTTACTGAGGCTGCAATAACAAAAGGATTACATGGATATGTGATTGGATATTGGGAAAGGGCCTTTGTAACCAAGCAGAGGAGGAGGTACTTAATTTGTTTAAAAACAAAAGCTCCTATTTTGAGGGAATCTACATCACAATCTGTGTGAAGCCCTAATTCCCCAAATCCATCTGTGCTTCCACTGGTATAGGGAATTAGTGACCCTAGCAATGCCCAGATGGCAGATAAGGATGCAGAAAAGGATTGCTTATTTTATTAACTTTAGCTACCTGGGGGAGGGGCCAAGCCCACCATTTCAGATTGGGGGCACACAGCGTATATCCTTTGACAATTAAATCCAGTTAAAATGTGTTTCACAGGAAATCATGACAAAATGGTGCTTCTAATGTGTTTTTTTCTCTTGATGTGGCAGAGGAATGTGAGTAAAGCTGAAACAGTGAGTCTTGCCTCACAAATGGAAGAAGGTGAATTAACAAATTATGCTGCTGGGATGTGGAGGCAGAAATCTGTTTCGTTTGTGATATTTGTCTGGGAGCTAAGGATTTCCATGAAGTCTTAATTCCTAGAGTCTAATTTAAATGCCTGGTCTTTCTAATTACTGGAGTCACAAAGGCTTCTGCATATGTGCTCAGAGTCCACTGAGGACGACTTTTTGATTGAATTGGGAGCATCAGTTCCCAATGAGGGTTCACATAAGATATGAAAACCTTGAGGGTGAATATCCTGAAAGTTCTTTCAAGGTCCTCCACTCCATTTTTAGGAAAAAGGACTGGAAGTCTTGTACACCTGAGATTAAGGGTTCCATTTACTACAACAAACACAAAGCTTTACTCATTTGCCAGTATTATATGGAGTAGCCTATCTGCAACTCTGTGTAATCAAACACTTTAGTACATCTAGACATTAATCCTTCCACATGTAAGCCTGCTTTTTTATTTTTTTTGCTTTTGACCATTTTATTTTCCAGTAATTGGAAAACTGTGTGAATGACTGATGTGAATTTCAGAATTTTGCCATTGACATGACAGATCCAAAGCTGTTTCATCAGACTTTTATTTTTTTTGCAATTGTTTTGGTGGTAGAAAGGAAAATAAATTGTATTGATGGCATATATTATTTTGGATCTTCATGAAAGTGCGTTTTGAGTAAGAGGAAGGTGCAGACCCACCGTGTCTTCTAAAATCAATAAAGGGACAAAAAGTCTAGAAATTAAAATAAAATTAAGGAGTGAAAAAAAGTAGAGTGTAAGATAGCATCTGTTGTAAAGCTGTACTTTCCATTTTGTAGCCTCTGAAATGAACCCATGGTATTTTCACTATACAGTTTAAAATGAGCCAAGCTGTGTTAAGTTTACAATATACATGAACACATAAAAAGGCCCTTGCAGAAACACCAGGGAGTGAATAGGGGAGTACTTGTTTACCCACCAGACAAACCCAAAGCACCACAGAAATTTTAGCAATAAAGTGATTAAAATATCTGTCATTTTATGAGGGGCAATATCAGTGATGGGATGAAGAAGCTAAAAGAGACTGAATCTCATTGCTGTGATTTTTTTAAAAACAGCATTTCCAATCTTTGTCTTACTGTGATTTTTCCTAGCATATCTGCCCTAGAACCATGGACTTTAGGGATGAGTGACACCTTGTAGAAACCACGCCCTGCATTAAGATTGATGTTGACCAGTCAACACAAGGCAGATTGGCCCATGTAAATGTCTTTGGTGATTACAGGTCCAGCTGATGCAGGATGGATGCCAAATGTCTATTAACACTGGGCTCTGTGAATGCTTTAGCATTTGCCTGATGTTCCAATCCCCTCCCCCAGAAAAAAAGACATATGGAGCAAACAAAAACCAATGCACTTTGGCCTCCCTTTACTTTTGTGGATAATGGTTAGTTTTGCTGGACAGGTTTTATCTTAGTTTACTCTCTTAGCAGAAAACAGAGATTTCAGCTGATGCTTTCCTTGCTTATTGAAAACAACTGTGCCGAGTTTCAGCAGAAAGTCAGAGTTTAACTCCCTCCTGCTGTTTCACAGCCCTTTGTCTGCAGTCGTGGCTGTGTGTCCAACAGCACTTCACTTGGGCCTGGCAGCCCCCAGAAGAGCAGTCACGGTGGAAAGCACAGATCTTTTGAGACCCCTGTTGAGAGGGAACAGTTTGGAAAGTTAGAGAACCACACATTTTTTGTGTGCATTGTTTTCATAGATGGAGCATGGAGCAGAAGGAATCTGTAAGATCTCCAGGAGTGTGGAGGACATCACAGCAGAACTTTGGGTAGGACCCCTGGAGACTGGGAAGTGCATCCAGAGTGCTGTGGCTGCAGAAATATCCCTAGGCTGGGAGGGATTCGGTGTTTCAAGGGAAAAACATTTCAATGAAAAAAAAAAAAAACCCAAAACAGAAAAACAAGTAATTTTTAGGCAGCTAAAATGTGTTTAAACCTTGCATTATTGTTTAAACTTTGCTTGCATAATGCAGTTCCTTTCATTGGTGATAACAGGAGACGCTTTAAGATCAAAGTTTTAAATGCCATATTGCCAGGAGAACATGGCACATTTGATGGGAATAGCAGGATGAAATAAGGAATAGGATATGGAGCCTAACAGAAAGACAAAATGACAAATCTGTTTTATTAAGTGAGCTGTGAATAATCTGCTAAAGAATATAGTGGGAGGGTAATAGGATGCTGGCTGGTCAGAACCAGCACCAGTTTTGATCCCAAAAGGCAACGTTGGGATTGTGGTCAAAAACTTTGCAAGAGAACATTAACTTTGTAGGACATAAAGGGACTTTTCATGTACCTTTCTGGGCAAATGAAACAGGAAGAAAACTAGAAATGGTGGGTCCTGGTCATCAGTGTTTAAACAGCTTGAAGAATTTGGAGCAATTCATTCCACACCAAATAAATAGTGAAGGTAGAATTACAAATACAGGGCTTGTAAACAATCTTTGAAGGACAAGAACACACAGGGAAAATATTTGCCTGTATGAGCATATTCGATGATTTGATATTTCATTGCCTGACCACTACTGAAAACTCAGCTGTCAGCACTGACTCTTAAACCTTGTTCCTGGGTGCTAATGAGCAGATCAGAGCCAAAACTTTTATACATCACTTTTATACATCACTTCTCCCACATTAATTATTTTATGTTTGTGTAAAAGTGTTCGTTTCATTAAATAAAAGTAGCACAGTTTCTTCCAAAATCCCCATGGGAGTACAGAACAAGGCATGATGTAGATCATCAAAGGTTTCTGAAATCAAAAATCCTCCTTTGCTGTGTGTACAAGAAACCTTACAACAGACACTTAGGAAATCATAAACCAGGTTGACCAACGTATAATTTAGCAGTTAGTAGTTCTCTTTCTTCCCAAAATAGGAAGAAATGTAGCTCTTTTTAGTTACTTACTACTACTACTATTATTATTATTATTATTATTATTATTATTATTATTATTATTATTATTATTATTATCCTTACCTAAAAAATATGTATCATATGCACCAATGTTTAATCCAGTTCAGTGAGATCAACCTCTTCATTCTTTAATTGTGCATTGTTGAAGAATGGCTTAGGAAAGCTTCAACTACAGGAAAAGGTCTTTCCAAATAGTTTATTTTCCATGGTATTTAGTCATTACTGAAACCACCCATAAATCATTTAGGAATTTTAATCTCAGGAGAAAAGGAAGAGATAGAACACTCTGTGTCTCATTGAATCCAACCTGCAGTGTCCATCCAGTCTCCTGCAGGGAGACTGCAGGTAGAAAGGGCTGTGCAGGGTATGAGGAACATGGGAACATTATAAATGTTGCTATCTCTACTCCCTAAAAGTTAAACAAAAGAGACTGCTCTGGCTGGAACCTGCAGTCACCTACAGAGGAACAAAGGCTGTAATTGCACCACTGAGCTAAGCTGATAAAGCTACCTTTCAAACACAGGCCTGGATATTTTTTTTCTCTACCACTGAAATCTCTGGAAAGCCCTAAATAATTGACTGTTCAGGAGCCAGCAGCTGAAATAGAAGTTGGAAGTGCTGTTTGCACAGGTGGCTGGCCTACTGGGAGACTAAATGCTTACCCCCTTGCCCATATCAATTATTCTGAGACTCTGCCTGTTTAATGTCTGCCAGTTTTGATAACAACAAAATCCTTTTAGAAAACTGCTGATGCAACGTTTATTGTGTTATCTTTATGGGATGGAATTTTTCTTTTTTTTTTTTTTCCTTTTCTTTCCTGTTTTCCTTTTTGCAACACTATAGTGAGCAAAGGTACTGAAGGAGATGCCAGGAGAGTAAGGTAACAAGTCAATTAAACTACCACCCCAAATTTTCCAGGAGTTTAAAAGTAAACAGTCTGAGAGACCCTGTGGGGATCTAGGTTGGTTTACTTTGCAAGTGTGGGTATGTGCTTCTGTACAATGAAATTCAACCATTCCTCCTTGCAGTTACCACGGGACTTACCTGTCTCTTGGAAAAGCCTGACTAAGATGAAATTTTGCCTTCTAGTCCAGACACTGAAGCAGGTCTCATACCACACACCAAGATTTGCTTAATATGAAAGCTGTACCTTTTATTAGGTTGTCCCTGTGCAAAGCAATAACTGAGATAAATCCTATGAGATTCCCCCAAATAAACAGATGATGAGATCAGGGCAGTCCTGAAAAGAAGGCAATGCCTCATCTTTCCACAGAGATCTATCCAAGCTGCCAGTGGAAATTCCCCTTTGGAGCAGATTGAGACCTTTAGTGGCATCACAGATCTTCTGCACTGTGTGTTTCTATCACAGCCTTGACTTGCAAAGCCAAATGTTTGTAAGAAAAGCAGATCCACTTACGAAAGAAAAACAAAAAGCAACAATAAATTGCTAGATCTCCAATCTAAGGAGGAAAGCAATAAAAAAAAAGCCCAACCCAAGTTCTAACTTGTGACCTCAGTGCCAAAACTGCACAGACTTTTGGTCCTGATTCCTGATTGCAAAACACTTGGGTTCCAATTCTGTGCAATTCAGAGCAGCAATAGCAAATCAAGCAAATGCCACCCACCAAGTGTTTGGGCTCAGCAGCAGCTCTGTTCCTTCCTCTTGCTACCTCAGTTAACCTAGACCTGTTCCCTACCCAAACTGTTTGTTTAACCTAAAGAATAATAATGATCCAATGCTGCCAATTTGTCATGTGGGAAACGTTATTCAGTCCCTTTAAAAGAGCTCATGGGCCAAAGCACAGGAGAAAGTGTGAAAGCCAGCAGTGAGAAACAGGAAAGCTCCAGTAAAGGAGAAATGGTGGCTGAAAACTCCTATAAAATCCATGAACATCTCAGAGGAGAAACCCAAGTTGCCATTTTAAGGTGTGCAAGTCTCAGTAATTGTCTTAACCCTGCACAGTGAGAGAATTTTGGATAAGGAACCACTTGGACATGGGGTGGTGATTAACATTATTAACACCACCTGTCTTTGGAGGCACCTCTGGCACTGGGTGGTGAGTGAGTGACCTCATTCTGATGAGGAGTGCCACAGGAGAGGGCACTGCTTGTGAGGGCTCCTTCGTGCTGAAGCTTTCACTGCTGTCCCTGCAGTACATTGGAGCCTCTTGCACATTACTCTGACCCCAAATGCCTGATTGCTTATCTATGCAGAGTTGGGACTGCTCTGCTGTGGGATGGAGAATGTATATGAGCAGAGGGAATAGCTGGAAAACATAGGTGAGGAGCAAAGAAGGCCTGTGTAGTGAAAAAAACTCCACTGAAAAATAGTTTGAGGGTGGATGCTTCCCTCATACAGTGAAGTTGAAGCAGTGATACTGGAAGTTTCTGAGGCTGATGGTGTGTAACCAGCATACAGAGGTGATTAGAAATGCAGAGAACTATTTTTATTAACCCCAAACCATATTACTCAAACACTGTCAAAGTGAAAAAAAATCTTGGGACTGTGCTAATCCATTTAATGTACTGATGGAGTTTCTTCTCCATTAACAGGAGACTTGGAAGAGACAAAGTAGACATTCCACAAATGAAGAGCATTTAGGAATTCACAGTAATTTCATGGCCAGTTATCATTTCCTGATTTCTCAGATACAATGCTAATGAGAATGTGATGAGATATAGATTACTAAAAAGATCATCAAATTCACAGTCACATATTAATGGTTAAGGGGGCAATGTTGCTTCCACTGATGCTAATTCTGCATCCTGCCTGAGTATGTGGTCCTGCTTTTAGACAGAAAGTATGAAGGAGATCAAATGGTAATGTTCCCACTGTAATATTTTGTTTTGAAGCCAAGTCCCTCTGGCCAAGGACCCATCCTTGACAGACTGTCATCAGGCTCCTGCAAGGTAGGGCTCAGAGCCCACCTAGCAGTGACTAATCTTTTCCTTTTTGGACAGGGCTGAGTGTGTGGTTTCCAGGTCAGACAAAGTGTATCCCCCAAGGAGAAAGATCCGACTTATGGATTTCCTGTGCTTTCTTATTGTCTAGCAGTGTCTGGGAGCTAATGTCAGTACTGTGCCTAGTTATCATCAATCCACAAATTGCATTTTTTTGAAGGCCCAAACCTCCTCTCAGAGAGCCCTGCTTGGTTTGAATTTCTGAAGCAAACATTCTCACACGACCGTGATCATCTGGGTAGCGATGACTTTTCTCTGTGCAGATCACATTTTAAAGTTCACCCTGTAATCAAATGAAATGAAAATAATGTCTTCCAATGTTTCTTTGGGTTAGTGGGTTTTATGAGACTCGGTGGCCTGCAGCAATTTCTTCTCATTATTGTCCAATTGCTTTGTAAAAGAAAAGCACATTCAGTAAGTCAGCAAAATGGTTGAGAGCTGAAAGGGGAGTACCCATTTTCCTTTCAAAGTTCCCTGTTTTGGAATGTCCTGAGGTAAGCTGGCTTTATCAATCCACAACTACACATCACTGGAAGTGTCCGAGGCCACATTGGATGGGTCTCTGAGCAGCCTGGCCCAGCAGAAAGTGTCCCTGCACATGGCAGGGGGTTGGAACTGGGTGATTTTAAGGTCCCTCTCAACCCACGGCATTCTGTGATTCTCTGATGATCTGAGATGTGGAGAAAATTGGCTTCTCAGTCTTGGAGGCCTGAGACAAAGACCCAAAAGGAGAATCTCAGTTCCAGCTATGCTTGCAGACACAGATGTTTACATACAAGCAGGGAGAAACCTGCATAGCCACAGGCAATCTAAGAATATTGTGAAATAACAATTAATTTACTTAATTTCTTGATGTTCAAACTGGATATATAAGCAAACATTTCAGTGCTTGTTCTGTGTTTGATGTCAGTGTTTCTGGAGAATGAAGCAGAAAAAGAGCAGAGTCCTCCTTATAAGTCTGTCTTAAGTTTATAAACATGCACATACAGTACAAAATACTGGGAAAAAAATTTCACTGCATGTAGATGTGTTATATAAAGATATATATATCAGGGTTTAAAACAGATAATGACAATGACAAATTGCAGGGTCACTTGATAAACTGAGCCCTCCTCTGTTAAAGGGCACCCCACTTTTGACCTCTTCACCTACAAAATATTTTTCCACCAGGATACTTCTTGGGGCACTCAGAATCTCTGTCTAGCAACAGCTGCCTTGGAAAAATAACCAAAACAGGCTCATTGCCCCCTCCCACACAAGGTATTTATTTAAGATAAATGTATTGCTCCAGATTGGAGTCTGCTGCAACAGTTGGCGCTGGGTTTATTACAGGTTTTGGATCCAAAAAGCCATTGCTTTCAGTGCTAGGAATGTGTTACATCCTGACCTGGTTCTCATCCACGTAGTTTGGTTCTTTCCATGATCATCCTTTGCAATCTCAATCATTGTTCTAATGGTCTGTGCAGTGGTGCTCCTAATTACTAAGTACTGCTTGGAAAGGAGGCTTGGTTATGTCAGCTCTGCGTGTTTTTCTGAAGTCTGTTCATATGGTTTTGTGGTGCAGGACATCACAAAAGAAGGATGGAGAGCAGGAGCTTATAAAATGTATTTTGAGTTCTCTAAGGAACATCCAAAATAAGAGTTCTATAAAATAAGTGCCATATACAGAAGGCAGAATGATCTCATTTGCCTTCAGTTTTACTGGCAGTTGTTTTAGTCACTTTGTACAAACTCTTTGTGGATGCCTACTCTTCAGAGTAACTTCACAGATTCTACCAAAAAGTATTTTTAAGCTGTACTTCCATTTCATGGTGCATAAAGTTCCCATTCTGAGGCTATTTTAAGACAACAAAAACTCTTACTGGAAAGCTTTTCAAAAATCTGGCTATTCAAAAGTATGGGCTTCAGGTGAAGATCACGGTAAATCTTCTTTTTTGCCCATGAGATCCACAGAATCACAAAATTCACTGCAAGGAATACAAAACCTTGAGCTGTTCTGTCTTTTCATCACTCATATCCTTATACTTTTCCCCATTATTTCCTATTGTCAGAGTTATTCATCTCCAATGCTGTAATAAATAACTTTTCTAAAGGCAAGGCTGGCTGGCTGGCTGGCTGGCTGGCTGGCTGGATGGCTGGCTGGCTGGCTGGCTGGCTGGCTGGCTGGATGGATGGATGGATGGATGGATGGATGGATGGATGGACAGATGGAAGAAGGTGTGTTTGTTCTTCCTGAAGTTGTCTAGTAGTCATTCTCCTACTTGTTTCTTAATTAGAATTGATGAGTTGTAGAAATTGAATTTTCACCTTTGAAAGGACCATCAGGAAACTGTCTGCACTGTTAGTGTTGCAAAAATAAGCATTCATCATTTAGTTTTCTCTCCTTTTTTTTTAAATATTAGCAGATATATGAGTATTTCTTCCAGTCTGAGGTTGTGTATCAAGCTTCCTCTAAAAAGGCTGTAACTGGGGCCTGATCTCCCACAGATTAAAGTACAGCACATCCGCCCTCAGATGTTAAATCTCGGTATCAAAGACCATTTTTACTTGCAACGTGCTTCAGTGCAAGAGGTGTCAGATTGGACTGGACAACCAGTGATCCATCCACCTTTCCACATTTTTTAGTGGCAAGATGTTAGCTCCTTTCACACCCCCTCCCACAGCTTGGTGTCAGCTCTTTACAAGCCTGTCGCAAAGATGAAAATTTGGTTTTTGTAATTCACGGAAATGCCTTTCTTAAAATGAACTGCACTGAAGGAGCAGTTGCAGACACCAGTAAGGAAATTTGTGATACCTGTGACTAAAATACAGGGCCAGTCATGCTACTTCTGAAAATAAGAATGATGTGACATTTTATAATGCCCTTTATAATTAAGGCATTTCTTTCACCCTGTATCTGTTAGGTGAAATTACCTGGGGCAGGCAGGAGGATCTAAAAATCCTTTCCTACAACCTGAACCTCCACTCTTCTGCTACTAAACTAGATGCAGAGGCATTTTCTCTTACTGGAGTGCACACCTAGCATAGCCAGGACCCTTCCTGCTGGGCCTCAGCCCCCACAAAGGCTTCATGGGGTAGGTATTGGAGCAACACTTCTTTGAAGATATCTTCTTGTACAGCACATTGACTCTGCCTGTCTGAGGCTACTTACAGCACCAGGAACATAATTAAGGACTGATTTTCAAGACAAGACATGCCATGGCAGTTGTGAAGTGCTATCTTTCATCCTGACAGAAATACATAAACAGTGAGTGTCACTTTCCTTCAGCATCCATTATGTGCTTGGCTAACGTTGCTTTCACAGGCATGGAGAAAATTAATCAGCCGCCTACTCATTTATGCATCCCCTAATTGCACACACAGCTGAAGTAGCTGTCGCCCAAATTGCCAGAACTTGATTCCTCGAGCATTTGGAGAAGCCTTTCTAACGAGCAGTTCTGATGCTGATCACATAACGAGCATGAAGACAGAAGTGTGACCGTGACACTTGTGCAAACACATTTGGCTCTGCTCCGTTTTAATTAACGCCTGGAAGCAGGGCTTGCCAAATTCTGGGGGCTGCCTGTGAAGAGGCAGTTTGATTCAGGTCAGCATCCAGGCGTGTGTGCTGCTGAGCACTCGCTGCTGCTTGATCCCTACTGAAAGCTTGCAAGTCTGCAAGTTTTCCCTCTCCACATCCAGTTGAACAAGAAGTGCCTTGTCAGGCAGCTGAGGAAAAAGAAAGCAGTGTGAGGGAGGCAAAGGGTTTCTCATCTCTGCCATCCTTCCGTGAAAATGGTACCTTTTAACTCGCTGAGAGTCACCTCCTTTCTTCCCTGGTGTTATGTCAGCTAGAGCCCTTCTGATATTTCAGTAAATAAAAATGATTTAGTGCTGTTCCCTCATGCATTATCAGAATACTGAGAATATCAACCATACGCTGTGTGGAACTTGCTTTCTGCTGTACACAGAGCACAGAAGACAACTAAAATTGTACATAGCATTAAGCCTATAGGGTAAACTCCTTTCGATATACACATGTTCTATTTATAACTTCTAAATTTATTTTCTGGCAGAAAGTTGAAGGAAAGCATGTGCAACATCCCCAAGTTGCTTACACTACAACACTGTTTTTAGAGAAGAGTCTGAGGAAGAAAAAGGGGTTGATCTTTGGTTTTTATCCTTTAAGGATGTCATAGCCAGTTGAGGAACAAGGAGTGAAATGAAAAGATATTGAATGAGATGTTTTCTGAAGCCTCATTTTTTGCAGTTATTTTTACATGTCTTCTTGAGAGACTTTGAGAGACTTCAGAGCTGTCACGTGATTTGTGGATGCCAAAAAATTCAGAAAGCCTTGGGAATAAAATCTTGGAACCAGAATTTTTATTTCCCCAGTGTGGTATGGATGCAGAATCATTAATGTATGTGAGATTCATAAAGAACAAGGTGCACATTATGGGTCATATTTACAGAGCAGGTTTCTTTTATTTCATTTCACAGAGGATTATATGAGTAACTCACCAAGTTTAAGTGATAAAGCAAACTAGACTGCTGGGAAACAGTGTAGCCAAGCTGTTGATATAAGAAATTAGTGAAGAAAACTATGCAAAATAATTTTTTGCTCTAAACTGAAGGAAATCTTACAAGAATTTAAGTCTGGAGGCATCTGAATATGCCTTCATGTATTGTTTTACTTGCAGGCCTGGGGGCTCAAATACCAAACATAATGGGAAAAGCTCTGAAGTTTCTGTAACTAAAAGCTTTCAAAAAGTGCATTGGAAATCAAACTAAATAAAATAGCTTCAGAGAAACAAGAGTTGGCAGAATCTAAGAGGCCAAATATCTCTTAGAAGATATTTTGTAAGAATTTGGAATAGTTGGTCAGATAAAGAATTTCAGGGGAATAGAAATGCACCCTCAAAGAGACCTTGCAAAAGTATGGAGAATTTGGGGAATGGCCTGTTAGGTAGAAAGGGTTGAAGGCTAAATTGGTAGAAATGGTAGGTGGTACTTAATTTTCAAAACTAAGCAGATAGGAGGAAGCAATAAGCAATTAGGAATGGGGTGGAAAGAAAAGGAAGAACTATTTCATCAGTGCTCCCAAACCACTGGGACCAGAACTCGCTGCCTGGCAAGTTCTAACTCTAATTTTCAGCTTGTGGGACCTTTGTTTTTTGCAATATTTTTGTTACTGTGATTTACAAATGGAAACCAGCCAGACCCAAGGTGCTCTCAACCAAGGTTTCATACTCTTGGCACTTTGTCTGTTACTTTTACAAAGGGAGGGACTAGTAGAAGAGACACTTTTAAAAAGTTTAAATTCACAGCCTGTCTTCCTTCTCTGTTTAACCAAGGGAAACTTCTTTCTTGATAAAGCAATGTTTCACAAAAAAAGTTATAAAACTACTGAGAGCTGCTTTCATGGGTCTGTGCTTTATCCATCTCCTCACAGCACTGCTGGTGTGGAATTCACGAAGCTCTGGCACCTCAAGGAGAAGGAAGGGGACAGAGGTGCAGGAGGTGGCAAACAAAGGGGAAATAAAGCCTTGAAAGCCATGTATGTTTGGCATTATTTTGAAAGCCTTGGTATAGGGCAGCCACACAATCTATAGGATCTTGCCTTCCTAAGTTTAGCAGGAATTTATGACAGAAGTAGAAACAAACTGCTCTGGGAGACACTTTGTCAAAAAGACTCCATTCTTTTATGAAAAACATTTTTGTAAGAGCACAGTCTATTAAACTACATATATTCTGACCACTGTGATCTTCAAGTAAAACATTTTCCCCTTTCTCCCCCTTATAAATATATTTTGACCCTTTACTTTTTACCCCCCTTTAAGAGACAAATGAGTTCATGAACTTTATTGATAAACAACATTTCTCCTATCTAGACTTTTGTTTTCTTTTCAAGAGTTTTGCTGGGACATCTGCAGTTAAATCTTCATGATTTTGGACATATACTATTCAAACTATTCCCTTTTCCTAGCTCCTAATATGGCAAAGCCATTCCTATTCAGTCATGCTCATAAACATTTGCATAAAGTGAGTTGTGTACTTGAATTGGGGCCTCCAACATATCCTGTTTGATATAGTAGACCTCATAAAAACAAAGACAAGACAGATGCAATTTGTGCCTGTCTGGAAGTGAAGTGCTTCTCTGCTCCTTTCACATAAGCATCACAGTCTGGCAGAGAGCAGAACATCTGGGTACTGCCTGCTTTTCAACCAGCCCTGAGAGAGGAGGAATCCTTTTATAATGCAATTAAGTAGTAAGTGTGTGAAAGCCATATCTGTAAAACAGAAATAGTTTTTGAACAGTCCAAAGCATTTCTGGCTTTTGTTGTTGATATGAAATGCTATATGCAGATTCTGAAAGTTCTCTGTCTGTAGTGCACACTCTGCCTAAGTTAAAACTGTGAAGAGTCACCTGAGCTAATTTTAATTTTTTTTTTAATTAAAAAGCAAGCCAGAAATGCCTGCAAAAGGGAAAGGACGTACAAAGTTGTCTTATTTTTTCCTAGCACATGGGTGCAGAAGCACTTAAACCAGGTCAATGTATTTTTCCATTAAATTCTCACTTAAACACTTTTTAGGGTAACAACTACTGGTCATGACTGGTTTCTCTAGTGAATGTTCTATGAGGTTGTATTAAGCTTTACTCTCTTTTCTGGGTACAAGCTTGTCTTTTTTATGATGAAAAACTGCTCAATAGTAAGGTGAAGAAAGCCCAGCAGCCAATTTCTTGGTGTTAACAGAAACATCCGTGGGTCTTAATTGAATTTGGACAGCATCAGCAAGAGGACCTTCAACATGCTGTGCAATTGCTGCAGCCTTTGCCTTGAAACGTGCCCACCTTCATCCAGAACTATCTTCTTATCCCCTGCTGAAGAGGGTGGATGGTCAAATAGGCTGGGAATCTCTGACAGAAATTGATTTAATACATTGAACCCCTCCCTACAGTCCAGTCCAGACACCAGTGTTGGAGGAAGCCGCTCACATGTGTCCTTGCTCCTCTGCTCCTTTTTGGCAGGTTCCTGTGAGGGCTGGTTGCTGTGCATGCCCTGGGAAGTACCATGCCCTCCATCTCCTCATTGGTGAGTTGCCAGTGTCAAACTTCAGGTTAACCCTTTTCAGGGAATATGGACCCAAACAGAGGGAAAAGGTGAATTCTGCCATTCTGCCTTCATGCAAACTCTGTGTTGGGGCAGAGAATTGAGCTTGCACCTTTGGAAATCAGCTTATATTGCTGGACCTCTGCCTTTACACACACGGAGCAACCTAGACAAGAAAATGTATGGTTTTTACACAAAACAAAACAAAACCAAAAATCTAAAATTGTACTTCTTGTGTGATGTGCAGCAATACTCATAAGGAAGCGCTGAACTCCCATCATTAAGGATGAACTATGTAAATATGACCTATCACAAAGACTCAGTGAAGACAGCAGTGCTCTATGGAGAACTGAATCACTCAGGTCAGGGGATCTTTTTTTTCACTATTACTTTTTAAAGGAGAAAAACAATTGCAAGGTGGCCAGCCAGAAAGCCTAGGGGAACCATTCATGCTCAAGGTGTTAGTACTAAAAGGCACAATAGGAAGCAGATGTGCAGAAAAACAAAATAAAACTGCAGGCAGGAAGGACTACCTCAGGCTGGGACTGTTCCTACTGTTACGAGTTAATGAGAACTCCACAAGGAATTGCTGATTTAATTACAGCTCACAGGCAACATGCTAGCTTATCTTTTTTAAATTATGCATTAGAAATGTGCGTAGCAAATGTAGGCTTTTGCGTGGCCCAACATTTGGCAAAGAGGAGGAGACCTTTGATATTAAAAATATTCAGTGTGCAGGGGGCAGGCATGGTGCCAGCTGTCCAGAGAAGAGCAAAATGCTGTGTGGAAACATCTTTCATGACACCAGGTGGGAGCTGGATCTGGCTCAGGGCCTTGCCCTGTGCTGTAACATCAAGAGTTTGGGCTGAATTAGGGTTACCTTGATTAATTTCTGTTATATTACAGCAAACATAGCAAGTTCTATATCAAGATACACTGAAATTATTATCAGACTGGAAAAAAATGACTTTGAAATTTCAGGTGATTCCCAAGGTTATATGAATCAGCAGCTGTTCCTGAAATAGGACTAAATCCGCTACTTTTAGGCTGAAAAATGGAGGCAAAACCCAGGTTTCTAAGCTATTTTAGAGGCCATTTCTCTATTCGGATAACAAAAAAACATTAAATTTTGGGTTGCAAGAGTATTATAAGAAATGTAATACAGAGATTTTCCATGGTTTCTGGTGCTTTCACTGGCTTGGTCCAAAAAAGGAGAAGGTAGAAGAGTCAAAAAAAAAAAAAAAAAAAAAATCTAGTGATGTTAAATGGTCTCCTGGATGCAAAAGATGCCGTTAGGAACATTAAAGGAAATTTATGTACAGCTCCTGTGTGTCAGGGCTCAAATTTTTCCAAAAACTTTATTGTTCAGCCGGATGTGTCAGAAACAAAACCAAGTGCAATTCAATGCCAAGAAACTGATGGTAAAGAGCATCTAGCACCATATATCACTGAGAAATCATTCCAGAGGGGATAAAGATATGCAATGATTGGAAACAAAAAAGTAAGTTTCCCTATAAAATGGGCTTAGGAAGTACTTTTCTTGTTATTTCTTACAAAAATTCTTCTTAGTAAAAGATTATGGGCTCTCAGTATGAATAAAGAGGAAAAAGGGGCATGTTAGATAGATTTTGATAGCAGACAGTATGTCAAATCAGTGTGTTGGGCATGCACCTGAGCAGACACTCCTAGCAGGGAAGAACATTTATCCACAGGTTTCTGTCAATTAGGGAAGTCCCATATTGATGCATGTATCAGATATTTGGGGTTTTCCCCCTCCAAGTGCAGACAGATTTTAGAGTGTGGTTAAGAGATTTCCGTGTCAGGATTATTCTGACATTTGTTCCACATGAGATGGAAAAGGGCCAGGCTGGAAAAGTTGGAGGGAAGAAACATCTTTCCAGGGGGAGGCATTTGGGGCATTGGAGAGGCTCTCCCAGTGCATTCCTTTATTCCCTTAACATGAGAAAGAGTGGGCACAGCTCAGACCTGCTCATCCTATTTGTCACCCTAATCCAGTAATTTTTGCCTGGGTGCTGTGCAAACCAAAGAGTCCCTTGGGTGTTTTTCCTATGTGTGCTGGGCTGGGTGGGGGAGCTGGCTGCTCTCCTGCCTTCCTACACATTCCACAGGCTCTAGACGTGTGAGGGGTTTGTACAGCTCTGTACGTGCACTATGGAATCAGCTTTGGCAGCAACACATAAATTTTTAGCTTTTCAGCAGCATCCTATGAATATTTCCCCGTGCGTAAATTTGGGAATATAAATATGGATTGGCAGTTTGTGGAGTTGTCTAAAGTCCTCGTTTGTTCTCACTGATCGCAGAACAGTTTGGGCTGGAAGGAACCACTGAAAGTCAACTAGTCCAACCTCCCTGAAATGAGCAGGGACACCTTCAGCTGGACCACATTGCTTCCACACAGGTCATTTCATGCTGATGTTTTCTCAGGACCACTGAACAAAGGTGTAGCATGCAGAAAGGTAGTGGAAAGCTGTAAATGAGCAGCCTATTTCACAGAACACACTGTCACACTGCAGATAATGATGATTTTGGCTAAGTGCAGCAGGTCAAAATGCTTTCCTGAGTTTGTTTTTTGTTGATGGCTTGAGTTATGTTTATTTAGAAGAGAAAGGATCCTAAATGATATTTCCACTGCCAAATGTTAGACATAATCCACAGACAAACACCTGGACAGCTCCGTTTTGTCAGGTTTTCAAAAATTAGACAATAAACTGCATCCTCTCTATAGGTGACTAACAAAGAACTGAATCAGGATTGCCATGTTACTTTTAATTTAATCTTGCAGATCCCTCCTGGAAACCAAAGTGAACTCCAAAAGACAAAGTTCCCAAGCCAGCTGATGCTCTCTGTGGATGTTGAACTGTACAGTTCAGCTGGCTGTACTGAGTGGGGTGACATTTATTTCTTCCTTTTCCTAAACTGACTAAATGAATTAGGGTTCAAACTGTATATTTGCTCTAGAATTTCATCTAATTCCACTCTCATTGCAGCACAACAATTAACCATAAAATAAAATAGTAAACTCAATCTTTCTGAGTCTATGGCTTGTTGACATTGAACCTCACACAGTCCTTACACCGTCTGCTTGGGACGACATGGCGCTGTTAGATCAACAATACCAGCTGTTTTTTTAATTCTCTTGGGAGCCAAATTTTAAATAAAGCTAAATATTAGGTCTGTGCTTAGATCTGTTCTATAAATATTGTCATTAATTTAGGAGACATTTGTTTTGAGGGTTTTTTGCATTTCATTTTTATTGTTGATCTTTACAGTCTTGCATTTGTCACTGTTTTTTGAGGTATTCATTATAAGTGTCTTGTTTAGCATACTTCTGTGGTGCAATTTTTCTGTCATGATTAGATGTTTCTAGCATGCCCTGGGATTTGTTTGCTTTGTCTCTGTAGTAATTTTAATTGCAGGACCACATACTATTTGTCACTGAGTGTCAGAAAGAGCAGGGGGCTGAGACTTGATGGGATTTAGAATCACTTGCCTTATTCTGGATGTTTCAGTGATGGTTTCTGACCCTCTAAAGCCACTTGCCACTGTGATCTGAAGTGTTATGAGCTCTCAGATGGGCAGCAAGAGTCGTGGAATTATTTGGGTTGGAAAAGACATTAGGGATTGCTTTTCCAACCCCCTGCCATGGGCAGGGACACCTTTCACTATCCCAGGTTGCTCAGGGCCCCATCCACCCTGGCCTTGAAGACTTCTGGGGATGGGGATCTTCTCTGGGAAATCTGTTATAGTGTCTCACCACCCTCACAGGGAAGAATTTCTTCCTAATATATAATTTTAATCTACTCTCTGTCAGTTTGAAGCCATTCCCCCTTATCCTGTCATTCCAGGCCCTTGCAAAATGTCCATCACCAAGACTCCCTTGGCCCCTTCAGGTACTGGAAGGGGCTCTAAGGTCCCCCTGGGGCTTCCTCTTCTCCAGGCTGAACATCCCCAACTCTCTCAGCCATGGTTATGTGCTGTCTCAGGCAGAGTTGTTCAGTGTGATGACACATGAGGGAAGAAAAAAACCATGAATACATAAGACTAATGGTCATTTGCTAAAGGTAAATGACTCTTATGCATGAAGATGCCAAGGATTAATCAGCATTTACTACCAGCAGACAAGACATCTTCATGGCACAGCTGCTGACATATCCAGCATTACCCATCCTTTAGCAGAGAGCTCACATATTGTGCATGGCTTTGCCTTGCACGTTCACTGTATTTCCTTGGCAGAGTTCTATCAGGCAGCACAGGCCCCAGAGAATCCATAGCAGTGCCTTCCTGCCATTGTGCACCAGGAAGGGCTGGCTGAGCGCCTGCAACTTCCCTCCCTCAGTTCAGGGATGCATTATTTTTAAACAGCCACAGTAACAGGAGCAGAAAGCTGCTCCTCCACACCAGAGGAACAAGCCCCGAGTTACGGGAGCGGCGGATCCCCCTCAGCAGCACCCCCGAGCTGGTACCAACACCTGTTTCACTGGTGTTTGAAACCAACATTCTTATTGCACTAAAAGTGGAAAATTAACCCCACCTTCATGCCAGAGGGAAAATCTGAGGCCAGATTCACCCTCCTGTGTGAATCAGTCTGAAAATAACAAACTTATTTAGCTCTTGCATCCCTTCACACATCTTTTGGTCCAGGACACATGAAGGGATGAAGGTCTGGCTTCACATGCCACAGTGAGCTACTGTTCCCCAAAGCTCAAACACTCTCTGTCTGTGCTGTTTCCTGGAAGATTAAGTTATCATTTTGGGCTGGAAGATTGTAATTTGAAGGGCTTCACCAGAGATAACTGGATTTTGTTTGTTTCTGTGTCAAATGGGAACATGGATAAGACTTAACCGCAGAAAACAGGGTAATTTCCAAAGTATTAGGGAGGATGAAGGACAGTAGCTTGAAAGGAGATGATGTGTTCTAAGTCTGATATTCCCACCATTTATACTACAGTAAATTCACAGGAATTGTGATTTTCTCCCAAATCCAGAGAGATACACCGTCTTTAATAAGCAATGAAACTGTGGGAGGAAAAACGTCAGGGAAAGGGAACAAAAAAAGAGATGTAGAGGGCTTTACATAGGAAAAAAGTTAAGAAATAAAGCCTGTGTGTTGGATGATTTGAAATGTCAAATACCTCAGTTTATACCCATTGATTAAAAGTACATTCAGTATACCCCAAATACCTGTGAGATTCATCTGAAACTAGTGATGTGTTCCACTGCATAAAGCAAATATGGAGAGAACTTGATTTCAGATTTTTGAAGCAAATTAGAAAAATAAAGGGTTTTCTGCTAGCAATTTGACAAGTAATTCTTGAATATATGTGGAATTTCACAATCCAGATAGAGAAATTAGTTTATCAAGTTGAATTTTTATTTTTATTAAAATAAAATAAAAAATAAACCAATGCTTTATTGCATTTTATTATATAAAATCAGGATTAAATTAAATGGAAGAAATTCTGAATACACCCTAATAGAGAAAAATGTAATTGCCCACTTGTGTGTCAGGCAACATTTTTTATGTGCATCTTTTGGTCACATTTTTTTATGAGTATTGGAAGTATAAAAAGGAATGAATTAGTGACAAAACTGTTTTAACCAGATTGTTCTTCAGAGGTGTGTTAGAGAGAAATGCTCCCACCATGCAGAGGGTGGTGAAAGCCTCTCAGACAGATACAGTGGGTCTCTGGGCAGGATCTGCACATTCCTGCCTTGGAAAGGCACCTCCAACATTTTGGACACGACAAAAAAAAAAAAAAAATCCTCTACTTATTTTGTTAATTGGCCAGGCTATTTGGGGTAAACGTATCTCATGTCCTGAATATTTTGTTTCTCAATCTCTTTCAGTCACATCCTCCTGTTTGCCATATCTGTAGAAAAAACTTCCAAAGAGTTTTGGCAAAGATTTCTAGAAGCACTGTTTTCAGGTTTTAGAGATCTCCTCTAGGAACACCCTTGTCTCCCTGAGCTGCCTAGAGCAGGTTTTTGAGGCTCCAGCCTTATACAATCTTGTTTTTGTGATGCTTAAGTTTTGGAAAGAAGAAGCAGAAAATATCTGTCTAATGAACAGCATCCAAGACTTAAAGACAACTCAGATTAGACATTGCAATTAAATCCTTAGCCCAAAAAATCCATGTGAAGCCTCTGAGCAGTATCAGCAACAATAGGAAAAAGCTTTTTCCTCCCTGTACCTCCAGCACTTAAACTTGGGAAAGGCTTTGTACTGACCAAGCTGAAGTGGGATTTAACACTAAAGACCAGAGTAAAAAAGGATGTCGTGAAGGTAGGTTGATAAATCAGACAATTTATTCCAGCTGCAGATTTGGCTCCTAATAAATTGTTAGCTTTACAGAGACATATTAAAATAATAAAAGTCAGTGAATCAGCAATCTTCACAGTAAACCAAGTTACAGAAAGTTCAACCCCCATAAGAAGCTCTCTTTCTCCAAACATTTGGACATCATCTCTGTCTGCTGTGTTGTTCTGAGTTTCCTCTTTCTAATTCTGAGCAAATTACTGCATGGAGCTACTTCCACGTGTCAGAGTGGGTGCTGAGCAGCAGCTGCAGTCAGGACACACCAGTGCTGCACCAGCCTGATGGAGCCAGGCAAGAAGAAATCTGCTGTCAAGAGGATGCTTTCTCTGGCTATTTGAGCAAAAAAACCTTGATTTCCTGAAAAGTGTACTGCTTGCCTCCGTCTTTCTCCCCTCTAAACTGCACCATTTAACCAAATAAGGGTCTTTTCCTACAGGAATTGCCTTCTTTCTATAGCAGGAGTTGTCTGCAAGTAAATGAGGGAAGAACAAGAAGGTCTGTCAGGCAGTGAACCCCAGCAGCATCAGCAGGGAGCAGCCCTTGGTACCTCACAGTTCTCCTGGGGCTGTCTGAAAAGTGCCTTCAAAATGATGGCTATATCTTCTCCTGAGTAAGATTTGTTCAAGGGAAAAAAAAGAGTCTCAAGTGCTTTTTAATGCTTGGTAATAAAGATATGTAGGTCTTGGGAGAAAAAGCTCTTAATTAGAATTTGCAAGTAACAGGAATCTGCTACAGATGTATTGGGAAAGTAAGGGCTATGCTCATAATCAGAATTCTTCTGCCACTATTTCCACCTTTTTTGGCTTATACATAATGGTTGGGTTCTGCTTTTGAATGGAAGTAAAGAGCAGTGAGTGAAATCAGTGGCACATTTGCAAAAATAGAAAAGCAGTTAATTTTAGAATAAAAATCCTTGGTGTCCCCTTTCGCTCTGTTTTCAGCAGCTAATCAATTTTAATGAAAACATCTTTGATGGATAGCAGAAACTAGCTGGCAACTAAATTGGAGGAAGTTGACAGTGAATACATTAGCTGGGAAGAGTCATCTGTTCTGTAGCTCTTTAGCAAGTGACCATATATTTTAAATTTGTGTTACATCAGAGCTGGTAAAATTGTTGAGCTGTTCTGCTGAGTGCATTGAAGCCGACTCATGAACATTGCATGCAGAGATATTTGTTCATGTTAACCAGACAGAAACATTATATTTACTGTTGCTGTGACTTAAATCCATCTGTCCTGACACACAGAAAGAAAGCTTAAATATGGCCTGTGTTTAAAACAGCAAAACTGTGTGTGTGTGTATGCATTTATATACATATATTAAACAGAAAAGATGTAGTGATTATGACTGCTAAATCTAGGTCTTGTATTGGCTTATGGACCTGCAGTATTACATACATTTAAGAGAGCCTGTGTGGGATTTATTTTTATACATGTTTCTGAGGTCAACTAAAGTAATAGTCATGAGAGTGGATTTTCTCACAAAAACTGACTTGTCATACTCCTGACACATTTCTGTTACCAAATGACACACAAGCCTTACATAGAGCTTCTCCTGCTCACCTTTCATCTTATTTCCCCCCAAAATAATTTACTCTGAATGAATGTGGGATATGAGTTTTAATTACAGCTAATGAATGAATGAAGATGAGGGGGAAGAAACCAAGTGTTTGCATTTTCATAATTTCTTCACATATTTAAATTTTTAGAGAAAATCAAGACATTGTCTTGTCAGATACAGGTGAAGAAAAGTCAGTATTAGGTTCTCCTGAAAACATAAAGATTTGTTGCAGGTTTCCTTGCAGTTTCCTACTTTGCAGAGGTTTTCCTATATGACAAGAGGACAGGTGATGCCCAGACTTAACTGTGACACATGAAGCAGAAGCAGAAGTCCCCATTTTTGTTAAATAAAACTGTTTGTGTATCATGGTGAGCCAGGTAACTGACTTCTCCTGACGTTATTTAATTTAAAGCACTATTGGCAGAGGAGTGCTATAGGAAGAGGTACTTAGAAAAATCTGCCTGGTGAAATGATACATATTACTCTTAAACTAATGAAAAAGCTATTAAAATCTGAAGATCACTCTTTTTCCAACCCAGCCCTAAACCTCACACCAGCAGCAACAGGGAGACCAGCCATCCCCCCAGAATCCCTTGACCCTCATTCTTAATCAGGGCTGTAATATTGAAATAAACCTGTGTTTGAACACCTGCCAGCCATGCCAGAAGCCATCTCTGTGGCTGTGTCAGACCAGCACTGGGGTTGCAAATGCCAGACAAGAATGAAGCAGACAGCAAGCAGTCAGGGAGGTGTGATGGCTGGCCAGTCCTCTCTGGAGAAGCCTTAAGTGCATTCAATATGCTACAGAGCCAAGGGATTTATTGGGATTTCTTGGCTTTGCAGTGACGAGTGAATGCAGTGGGGAAATGATGAGCGGAAAAAAACAGAGCAATTAAAGTCATAGGACTGCGCTCACGTGAAATACGACCTCAACTGTCCAGCCTACACCTTCCCCCAAATAAATAAAACTCACTTCCAAGTCAGTGATGGGAGCCAAGAAGTTGTGGAGAGGGTAAAAAAAAAAAAAAACGCGTCTCTTCCATCTAGGCATGGGATTTATATCCATAATCTCTGAGGAAACCAAATAAGAGAAGGATGCATTTTTCATCCCACTCCCATCCTGAGAACTGCAATTGTGGCAGAGGTTCCTACCAACTTTCACGTGGGAACAGAGAGGGAGTTCCACCAACGAGTGAGGAGCCTTGTCTTCAGTATTCCCTGGAGAACAGAAAAGATGGAACCAGTAAAGCCCCATCAGGTTTCTTTATTTCAGTTGGAATGTGGGAAACTGAGCTTTTAGGTATTGTGAAATCTCAGATCCTTCTGCCCAATGAACTTAGAAGAATTTATTGCAAGAAGAGATGATATTGAGGTTCAGTTTTATTTGTATTCAAAGATCTGGTTTTGAACTTGGCAGAGCAAATTTTTTGCAGGGTTTGGCTGTTCCTGCAGAACCTAATCCAAAGCCCATTGAAGTCAGGACAAATCTCTCCCTAGACTCCAGTGAATTCTGGGTCAGACCCCTACAGTAACATTGATTCTGATGGTTGCAGAGGTTGAGATTTTATTACTGCAATCAACATAAAATATGCCTGGCTTTCATTTTAGATATTTCCCTCTTTCTTTTGCACAAAGTTCAAGAAATAATAATATTTACTTTTTCTGGGGAAAATATTTATTTATCACTATGAGGAATTGCGAAGTATCATTATTATTATATGGAGATACAGGGAATTCCATAAAAAACTGTACTTAACTTCTGTGCATTTCTTTGCTTAATTTCCTCACATATTCTGATGTTTATTCTATTTTTACATTACAAGACATGCAGTTTTTAATTCCTTTTCCAGACCAAGATTTTCTCCCAGAAAGGAAAATAATGTAAGCACAGACCACAACAGACTTCATCCAGGCTGGAGCCCTAATTCTGCATATAATTCTGGCTACAGTTTTATTGACATTAATATTGGTGAATTTTGAACTCAATGCATGGTTATCATTGAATATAAATTAGGGTCTGACGAGCCATTTTGAGGCCATTTTAGAGTTTACACCATGGCAAAGAGCACGAGCAGGTGATCCTTCCCTCATAGGAGGTCTGGGAAAATAACAAGCTTTTTCTGCCCCATTCTAATTGGTGTTTATGGATACATATATTTTTTAAGGAGTTCTAACTTACAGTTTAACTTTTAAAAATTTTTATTTAACTTGATCTCAAAAAAAAAAAAAAAAAAAAAAAAAAATCCCCCAAACCAAAGTTGTTAGTCTTCTTATTTTGCATCTTTATTTTTTAATTCCTGTATTTGGAAGTTAATTATCGAGCTAGAATTCTACTACAAAATTATTCTTTTCTCTTTTGATTGGGATAAAAAATCAAACACTTTCTGCATTTCGGTTTTAATCTGCTCAGGCCACATTAAAATCCCCATGCCTTCTACTCAGGTGACTCCAGTAAGCAGTGCCTTAACATTTTGAGGTTTGCAATTTCAAAACCAAAATCATTAAACAGGGAATTTTGGGAGGAGTGAGAGGTTGTGGAGACTGCATATGCTCTTTTGTGTTACAGTCTCAAAATCTGTACAATACAAATAATGGGTAGAAATATTTTGTGTCTGGAATGACAAATTTATGTCAGTGAAATTGTCATGTTGTGAATATTTTTCACAGGAAAGGTGAGGTGATTTTAAACCCAGTAGTACTTAATCTCCAAGGTTACTTTCAGATGGAAGAAAGATAGAGGATTAAGTGTTGTGTGGCTCAAGGAGTGATGGATAGTGCTGTTATAAATTCAAATCACCCAGCCCTTGATTTATTCGGGAATTTTCAAGAGTATGGCAATATATATTTCTAATTTCCACTGAGGATGAACTTGGTGAAAGGAAAGAGAAATTATTT
This sequence comes from Lanius collurio, assembly GCA_020086605.1. Taxonomy (NCBI): domain Eukaryota; kingdom Metazoa; phylum Chordata; class Aves; order Passeriformes; family Laniidae; genus Lanius; species Lanius collurio. The sequence continues at coordinate 2,672,592 of JACBWW010000034.1, read as the reverse complement.
GCTAAAATATAAGCTGGAATGAGGTAGTGGATGCCAATGTTAACACTGCTAAAGAAGAGTTGTTTCCTGAATTAGGCTGCAGAGCAAGGAGCACTTTGGACTCTGAATCTCCAGAGCTGCTGACAGACAGTTCTCTAACAGGAGGGCTGCTGGGTTTGATTAAAAGCTGGTGATGAGAGCTTTCACTGCCAGTCCTACCAGAGCCCCTGCCCTCCACTGCAGCCTCCTGGCTGAGGAGACAGCAGCTTCCAGAGAAGGAGGTTGTGGGTGTTCCTCCACCCTTTCTGGTTCCTCATAGGATTATGGAAAAGAAATGATGAATTACAGCTGCATCAATATGAAAAAAAGACAGTCACTTTGGTGGAAGGTGTTCAGTTAGCTCAGAACTCTACATTTCAAGCAAGGAGTAAAAGGCATCTGAGTTATGGACAGCCCATACAGCTGAATATCCCCATTTTCCTCAGCTCCAAATACAATAATCTGTGTGTGAATAGCACTTTTCAGCTGAGAAGCTGAAGGGGCTGCAGATACTGACAAATTCCCTCTGTCACTCATGGAGACAGGAAGCACTATTATTGCATTTGGGATTTGGGGAAGATTGAGATGCCTAGGAGTTAGTTTGGTCAAGATGGCAGGGGGAATCAGTGGCCAAGCAGGATAAAGCCATGAGGACTGTGTGTGTTACTGAACCCTCCCTGCTTATTCTTTCTTAGTCTTTCCTAGTCTTTCACAGCACGTCTTTGATTAAAAAAAAACTTTCTCACATGTCAGACTGTAGTAAGGGTCATATGAAGAATGGGATGGCCCTTGCTGACCAGCAGATGAGGGCTATGTATGGCCATGACAGTGCAATATATTCAATTTACAGCTTTGTACAGTGACTACAAACAGAGCATAAGGCACTGTGACCACAATATGTTCCCTTATTACTCAAAGAGGTGGAAGACAAGGTCAAGCTCTTAGAATTGCAGGCATTTTTTTAGAAATTGTTTTATTTTTTATTGCTGCTGTGAGGGATACCAATAAAGCCAACCTAAGCACAAAGGAATTTCAACTCTGCATCTACCCTAAAATATTTAAATTTCCTTGAAACTCTCACTCATAAAGAGCAAAAAGCTTTCACTGTGGTGAACTTTCTAGACTGTTGTAGGGTAGTATTGGGCTTCTCTCAGGCCTGGTCAGCTGAGAGCTCTGTGGCTGATTTCTGCATACACAGAAATGAGAATAGCTGGTGTCAGGGCTGTCTTCAACGTGCTTTAACCTTAGGAAAAAGACTAGGAAAACAGAAATGCAGAGAGGGAAAAGCCTGTTGCTGTCAGTGTTTTAAGTACAGAGGTTACAGCGAGCCTCTCTGCTAGAACCTCATGTCCACAGCTTGATGTTTCTTTTAAAAATTTCTATATGCACAAAGGCAGTGCATTGGTCTCAATTTCTGGCTCACCCATAGTTTCTTATATCATCCATCAGCAAATGGAGGGTCTGGAGCAAAAGTCTGGTGAAGAGCAGCTGAGGGATCTGGGGCTGTTTAGGCTGGAGAAAAGGAGTCTCAGGGGGATGTTGTCACTCCCTGCATCCACCCTAAAGGAAGTTGTAGCCAGGTGGGGGTTGGTCTCTTCTCCCAGATAAAAAGAGACAGGATGAGAGGAAACACCTTCAAGTTGTGCTGGGGAGGTTTAGATTGGATATTAGGAAAAAATTCGTTAGTGAAAGGGTGGCCAGGCATTGGAACAGGGAAAAGGTGGAGTGGCCATCCCTGGAGGTGTTCCTCATGCTGGGGACATAGTTTAGTTGCTGGGTTAGTTCAACTCAATGATCTTCAGGGTAATTTCAAACATCTCTAGTTCTGTTCTCTGAGTCTGTGAACCATTTACAATGCAGAGAAAGGTGGCGGCCAGCAGTGTTCTCTTGGTGGAAAAATCTAAATAGCTTGGGAAAATATGAATCTCCAAACTTTGAGAATCTGTTTACAGTCTGTGGGGAATATAAAATAACATGCATTTATTGAAATGGTCTTGATAAAGTCTCTTTGAAAGCCTCTGCATTTAAGAATCTGAGTCTTTTGTGATTTGACCTCCCAACAGCAATTTTTTTTTTTCAGAGGGAAAGAAATGTTAAATGCTATGACTGCTATGACTGGGAACTCAGTTCAGCTAACATCAGGTTTATGACCCAGGATGGAGGTAAATGGCCAAACCCGATCAACACCCCATTAATCCAAGGATGATCAAGTAACATTGCATTTGGCTAAGCCACAAATAACCATGTAATAACATTGTAATTCTATGGTAATTTCTTACACATGGCTATTGATGCCCTGTAAAATAATGTGTTACCAATAATCTCATATTACCTCTCTGCTCTTAAATATAAGGTCACTGACAGAACCATGACTGTTTAATGTGCTTTCAGTCTCAAACAGAAATCTTATACAAGGGTTGTAAAAATTAACCTTAGTGGATGACCCTCTTTGCTCTTCTTTAATTTTGTTTTCCTCAGAACATGTCACATATACATCAGTGGGATTCCAGATATTTTGTGGAGTATTGGATTTAATTTGCACTTAGCATTTCCTTTCCTGTTTTCACCTACCTACTTAAAATCAGGACCTTTGTCAAAGATTTGGATTGTACAGGCTGTTCCCACTTTCAAGGGTGGAGACTGAGGACCTAGTCGAGAGGCAAGTGACTCCTGCACTAAGATTCAAAACATTCCAAAACCAACTAAATACCACAATACTGTGCCATGCACCTACGGCTTATTTTGAGCATCAAATATTGTTGAATTGCTAAGAAAAAATGGATGCTCCCATTCAAACCTCCTACTTTGAAGATGCCTAGAAACCAGCTGAGAGCCAGAAAGATTTGTCAGAACAGGGAGAGCAGGCAGAGAGAGTTGCCTGAAAGATAAACTAATGTCTCACTAGATTTGTGTCTCTCAAACCTGGACCTTATTTGTCTTAAAATAACTTTAATTTTTAATATAATCCTTTCTACCTGTGTGCAGAGGAACCTGTATTCCTCCATATGCTTCTGTTCTTACATGGAAGAAATTTTGGGTCTTGCTTTATAGTAGAACTCACTCATAGCCTAGACTTTTTTATCATAGAATCATGGAATGGTTTGGGTTGGAAAAAACATTAAAGATCATCTCTCTCCAACCCTCCTTGTTCTTTCCAACCCTCCTGCCATGTGCAAGCACACCTTCCTCTTGACCAGGCTGCTCAAAGCCCCATTTTCCCCCTTTATTCTTACCAGAAAAGATTGAAAAAAGACATTAATTCTAACTTTAAACTTTGTCTTGAACAGTCTTAAAATTACAAAATATTTTGAACTGAATTTACTCTGCATTTTAGGGCTGACCCTCTTGTCTTGGGAAACCAGATATAGGAAAACATACATGTGGAGACAAATTGGGTTTTGGCAATTTATATGTAGCTTTAATTAGGAATATCAAATGAATTAGGAACCTAGCCACAAAAACCTCAATCAGGCACTCAGGCAAGAACATATTCTGCTCCCACAGCTGAGGCACCTCAGAGCGTCTCCTGCTGCTCAACACGGCCCAGGCTTCCACCTTCCACAAATCCACAGTCTGAGGCAAGGGAGTGCTTGTGCACTTTAAAACCCCATTTTGTTCTTTTTCTTATGTATGGCTCTGGGATTGTGAGAGTTATTTTTATGTCTGCACTTCATCAGGGCTGGTATGTTTTGTGCAGCGGGGTAGCAAAATTTAACAGCAGTTATTATCATTCCTACGCAGGGGAGATGTGTAACTGGGGGTTTATAACATTCTCCAAGAAGCTGTCGAGGACAAGTCCGGGTCAGGCTTTTCAGAAAAAAAAACAAACAACAACAATAAAAAAAGTGCTGCAAGATGGAAGTGGAATCCTGAGAATGGTAACTGCCCTCTACACAGAGAAGAGTGGAGAGTCCAGCAATCCAGCAGTCCCACCAACTTCATATTCCCTAGGGCCTGACTGGAATTAGCATCTGACTGGGCTTCCTTTCACCAGCTGTGATTGTCAGGTAAACAGACCAAGGGGAAAATGGAGACATCTGTGCCTAGAAATTGCAGAGATCCCCTGGCCCATAAACCCAGTGGAAGTCACGTTTACTGGGCTGTGCTGGGCACTAATGAATGAGAGCAGTGTCTCTGCCTCTGGCCCAACACAATGTTCTTCAAACTGCACTTCTGAGTTTAATTAGTTTGTAGGAGCCTATTGATGTGTTCTCTATACAGCTGTGGAGCACAAGGAACTGTGCAGTTTCTGTGACCCTTTTTTGCTCCTTGCAGGGTTCTCTCTGATGCTGCCTCTCAGCCACTCCCTCCAGCCCATCGTGTTATCACGTGCATTATTCACATCCTTTAAAGACACAACTCGGGATGCAAACATGATTTATGTGTTTCACAAGATCTTCTGTAGCAGTAAGAAAACCATGAGGCCCTTTTCCAGTGTTGCTGACTGGGATGTAGCTGGTGCTGTCCATGGCATGGAAACCCCTGCTGATCTTCAGAGATGTGAGCAGCACTCACTCCTCACACAGACCCTTATTAGACTGCATTTGGTCTGGGCATTGGCAGATCAGAGGAGGTCACATATCCTGTAAGCTCTGTTCTGAAATACCCTTCAGCAGTCACTGGGTGAGGCAATTCTGGTTCTCAGAGCTAGGGTAGAAATTAGGGGTGAGCCTCAAGGCTGCTCTGATCTGTGATCTCCAATGTACAGCAACAAAGGGCACAGCAAAGCAGGTGTCAGTTCTGGTGTCCTGCAAGCAGATTCTGCCTTGCTTTGTATAAACGTGTTATATAAAACCAAAGTTTTTGTGAACTTAAATTATGAAGATGTGATTCCTCTAACTTAGAAAAAAAACATTTCTCTTGTTTATTGAGTCAAGAAGAGTACTGTAAGTTATAAGTTTTAATTAACTGTGATTTCTATTAAGGGATTTGACAAAGAGAGATTCTGTATGGCTCAACATTATATGCCAAGCTTTCGAACCAGCAACGAAGATGCAAAGTTAGAAATCCACTTTTATGCTAATTGTCAGGCTTATAGAGCTGTTTGGATTTGCTTAGTCCATTTGCATGTGTGATAGTTGGTTGGATCATTTACTGGCAAGATTACTACTGGCAGCAGCACTCCTGGCTTTTTTCTGCAGCTTCCATCTCTCTTCCATAATAATCCTCAGTTCTGTCACTGAAAATTAGCCTTTTCCCAAAGAGAAATATAGCTGTTCTTCTCTCATAAAATGCAATAACACATACTCTGTTTGATGATTAGCTGAAAATTGCAAACTATGCTTTTAAAAAATTTTATTTAACCAGGAGACAAAAATCACCATAAGTGAGTTGTTTAGGTCCCTAAACCACCTTACACTCTGAAGAGCATACCTGGGCATAAGGGTATAGAAAAGGTTCCTAGGCCCTTAGGATTCAGCATTAACTTCCAGGCACTTGCCAGCACTGAAGTGCTAATTTAAACCTTTTTGATTTGGAACAATTCACTTCAACATGCGGAGGCGAGCGCAGAAAGAAGGAGCACCAGCCCCCTTGGAAGGGACAGAGTTCCAGCACTAACAAAGCCTCATTGTTCTCCTGCCCAGAGAGCCTGGAAGCAGTGGTGACCCCAAAGCAGTCCCTTTGGAAAGGGAAAACTGCTTTGCAATAATAATTATTCCTAGAGTTCAAAAGACTAAGCCTTTCCCCCGAAAGAAATCAAATGATTAAAAATTCGCACAACAGCTGGCTGGGGCTGAATGAAGACGTCAATTACACTGATAAGGAAGAAAGAAATGGTGCCTTCAAATGCTTCAAAGGAGCAGCTATGTATAAATGTGTTTGGGCTTTGTAAAAATAGATCTACAGTGCTATGATCGGCCTAATTAATGTTTCTCTTTTGTGTGGCATTCCTGCCTTAAATGCTTTCAGTTATTTGAATAACCACAGATTTCTCTGGGTGAATAAAACCTCCTGTTACCTTTTCAAAGTGCCTGAAAGCATGATCTAAAACATTACTTGATCCTCCCTGTCCTTCTCAGCCAAATTGGCTGTTCACAGATAGATCAGTGTGTTGTGCTTACTTTATGAACAGCAAGAATGGGCTCACCCACTGACTCCCCGAGGAGAAGACACAATTTACCTACTCGGTCATACAACAAACCTTCCCTCCTGCACTTAAAGGCATGGTCTGTGCTCCATTTTGTGAGCACAAAACTTGTCCAAAATACTCAAGATACAGTTGAAACTTGAAATAAAGGATAACTTTCTGAACATAATTAAAAAAAAAAAAAACAACCAAACCCCCCCAAAACAAACAAACAAACAAACAAAAACCAAACAAAAACAAACAAACAAACAAAAATAGCAGAGGTCTGGCTTTGGTATTTTTTGGTTTTCCTTGTAAGATTTTATGATCCTTTAATCAATGAATGTGTGAAGTGTGAATTTCCAGTAAGAATTAAAATTGATCTTGTGTTTCTTACCTCTGCTTACAACTCTGAGTGTGGCAAAGTTACTACTCAGAATCCATTGAATCATCAACACTTATGCACTGGGGACAAAGCTGTGCATGAGAAAGGGGGAAAGGAACTTTTCAGTCTACTTAGACAAAGTGTTCCACATATTAGAGCTCTTTCCCTTATCTGTGGGGCTTTGTCTGTGACACAGAATGGGGTCAATAGCAGCCCCGCCATGCAGGACCCATGCAGTCATTCAAGGGTGAGTGATTTCTGTATGAGAGCTTTTCCAAGTATGAAGCTCAGGAAATGTGAATGTTATATGATATCCAAAAGAAACTGGGTTCTCAGTGTCAAGGAAGATTATTTTTTTGTGGAAGGGCACTAGCTTTGAGCAGTCTTGTGTCTTGGAGCTCAGGTAAAGGGGAGGGCTCTGCATTGAGTAAATATATGTATCCTCTGCAGCCCTGATTTCCCAAGTAAGAAACCAACCTTCAAATCTTAGACTCAGTTACCAGCTGCCAAATGGGAAATTATGCTCTCATCTAATGCAATTCAGTTGAGATTTTGTATCTTAGTTTATTTTTTCTTAGTGCATTTTCACAGATGAATGGTCTTGTCAATGAAGTCCCCTTCCAGAGGGAACCTTTTTGCCTTCAATGGGATATCCATGTATTTTGTTGACTCAGACATTTTCTTATAAAAGTGTGATGGTGGTAAATGTTAAAATGCCTTTTAGTCTCTTTTTCATCTTTTTGACTTCTCCACTTCTGCATATAAAATTCCCAAAATGACTGTGCAGTTCCAAGCTGTGCTTGCATCCCACTAGATGCAATAAATAGATTAAAAAAAAAAAAAAAGATTAGAAATTAAAACTCAGGACCTTTTGGAGTCATGATCTCCCCAGGTCTCACCAACCCAGCTGTTTCCACTGTCCTTGGTCATCCCAGATTGCTCATTCCTTTTTTGGTGTTACCACAGAATCTCCAATGAACAAATTCTCATCACTGATGTGATGAGATGTGGGACAGAGCAGCAGACCCTACTCCCAAAACATGGCTTTGAGTTTCACTGAGCCTGTGAAGTTGATAGCAAACAGGTAATCCTTCAAATGGTCATGTCTTCACAGCACTGTCATCTGAATTTATTTTTCTTTTGTTTTCTTTTCAATATGCTCTACGAGTGCCACATGCTTTTCTGGGCTGGTACCAATACCCAGGGCTTTCACCATCACTGTCATTGTCATCATGCAAAAGAAAGTCTTTCCTGGATTATGTTCTTCCATTCCCTGATGGGAAAATGACTTTATGGATTTTATTCATGCTGTTATTTGCCTTGTGAAGAACCTCTTCCTGAAAGAAACTGTGGTCTCAAGAAACTGTGACAGACATACAGATTTTATAAACATCAAATAATAATTTAGTTAAAAGAGGTGCTTTTTTCTCATTTTTCACCTTCTTCTTTCATGCACTTCTTATAAGGTTGATAAATATCAGTAATACCTTGTGCCCAAACCTTCCCAGCCAAACATGACTTAGATTGGAAATTCCTAAAACTTTGCTGAATAATACCTGTAGTGATACTCAATCCAATTCTAGTAGTGGATGGTCTTTGACTGACATTGAAAATGAAGTCTGTGTGAATGGCAAAGATTTTCTCTGAGAAATAAGGAGAATAGAGCTCAGTTTTTTATTGGTTATCAGCTGGAAATATTAGAATGTCAAGAATATGAAGAAGAGTTGCTGTCTTTAGAAAACTAACACACTGACTCAGAGTAGATGGGGGTGATGGAACAGTAATTCTTGGTTGGGTTCATGCTCCTATATGTGTACACAGGACAGCATTTTTTCTTTTTGTGTGCATGGCACATTCCTAAACTGTAATTGCAAGACTCTCCAAGTTTCTGTGGCTGCCAAATCCCCCCACTGTGACTCTAGCAGTGTTTTGCATTAGCTGTACTGAACAGTAAATATTATAAAGAAAATAACTAGCACTGAATATTCTGCTAATGCATTTAAACCATCAGCCCCCTGAAATTGCTTTTGACCAGTTGTGCAGGGCCCCATATTTCAAGGCCATTTACGACAGAACCCAATTTATCTTTTGCAGTTGTAGTCATTACTCTTAGTCCACCAGGCACTGCAAAATCTGATAGCCTCTTTATCTTCCTGTTCCCTACCTGCAGTATTTAAAATGTTAACATCTACCCTTTGTTACTGGTTCAGCATATTGGGTATTGAAGCTGCACTTACAATGCTGAAACCTTCAGAATACAATACAAAAGAGAAAAAAAAAATATTTCCTGTTCTGCTGAATAAAATGAGGACAACAGAAATCTGTTGACATAGTCACTACTGAAATAATACACTGCATAAAAGGAAGTTCAACAAAATGAATGGGCACCAATGCTTGGCAACATCCCAGGCTTTAAAATTAAATAGCAACTTAATTTTCTATAGAAAGAATGGAGAGATAAAACTGAAAATATTCTGCCTGCAGTTAAGAACACTTCTTACATGCTCTTAAGACTTCTAAAATCCCATTTGAAGAATTAATATTTCTTGTAACACTTATGTTTTTCTATTTTCTTTTTTTTAGGAGTGAGTTCTAAATGCTCAGATAAGTTACAATGGCACAAGTCATTGTCCATACCTTGAAATAAAGCTACCAGAGGTGCAAATAAAGTAAATTAGGAAACACTGTAAAGAAAATTGCTGTCTAAAAAAGTATGGGATGTAAAATTTATTCAGAATTCCTAATAACTCTGAGGTGACCTAGAAAAGTCCAAAGGGACTTACTGAACACCAAAGGGCTCCTTATTATCAGCTGTAGCAAAGAGCACATACTTTTGGGTCAGAAATTCATGGTGAGTGTTGGGGATTGTTAATCTATATCTGTGTGAGAAATGGAAGGGGCATTGGTTAAGATCGGGCAAAACATTTCTCAGGTTTTGAGGTACAGACTAAATTTGCTCATTAAAAAATGACTCTTTTCTGTGCTCTTTGAATCAGCTCTTTGCAGAGATCAGGAAGAATTCTGTGGATGTACAAAATGAGCTTGGAAAAATTATTTTGGATTAGGAAGATTAATTTGGTAATGACAGAGATTGCTGAGGATCAGAGAAGCGGTTTTAGTGATGAAGACAGCTTGGGGTTGGAGAAAGAATACAGAGCAGTAAAGGAGGAGGAAAATACTCAGAGGAGGAGGGAAAATGAGAAGGATTACACCTGCACAATGGGAATGGGATTTCCTCTGTGGGGCTGCTTCCAACATGCTGAGTAAATGTCCTGTTTGAGCATGCACAGCCTTTTCCTCTGAATTATATGGACTCCACCTTTCCAAAGGGCTGCAGAGAACACACTCACTGTGAGGGCTCACAGCTCAGGAAGGGTCTGCAATTCTCATGCTAGAAACAGAAGGTTGGGTTGGAAGAGACAATTTGCCAAGAACAATAAAAAAAAGGTGTTCTTACTCACTTCCAACGCACCTCATGGAAGTTTTATTTCATCTTTTGGACAATAACTGTTTCTAAACCACTCTTTCTGGAATGCAGTTTTTGTCCCACAAAAGAAAAACACAAACAAAATAACCTACAACTTTTCCCAGCTGACTGTGGTACAGGAACATGTGGAAGCCAGATCTTCCACTGTTCAGAAGGCAGAAAGCAAGAAGGGCCCTTTATTTTTTTCCGCTGTATTTGGAACCACAAATCTTAGTGGATACTTAGAAAGGCAGAGCAGAGGGTCCATGATGCTGCATACTTATTTTCCTCAACTGTGAATTTGTCCCTATTGTCTGAAATTACATTTCGTTCCTGCTGGGTTGAAACAGTAAGGAATGGAACTGAACTTCATCAGCTGAAGTGAGAAATGGTTTGCAGTTCAGCTGGGAATTGGCAATCCTCAGTTTAATACTCTCTTTCAAGATATACTAAGTTTAGGAGAGCTACTTACTTCGTATTTATGTAATGCTCTACTAACACTACACTGTTTCAACAAATCAAGTCACTTAAGTGTTCTGTTTGTAGGCTGAGGATGTCAGGTTCCACAAAAGAATATATAAATAATTTGCATCATCCAGCCACGGAGAACTGTGGTTGTGGCTCTCTCTCCTTGCTTTTTTTTTAATTAAATGTTGTGCTGGCCCACTCAAGTGGTGTGCCAAGTGACTCTAGGCAAAGTGTATGGTCAAAATGCTGTGCTTTGTCAGCTAAAACTCCCTCTCTCTTTTAAAACAATGTTACATCTTTAATTTATTACCACTTTTCTGTGCTCTGGGAAAGCTCCTGTGAAGGAGGGTGTTGATTTTCAGGCTCAGTCCCTGAGGAGTTTGCTTTATAAGGTGAACTCCAGCAATGCTGTGAACGTCTCAAGGTCTTTCTTCATCTGCTCAGGGGTCAGGAAAGTGTTGGTGTAAGCTTTCCCCTGCCATCTGAGTCTCAGATTCCGAGTGTAAAGTGATGTACCACACCTTGGGGAGATTCACTTCTGAGACTGATGCACACTTGCACCAGCAACTGCACCAGGGCTTTCTACAATCTGCATAGGATTTAGCCTGGATTAATCAGACTGTCCATTCTTTGTCTTTATTCTTTATTATGCCAGGATGGCATTGAGACTTTGCGTGCCAATACCTGCTGATAACGGCACGACGTTTGGAAAGCAAATGGAAAGGTTAAAGACTGTAGCAGAAGCTGCCTGAAAAATAAAGCTTCTGAAACATATTACAAATATTTGTGGTTTGCAAAGCAGCAAGAAAAAGACAGAGCTTCCATTTAAGAAACCATTTATAATGTGACTGGATGACTCTGTGACAGATTAAACATTTTCATCCTGGAAGAAAACATTGCTAGCTGGCCAGAATTAAGTAAAGATGAGGAAATCTTTTGCATAAATTTGAGTGTTATGCTTTGTAGGAAGTTCAAGTGTTAACTCAGATATGATTTAAGGTGGCTCTGATATCACACAAATGTCACATGGCAAGTGACAGAGGAATTTTTTTAAGTGTACCATCAAAACTAGAAGAAACTGGAAAATGACATACCCAATTTATCTCATGTCCCTTTCAGTTATTTTTGCAATACCTACAGCTGCACTAAAAATACTTTTGTTTGGGGAAAAGAAAAAGAAGGTTTGCTTAGTTCAAAGTTTTAATATTTTAATTTCTTGTTTGAGGTACTATAAAGTTCATTTGACTTCATAAATTTCTTTCTGATGCAGTTAGTGGTCATGAGTTTTCACAACTTGGAACACTACATCAAAATAATGAGGGCAGCTAAATTATCTTATGGCATTAACCAGCTAAGTCTGCCTTTTGCCATTATGCTCAGAGGGGCAGCAGTGCATGTGTGTGACTGAGTGGAGCTGTGGCAGCCTATTTCTGGGGAAGGCAAAACAAGAGGTGTCGGTCTGGAGTACTGGAATACCATCCTGCCCCTTCATGTTCTGGCTTGTGATCTAAAATGGCAATCACCAATGAGTTTGGGTCCTTTTTTGCAGTTAATTTTCATGTTAGACATCACACGAGGTAGATAAGTAAATGCTCTCATTCCTGTGCATAGGGGAGGGTTTAAATACAAAGTTGGGTGAGTTTTACTGTGGATGTTCTTTCCACATGCCCAACACAACCCTCTTTCCCTCTATGCAAAAGCAGGATTCTTTATGCTCTGTTCCACTTCTTTACATGCTTATTTTTCATCAAAAGTTAGATAATTTCAGGCCTGAGTACACTCCTCAAGCCAAAGGTACATTTGGTATCTGGGGAGCACAAAGACATTGCTGCAGATTCACAGCCACCAAAGGATTCACAGACAGCAGGACTTTTCCACTGCTGAGAGGACACTCAGTAAATTCCAAAGTACCTTTTCAGTTATATCATTGACAAAAGGTCTGAAGAAATCTTAATAAGGTATGGTGTTGCAAGAATAATTTCTGTTTGGCTCATTGGAGATGAAAGGTGTATGAGTGGGTGGATTAAATATATGCTTTTCCTTTAGTCAACTATGAAGAACCATTAAGGAAAAAACCCTGTCTTTTCTACTTCATGTTCATTCCATAAGAAAATCAAGAAGGTATTGGGGGGGGGGGGGGGGGGGTGCAGATTTAGGAATTTGAATTTCTCTCAAAATGAAAATGAAAGGTATGAAGATTGCACAAGCACATACCACACCTTGGTAAGCACTTTAGGAACATTTTGAAAGTCTGAAATGAACCTACAAAAATAACTTTTTCCTCATATGCAGCAAAATCCTAGAAAAGGCATGTGGAAACTGAAATACTTTGTAGAACTCACAAAGTGGAGACCACGCACGCACATGATATGAAGAAGCTCTTTCCAGCATCCTCACTGTATATGTACTCTCTGTTCTTATTCATACTCAAATTACTGACAAGAGTCCTAACAACTTCAGGAAGAAAGAGCCTCAAATATTTTGAGACTACAAACAGAAATTTGGGTCTTGGTTATTAAACAAATAGGTTAGTCAGGAGATCTGAAAGGGGAGATGTAAACAATTTACATTCCCAGTGAAACTGGAAGCCTTTCCATAATGTTTGCTTTTTTTTTTCATGGCTCATTTGAGCTCACTGGAATCCCCCCCAGTAAAACACAAGTTCCCTAAATGAGTTTGGTATGTGTTAGACATGCAACAGCTTGGAGTGCTGAAGGTATGTGGTACAAGGCTCATCGTTCAGTGTGTGCACCTTTGTGTTCCAGCCCCTGGTGGCCAGCAGGAATGTTTCCAGTAGGACTGAATTTGCTTTTTGCCAACAAAGGGCCCATAAAGATTTGCAAATTTAGCAAACGGTTGCTTTCATAACAAATACTTTGGCTTGTACCCTGAGTAATCTGTGAAACACCACAGCACAGAGATTTCCCTCAAGTCCATGCAGCACAACAATAAATCAGCTAAAATCTAATACACTGTCTGCAAAGATGGAATGTGCCATGGTTCTGGGTTTTTTTTAAGAGGTACATATTAATCTTAAGTCTTCAACCTAATACACAGTAAAACTTACAAAAGTCTTCAGATATCTCTAGCTGTATTTCTACTGCTTTCACTGAGCTTTGTTTTTCAGACTCTAAAACAATGAGGATAGTACAGAAAAGAGTGAAACCTCTGCTGTGTCATTTTATTGTAAACTATATTTGAAGAGTTTGTTAAGTCTGAGTTCTTTTGGAAGAACCTGTCTTTTTGTTTCTTTTCCCTTTGAACAGCATGGGACAACTTGATGGTTTGTCTGTGATAGTATGAGTAGGATTTTTCAGTTAGACACCTTTATTTGACAGTAGCCAACATTATTTCCTACTTAGCAGAGAAGATGGAGGCAAAGATCTCTACATTCAGTGGTTGACTGACTTGAATTTCTAGAGTTCTGAATTTTCTCTGATCCAGAAAGTGCTTCAGTTACCAGTCTCTCCCATCCAAAAATTTTTAAAGCTAATTGACTGCTGTGTTTGAGCAGTCATATGGAAGTGCCAATTCAGTTAAAGTTATGATTTTGCTAAGAAGAAATACTGGCTAATCCCATTTATTTCAGCATGACTTTTTCTCTCACATACTGAATCTTGCTCTTGTTATCCCCAGATGGGATCAGGATATCACCGAATCATGGAATGGTTAAGGCTGGAAAAGACCTCTGAGACTGCCACGTCCAAGCAATAACCCAGCACCACCACAATCACCAGTAAACCATGTCCCCAGGGGCCACATCTGGATTTTTGAACAACATTTGTAATCATAGGGTTTCTGAATGCTCCCACAGCACTAGAAGTACATTGCCCACTGCAGAAGCTGAATGTGGTCCCACCTTATCACAGTCTGCTCTTCCTACATCCTTCCAGTTGCTCAAATGCTTCCACTAGATAAGGGAAAGGGTACATTTTTAGAGGTGATCTTCTTCTTTCAAAGGAAATGGCCCTCTGAGAGCACATAAAATTGCTGTTGAAATGCCTGATTGGAAGTGATTTGGTCCTGCTAATTACTTGCTTGGGTGTTTTGTTTTCAGCTGTCTGTCCCCAGCGTTCAGCAGCCATCATCATTAGGACATGGTTTTTGCAGTTCCCTCAAATTCCCTTTCAAGTGACGTCTAAACTTCAAACTGTTTTCCTTGCAGGCAGGTCTACAGAGATTTACTGGAATCATGGGAACCACAACTAGTCAGCAGGCAAGAGGAAAAGGCCCCATTATTGGCTCTGTCAGGAAAATTCTGCTCGCAATTAAACCCTACTTAAGATTTATGAACCCAGCTCAGAGGGCTTGATTGGGCTCCTTATCAATTTAGAGGAACCTCATTATTTCAATTTTGAAGTGAAATCTGTTTCAGAACAGAGACAACTCAGCAGGACCTTTTATTGAAATATTTGGTCTGCTTAATAACGGATGGCTACTTGTTAATTATTGGGGTGGGGAAGCTGGGCTCATTATTGGGATGAGTAGTCACGTCATCCCAATATTTTTTACTTCAGTTCTTTGAAAAAGTCAAGCAAGACATGAACAATAACAAGAAAGTTCATGCAAGCTCTGAACTTTCAAGTGAAATAAGTATTTTTTTCACTTCAGAGTATAAAAAGAAAAAAAAAGTTTAAATTACAAAAGAATTAAAATTTCTGTTTCCTGTATAATCTGTATAAGGACATTAACACTTCTACCACCTACATCAACTATAAAAATAAAGTAGCAATTGTTTCACATTTGGAATCAATCTATAAAAACCTAAAAACATATCTCTGGTCACTTGTTAAGACAAATACAAGTAAAAGATTAGCCAATTTGAAAACACAGTCTGATTTGGTTCAAAAAAAAGAAAAAGTGAACATCATTGGAGCAAATCCCTGGTGTTCCTTGAGAGTCTTATTAAGGTTTTGCAGCCAAACTGAAAGGAATATTGGGATGGTTTCCTAAGACTACTGGAGCTGAGACACCCCTTAGGTACTTGTTAAATCAGGTTATTTCTTTTCATCCTCTTGTAACTATATTATCTAGTGACCAGCACTTGTACGAAATCAAGAGCAGAATTATTTCTATTTGAAAATACAGACTGGTCCAGCCACTTTTATTGTTTCTTAGTTGTGTGTTCCTCCACTCTACTGGACTGGATGGAATTGCTCAGTACAGTCATGCTCTGATCACTTCATTGCCTGAAGAATCTCTTCCCCACCACTCAGCCACTTGTTCTTGCCATAATTGAGAATACCAGTTTTGTTCCTTTTCAGACTTTTCAAAAGGATGCTTTCCCTGAATTCTCCAATTTTTCACAGAAAGGTAGCTCCATATCTTTGTTGCTACCAAGTCTAATATCACAAGTCAAACAGCACTTTATGAGTGCTGCAGCATTTTTTTCTGTTTTCCTTCTTTTTTTTTTTTTTTTAAACAGGAATGAAGTGAAGTATAAACATTTCCTGCAAAAGTACATATAATAGAGGTTTGTTTGCCAAGTGGTTTTATTTTCCTCCTTGGCTGTGACTCTCAGAAAATGTTTAAACAGTAATGTAAAAATAAATGAATAGATTTTCTTCATTACTATTTTCTTTCCCTGCAAGAATGTGTGCCTCAGGGACACAAGGGTATAGGACAGATTAATAGGGAAATTTTAGTGGGAGCCCCGTGTTAAATATTGGCAGTACATCACGGTACTGGCGAAAAATGAAAGTTGGTGCCCATGGAGCTCTGCCTGATAACTGATTGCAAGACGCCTTCAAGGCTGCAATTTATCTTCAAGAAATACAATAATTAGATCTGTGTAAGCTTGGGCTGTCTCTCTTCAGTAAAGAGGCAGATATGATTTCATTATTCAATTCCTGTGAGGTCATTAGTGAACCTGGAAATCTACTCAGCCTGTCTGTGTTAGCTTGGCTTCCAAGAATGAGAAGGAAGAATAAATCCATCCCTAACAGTGTCAGAGGAGAACTGAAGCCCTATGGTTTTTCTGGAGACACTTAGGAAGGAAAAAGGGGAGTTCCTTGGTACTGCCATGCCATCATGAACCTCAGCAAAGTGCCTGCTGTGCTGCCCACATGTTTGCACTGGGGCTGTCTGCCTTCCCAAATCTGAACTCCTCTTCTAGTCATAAAAACAGCTTGCAGGATCTTGCAAGTTCAGTGATATTGACACCTCTTAACTCCTGGGCACCATCAACACCTACACCGGCCACAGATTTCTAAAGTATAAATGAGTACTTACCCAAGGTTTTCCAAATATCTTTTTTTTTTTTTTTTTTTTTTTTTTCAATAAGAAAAGCTTTTACTGAGAGTTTTTACTTTCTTCCCATGGGGGAAAGGGTATAAAAACACAGGGTTTTGGGGGGTTTTAAGTATACATTTACATGTAAAAGGTTATCATCTGTCACCATCTCAAAGTGTTAGCTCCTGTTTCAATGAAACAAGGTGTTACACAAGGCTTGAATCACTTCACCAGCCACAGAGAGGAAAATCAAATGGTGTATATTTGGTCTATCCAAACTACTTCATATATATTACGTGTGGGTAGCATCTAACACCTTTGCCCAGCCACAGAGCAGCCAAGGAACAACTTATCTTTTTGTATTACATCAGTACCAGGCATTGTTGGAGTTTTTTGTCATACACAGGAATACCTGTTTGCAGATGATAACAGGAGGTAGGAACATAATTAAGGACTGAAACATCTCAAGGGGAATTCATTCTGTATTCGCAGGAACACTTGTATTTCAGGCCAACCCAGTGCAGCTCTCCTAGTTTCAAAAGTGTCAGTGGAGAAACGAGCATGTTTTCATTGAATATGCTAGGAAGGGAAATAAGAGGAAGAACTGCAGAGTGGGATCCAAACCAAGAGCAAGAAGATCAGAACAATAATAATGAAAAAGCACTTGAGAAAATATAAAAGGGAAAGCATGAGGAAAGCAGAAGAATCACGTTAGGGTTATCATAGCAGAATTTGGAGTTCTGTCCTTTTTGTGTTTTTCCTGGAGGCTGCGCAGACAGTGAATAGGAAAGCAGAGCATTAATTCAGCCTAAAAAATCCATTTGTCAACTGCGACCTGTAGGAATCCCTTCTATTGTTTTTTCAGCTTGGATTTTCAGAAGTGTTAAAAGTTACTTTTTAAGTAACTCTCAAATGTTTCTTTTCCCCCCTCTCTACCTATATGCTCCAAAGAATTTTCTATCTATCTATCTATCTATCTATCTATCTATCTATCTATCTGTCTGTCTGTCTGTCTGTCTATCTTTCTTTGCATCTATACAAATGGAAATGATAGCCCTGAATATAATTAGGTATTAATTACACTGCAAAGGGCAAATGTTTCCTTTCATCATCCCCTTCCCAGTTCAAGTGCTGTGCGGGCTTTTCTCGCCAGATGCATCACAAATGGAAACAGCCAGAGGAGCCATTTACGTGTCATTATAAGGTTGGGAAACAAGTCTGCCAAGTGCCTTGTTCTCTAAAAAAGTCACAGCGATGTCACTGCTCAGGGCAATACTGATGGTTAAGTGGGTTTGGGCATGCCTTTGGAACGGGCTCAGAAACGAGCAGAGGATGTGCAGAGGACAGTGTGCAGAGCAGGGTTTGCTCAGATTCCCTGTTCCCTGGTTTTGATTAGGCGGCACAGGCTGGAACTCACTGACATTGCCTGTCTCCTGCCCAGCAGCTTGCTGTTTTGTGCATGACTGTGCCAGTTTTCCAGCCTCTTTTCTGGACATTTATTTAAATCAGATGTCTGCACTGTAGGTCCTGCAGCTCGCACAGGGGGAGGGATAAGCGAACAGCAAAGAGCAGTTCATGTATGGATACCAGCCTCGAAAGGGCAGGAATGAAGGAAGTGACTGCAGGAGCAGGGATTTTTATTCTCATTGGAGAGAGCCCGGGTGTGAAATCCCACTGCAGCATCTGGAGGGGCTTGTTCCCTGAAGAGGTCATCCCTACACCCATGAGGTGTGTCAGGGCCACCCCCAGGATCAGGGATGTGCTCTGGGCCCTGATGGTAACAGATAAGAGTAGCCCATGTGAACTTTATTGATAAACCCTTGCATTTCCTTCAAGCATATAAAGCCTCTGTGAGAAAAATGTGCAGCGCTGGTGGCAGCAGCGAGAAGGGAGCTGATGAAGGCAGAGAACAGCTCTGTTGGTGTGTGTCAAAGAGCTCCCTGCATCAGCCCAGATGCTGGAGCAGACGGTAACCACACGGAGCCTGGAACACCGGATTTCTGCACTGAGCAGCAGATTTTGTGTTATGACTGGCCACCGAACAACAAAGCGATCCAACTCCACGTTTCCCTTAATCATCACAAGTGCTTACTTTGTATTAAAATGAAATGCCTGCAGGACTAGATCATAACAAGAGAAATGATAAATCTTGTCAGAAATCCTGCTTGCCCTGGCAGGATGCAGGCTCTGTGGTTTTGGCTATAGCACATCCACACCCTTAGCTGCACCGAGGGCATCGCACGTGCCTATTTAAGGTTCACCTTTGGAACCTGTTTCACTTTCCCTTTAGAGACCAAAAAGCTCATTTTTCCAGGGACAAACTGGGGGCCAAAGAAGGTGCTACAGAAAGATGGTTTAATGCTCTGTTTTTGTCAACTGTGAATGTTTTTTGGGAGGCTGGTGCCTAACTTGGAGCACATGGTGGGAACATGTCCCTTGATGTCCTGAGGTCTTGCCTGCTGCTGGAGGTCTAGCCCCAGCTCCACACCCCCCTCCTGCATGCCTGGATTTCCTTCCCAGGGAAGGCAAGGCACAGGCAAAGAATAAATATTTGTGGGCAAATCTCATCCTGATTTAAGTTTGGAGGCCAGCTGGGCTTAGTAGAATTCCTTCTAGCCTGTATGTTTTTGACATGGCTGGTGTATGAACTTGCCACCAAAGACTATCTCCTAAGTGCCAGAATTGTTTCTGGGAAAACAAGACTGTGTGGTACTCTGGATGTTTTCTAGTTTTTATCTTTTCGGAGCAAAATGCTTCTTGCAGGCTTGTGTCTTGATATTTTATCAAGGGATTTCATACTGTCCTTGGAGTTATTTTGGTTTACAGGGTAGAGAACAATGGGGGAATGATAATATCAATTGCTTCCTCATATTGTTTTTATTTATTTTTTTTCCTCCTATATTTTGGGAAATAGTTGAATTTTACATGAGGCAGCACACTGAATAGTCATCTGTTGTCCTGGGTCAGTTCATGCCAGACAAATTACTCTGGGAAACAATTCTCTTCTGACCTTCATTTTTATGGATACTTGTATTAGTTGCTCATTTGGATTATGTGGAGCAGTTTTGCAAACATATTTTTACCCTGTGCTTTTCATCCCATATTTTGTGAAGTGCAGTAAAAGGACAGCATATCTTTGTAGAGTTTGGGGTTTTTTTTCTTCATGATGAACTAGTAATGAATCTTCAAGTTAGATTAAGGCTTGATGTGAGTTTACCACAGATTGCAATATAGGCCCTATTTAAATTACATAATTTTCCCCAGATTTTATTTTGTTGCTCATAGTATTTTACTGAGACTATTCAATAAATACAAATGATAATTCCACAGCATTTCATAAAATTAGTTGCATTTCATTTATTGGTAAGAAATGCCGGCCACCAAATTCCAGATGTCAAACCATAAAAGAATAAAGAGAGTTCCAAAGTCATCCCTCTAGGGACAGAATTTTTTTACCAGAGGAAAGCTATTCACTGATCTCAGAAAGCATGAGAAGGTGCACATCAAAAAGTCTGAGGGATTTCTGATTACATCCACTTGTACCCACTTCTGGTTCCTTTTTTTTTGTTTTCTTTTTGTTTTGCCAGTTTTTTAAGCAAGATGACAAAAACATTCCTTCACGGCTTTTGAAAGTTGCTTTTTGAAATTGTTTTTGAAACAATTGCACAAACAGGGTTTATTCATCCAGCTCAGCCATGGTTCAGTGGCTCTTTTCTGGTCGTAGGGAAACAACCTCAGCAGATGTTTTTCATCACTGGTACAGCACCAGGAATGTGACCAGGAGAGAAGGTAGTGTACCCAGAGAATTCCAACTCCTCGGTCAGCCTGGGCACTGCAGTGGCTCAGGGAACATGTGGAGAGTTCCCTGGCAGTACACAAAGGACGACTTGACTGGCACCAGAATTACAGAGGAGTTTAAGTGCCTTATCCTAAGTTAGCACACCCTCTCTCACACTGCTCTGTGAGCCTAAAGACCAGAACAAACAGTGCGGGCCTTTGTGTTGGAAAAGTAAATCTCCTAGCAGGGATGTCCCTGGTTAGTCATTTTGTGGTTTGATAACAATTTTCTCCACTAATCCGTCTTCCCTAAATAAACTGAACTGCTTTGTTGTTTGGATTGAGATAGCCCAGACTGGCTGTGAGTAATTTATTTTTTCAATTAAGACATCTTTATGATTTTCTACATTTGTTGACTGGGCTATGAAGGCAAGTTCCCAGAAAACCTTTGAGCTCCTGGGGGACGGACATGGGCACAGAGGGAGAGAAAGAGATTATTTTCTCCAGCATGCTGGTTTTGTTGCAAGAGACATAAACCAAACCCAAAAAAACCTTTCTGAGTGGTTTGCTGGATTTTGTCGTTTGTTTGCTTGTAGGATGAGATCTACAAGGTGTGTTACAGAGATTCTCTTTGGAATTAAATGTCCTTTTCACTTTTCCAGCAGCAATCAGACCTGCCTGATCAGAGAACCTGTATACAGCATACACCTTTGGTATGCAGCTCTGCTGGAATCACATGGTACTGGACATTCTTCTTCCAGAATGCTGCTTCTTCAAGCACACCTTTGCTGTGCACTGTCACAGCCTTTGCTGCTGCTATCCCATCAGCCACATTACAGGCACCTTACTTTAAAATGAATGCAATGAGCAGGCCATGCTCTGCATGTCAATATTTTAAAGTCAAATCAGGCAAAATTGGCTCAAGTAACAGCCAGAAGGACAGGAATCAGGATGGGCATGTGTTTAAGGTATCAGACTGAGGCTTGGCAGATCTGGTTTCAGTTTCCAAACCTGTCAAAGGACTTTTGTACTATCCAACAAGCTGCTAAATCTTTTGGGCATCAGTTCTCAGGCTGTAAAGTGGGGGATGATATCATCTCGCCTTGAAGAATAATTGTGGGGATGAAGTTGCTTGCTAGGGCTCCACGGTAAGATGGCAAGGGCTATTGCTTGCAGCCTGATCTCACAGAAATGATCTCATTGCTTAGTGGTTTAGGTTCCAAATCTGCCAAGTGGGAACAATAACTTTGCTACCTCTTCGGGTCTGTTATGAAACTTACTTCAGGAATATTTGGAAAAATAACCCACTTTCCTTTGCATTCTACTTTCTCTCAAGGGACTCCAGGGTAAACCGGCAGCTTCCTCACAGTCACCAGAGAGTTTTATGCTGAAGGGGCTTGGCTCAAATATCTGAGCCAGTTGAGGCTTTCCAATGTAAACCCTCAAAGAAGGGATAATTTAATGATTACCATCTTCATTTAGATTCCTCTTAGTCCTTCGCCTTGTACGTTGTAACTCTGGCTCGCAAGTTCCCTGAGCAATTTTCTCATGTTGAATTTGTTATTCCAAGAGCAGGAGAACTGGATTCATTAGCTAAACTCCTGTACAGCAGGAAGAATGATGCCAACAACAACTGATTGTCAGTGCTTTTCTCTTCAGGACTGCGCTTAGTCTCTGCTGTCATTTGAGCACTAAATCACTTCAAAAAAAAAAAAAAAAGGAATGGAGAAATGGTTCCCAATTAAAGAAGTAATAAATAAAAAAGATGTTGATACCTCTACCAGTTTCTTTGAGCTAGAAGCTTGGAAATTAAGATGGTGCAATAAGTTTGAAAGATGCAATCAGATGTCTGATTTGTGCTACAGGAATATTTCCTTTCCCGGTATAAATTACACATGTGTGTGTTTTTATACACCCTCCCTCTCTCTTGTCAAGCCACATTTTGTTGCATCTTTTGGATGTCCAGCTGTTCTTCCCAAAACCTTAAGCCAAATCATAGTAATTGGAGTGGGATTTGTATTTTGAGGCAAGGTAGGAATCCTCACTTTGGAATCTCCTGAAATTATTAAGTCAATTTTACCATTGTTGATGGCAAGACAAAAATGTAGCTTTGATGAAAAACTACCCCCCTACAGAGATATCATTTTTTTACAAAAAGATCCATGGATTTGATGGGTTTGTTTTTGTAATCAGAATACCTGAAAGAAATAAACATGTTGCACTATTACTACCCCAAACTATTAGAAGCTGTCTTGGTAGCAACACACACATGAAAGTTTTATGGTTTTATTAATAATTTTTATTAAACACTGTTTAGAAATTACCTGTGCTAACTTCAGCTAAAAAGAATGCTGTTTCCAGAGCCTTCACATCCCTATGCAGTGCTGAGTTGTTCTGCATCAACCTTTTCTATCAGCAAAATTCCTTCAGAGGGAAATCATGTTATTCTAGAAGGAGGTAGAGTTAACAGGACACATATTTCTTTCAATTTTTCCTATTTCATATTTTCTAAGCTTTTTTTTTTATATTGGCACCTCTTTTCCTGTGTTTTTCAGTTTTTCCAATAAATAAAGATCTGTCCATTGTTTTTATTAATCTGGTTCATATGAGGGGTCTTCTAAACAAGTTATTACTCTGCAGGGGAAGAGAGAACAAATTTCTTAAAGATTTTTGGAATGTGAGGATGTCAGCCAAGACTCAGGGAATTTGCAGGGGGTTAACAGCAGTTCTAGCTGTGTTTTCTGATATGATCTGTTTCAGAGGGAATTTCCCTTCTGGAGACCTAAGGAATTGTTCATGAATCAGGCTCTTCTTCAGGACACACCAAGAAAACAGAAGGAATTAGCACTCCTCAGTCCTGTCTCAAGACTAAACAAATTTGCACGAGCGTACAAGGGGAGCCCAGTGTGACAAACAAATGCCAGTGGTGCTCATGCTTAAAATGCTTCGAGATGGAGAAACTGATGCAAAAAAAAATGTCAGTCTCAAAAGCAAATTGCAGAAATATTTCATGTCTTTAAGAGAAATAGAAGCAAACAGATAACAAGACTGAAATCTGCTTTGGTTTAACATGAGCCAGGTAAGACAGTAATGCTTTGTTTTCCAACCAGATTTGAAAGGAGGAGATATGTTAACGGGTATCCCCCAAAATCAGTTTTGTTTCTTTGTTTGTTTGGGTTTTTTTTAAACCATAATTATTTGGTTGAGTTACGTGTTTTTCGAGCTAGATTTCTCTAGGAAAGTGTTTAAGATTCTCCTCTTTTTAAGCAAAAATATTTACTTCGGGTTGTAAGTTAAACTCAATTACAGAAATAACCAGGTGTAGAAGTTACCGAGGTTTCCTTCGCACTTCCCTTAAAAATAAGAGCTAATTAGTGAAATTGCACATAATTGCCAAGAAGGAAAAAAAAATATATTTGTAACAAAAATCCATCTTTGATTTCTTTTTAAATGTGAAAAGCGATTATGGAGCTTTCTCAGGTTTTTAAAAATTACTGACCAACTTAAATTTTTTTGGTGATAGATAAAGCAATGAGGAAGGTTGTATGTGTCAGTCCAAGTGAAAAAAAGACACAATATAATGTGATTTCTGTCATAGATGCACACGGTTTTGGCGGACAAAGAGTCACATATTTTACAAACCTCTCTGGCAAATAATGAGAAGACAAAAAGTCCTCTCCTTGCATCCACACTAAATTATTTCAGTTCTGGTTTACAGGCCAGAAGTTTACACCGCATTTAGATATTATTTCTTCTCTGTGTACTTCTGACCTCACCACTCTGAAGAGCCAGAAAATTGCTTCCCTTTCCAGAATATAGCAATAACTCAGGATGGAGCAGAAGGGGCTGTTTTAAATGGCTGGACCTCATCATCCCTTATCCGAAGCTGACCTCACCTAGACTGGTTGGTATGTGGGATTTTAGCTATTCCTTCACATATTAATTTATAATCCAGAGGTATTAAGACCTAAATTTGTTTAGAACTTTGGGCTTCATTGAGCAGGACTGGTAAGTCCCTGGTGCAATTGGTCCCCATGGAGTTGCTGGAACATGCCCTAACTCATTCCCTTCGAGCTTTTGTGCTGCTCTCCTACTCCTTGTGTGCTTGTGGCCTTGTCCCATCACAGCTAGGAGTCAGAAACAGGCTGGTGGATTCACCTTTCCACAGGAGATGAGAAATATCCTGGGTCTCTTCCATCATTGTCATTGTCCCCAGGGGCTCCAGCAATGGGTCATGCTGCAACAAAAATCCAGTGCCCTTGCTTGAAACCTCACTCTTAAGACTGAAAACCAAAACCAGCCGTTTGTATAAATGGTTTGTTTTTCTCCTCAGAATATATTGTATTTCAATCCTTTGTAACCCTGCTACTATCGTAGAATGACAGAGTTTTGGCCTAGTTTTAGTTCTACTAGTATTAATCAAAGGGTTGTCTCTCCTTCTTTTTTCTTCTTAAAATATATTTTCCTTGTAAGAACCAACACTCAACTTTATCCTAAATAAATCCTGCTGAAAACAATGCAGTATGAAGTATTTCAATATATCTTTTGTAGTGGTCAATTTAACCATAATGCCTCAGTCTTTGGTATATAAACAAGATATCAGTAGTAGAGAAACAGATCTGTAAATAGCTTCCTGAAGAATTTTGCTGCATTTTACTTACCAAACCTTTCTCAAGGCCAATATTGCAACTTGCAAGAAGAATATTGCCCTTGCTTGTAAATAATTTTTGTGAGTAAATTCTCTCTGTCTGGTTGTCACTTTTATGAACGTAGCCTTCTTCCTCAGTTTTTTTGCCTGTTCTGAGGAGAAATCTACTTTTATCTCCCTTCTCTGAGAAGCCCTGCTAGTACTGAGTGTCTGGTTTAATCATGTTCAGATCATATGAGTTGCTTGTTACCGTATTAAAAAGCTGGCAGATAATAATTTAATGGATTGCACAAGCGTTGAGCTGTGTGTTTTCCCTTCCTTGTATATATTCATACTCCTTCTATATTCTTTGGAGTACTAAAAGCAGCAGTTTGTTTTGGCATTGGAGTTGTCTGGGGCTGTGTTTGCTCCAGCCATGGAGGCCTGCAGATGACTCCTTGAGTGTCTCACTTCCTTCTTTGACATGCTCTAACATACATGACTTTACTGAGTACATGCAAGGATAAGATAGAAATGGGTTCTCCTTTTCAAGCCATAGGTGGAAGGATTAAATGAACAATTCCTGTGATTGTGGCTGGTGCCCTGGTGAATTGCAGTTCAGCTCCTCAGGCTCAGGGTCTCATAACCTCATTTGCTTATTGCAGCTTTCTCGAGGTTGCCTTTAAGATATCACAATTTTCTACAGCGTAATATTAATAAAAGAGTCAAAACAACACAACTTCCAAAGTTCTCTTCCTATTCTCATTGGGGAGGCAATATCCAAATACAGGATTTTGTGACTTTAGGTGGATTTAGAAATGGTAAACTAATAAATGGATCAAATCCCCTTACAAAATATCTCCTCCAAATTCCACTGAAGTTAACTAGGAAAAAAAATTCTCATGTGACTCCTAAGGGATAACAGTTGTTAGCATTCACAAGCAATACTAGCTAGATATTAGGTTTAATGTCATGCCTGCTGGGTTTTAGCCATCGCTTCAAAAGCCCTGTGAAAAGCTTGATGGCTTTTCTTAGCAAAGCCCTGCTTTTTCTCCATCATTCCCTCTGAATTCCAATCCTGCATTGCCACAGATGTCAGGGCAAAATCCTTTCCCCTTCAAATTGCAATGATTACAGGCTGAAATCTCTAGCTCCTCATTTATCTCTGCAGATTATCTATGCTAGATAAAGCTCAAGTAAAATAGTCTAATGATCATCTGATCAGTTTCTAAAGTCAGATTCATTTTTAGAAAAAAAAAATAGAGCAATTATGAAGTGGAAGGGTTATGCTCAACAGAACTTCAGGCAAAATTCACACATTGAGGGTTTATGTTCAATGCAGCTATAAAGCCTGGGGACTTGCAGGAGCATTTACTCACATGAGTGCTCAGAATTTCTTAAAATGAGTGTGAGTTTGAACATGAAAAGATGGAACACATGGTCAGCAGCTGGAATTTATGAAGACCTCTATTTAATAAAACAGTAGTAACCACTTTGTGCTGCTGCTGCATTCTTTTCTTGGCGGCAAAATGGTGGCACACAAGAAGAAAAATCTGTGGTTTTCAGTAGAAAAAAGCATTTCCCAGAGGCTAATGGGGTGGAGAGAACAATCTTGCAGCAAAGGGCTGATTTCCTGATAGTGTTCTATAAGTTGTTGGGTGGTTTTGGTTTGGGGGGGTTTCATTTTTTTTTTTTTTTTAATTTTTCTTTGTTTTGTTTTTTTTTTTTTTAATTTTGTGGGTGATACTTACTGTCCCCACTTGTGGCTGCTGACACTTACCTTCCTCTGAGGTTTATATGACTTCTTTGGACAAAGCCACCACTGACTCAGTTTAAGGTTGGTTTTAGTCCTGTTCAGGAGAGGACGTTGGAGTAGATGGTGGTCAGGAGTCCCTCCCAGGCAATATTTCTATGATTCATTAATTTCATGCTAAATTTGAAAATTTGTATCACGTAATAAGAAACTTCTCAACACAAAAATTGCAATTGGACCCTCTACCACAGGAAAAAAAAAAAAAAACAACCCAAAAGCTACAAATTCCCTGCTTCAAGTAAAACTAGCTAACCATTTTCCCAGATGTTGGGGCTTCCTTGACAAACACTGCCTTTCTCAATTCATTTCTTTGTGGGAAACCATTTGTTTCAAATCCTACTCCAGCTTGCACCCAAAAACCATCCAAAAAGATCCATTTGGAGCTGAGGAGTTAAACCACTTAAGAAATGAAGTCAGCAGTGCCAGCTCTGTTGTGTGCAACAGGCATGCATAAACAGTTTGAAGGACATTTGTCATTCTTTCAGTATTGGCCTCACACTAAAGACCAATAAACATTTTAAATAATGCAGTTATGTGTGCTGGGTTGTTCAGGGAGGCATTTTCTGACTGTGGCAGCAAAGAGCTAAAGAGGGTCAATTCTCAAGCCCTGCACATGTCTGAATACTTCCAATAATTCATGTTTGAAATAACATATAGATTTATATTGGAACCCAAGAGAGAAGGCAATATTGGAAAATCCCTAATTACCTAATCCAAACATTATTTTCAGCATACCACATTTGCTTGGTCTTCACGATAATGTACAACAGAACAAAAATTGTACAAATTTATAAACAGTAAAAGGAAAATATAATGCCAGGTTCTCAAGACAGAAACATGAAAAACAGTGTAAGAGATCCAGTCAGAAAAATAATAAAAACTACTGGAGAGGGGAGTAATAATACAGAGCCAACAGTAGTCAATCCGAGAACACCTTTGGAAATTAAAGAAAAGACATAGAAGAAGGTTTTAAAAGTTAGAAGGGAATAAGTAAAATCAGTTTTTAGGGGGATTGTAGTGCCCCCCGCAGTTAAAAATACCCTCACCTGCCAATTTCAGAAGTGATAGCAGATTCTTGAAAGAGCAGGTATTGTGTTACTCCGTGTCTAAAATCCAGCCAGGCCCAACACCTTCAAGGCTTTCAAAACTAATAACCCCAACTGAAAGCCAAGCAGCCACATTATAGCAGGCTGATGGAAAGAACATAAGGGGAGCATGATGTGGTTGCAATAGCTCAGAGCTGTACTTGCATACGTTGATTGCGTTCTGGGCAAGACCCAATCACTGACATACCCCCATCAAAGGTTTGGAAAGAGGAAAAATTCTCTCCAACAGTACATTCACAATAAAAAAATGCCAAAAGAAACAGTGGGAATCAACAAACTTTCCTCAGTACGTTTCTTAAAGTTTCCCTGTGGTGGAGGGTATTGCTGATATACTTTTCATCCCTCCTGTTTTGACTGGGAGGTTCTGGTTTGCTGCTGCTTTTAGCAAAGGAGGTACAAATTTGCCTACCAGTGATACAGGCTGTGCCAGCTGTTTGGTTGCTGTTAGTGAGAACTGATTAATGACATCAAGTTGTATTTCTAATCTGTACCAACCAGGAGTTCTGCTAGGAGCAGCTTTCACTGGAGAAACTTTAATTGTGATTCAAATACATAGGGAAATTTACAGTAAATTTGGTTGTCTAGAGTTGTGGAAAATGAAAAAAAACCCTGAAGTTGCACTATTTACTCAATATTTTGCTTATGCTTGTTTTCCTTTCCATGACTGTTTCCCATTAATACACTAAAGAAAAAAATTGAGAGACAGAAATGATCACAGAAAACAATTTTGCCAAACAGAGATGAATTAATCTAAGACATAAGCTGCACATTTGTGAATTAGTATTTGCAATGAATCTGTCATTTGAAGAGTGTGGCCTTGCTGCAGTGACAGGAGTGACTTCCAGTAATGCAAGTAGCCAAGGCAGGTTAAAACCAGCTGCTTTTGAATCACACTAATTTAATTTTTTCTTGGCTACCTGGTGGAAATAAACTACAAATCCCTGGAAGTGTCCAAGGCCGGGCTGGATGGGGCTCTGAGCAATTTGGTCTAGTGAAAGGTGTCCCTGCTCATGGCAGGGGGTTGGAACAAGATGGTCTTTAAGGTCTCTTCCAACCCAAACCATTCCATGACTCTGTGACATCCCAGACAGCAACCAGACCTGATCTATAACCTAATATCTATTTCTATAAAAATCGGTAAGGATGAATGCAGAGTATAATTCCATGTATGCCTATAAATCTGTGGCTACTCTGCTTCACAAGATGAAAGCCAGCAGAAGCAGCACTGCCTGTGATAGTTATGTTTGCCAGGCCCAGGAACTGTTTGACAGTTCTCCAATGAAAAATGGTAACCACAGACACCACACCAACGGGGCATAGCACTAAAGGCCACCACCAAGTCAATTGTCCAATATGCATCGCTTCTTTTCAGTAATATGTCACAGCTTGTGCATTCTGTTTAAGATTTAGCTGGTGAGTTAAATGGAAATGGTATTAATTATATGCTAGAACTATGTCAAGCTTCAAAACAGCTGTAGGCTTTTAGTCCAAGAGTAAAAAAAACCATAAAAGCATTCTAAGCTTTTTTCTCCAAAGGGATGAGGTTAAGATATGACCACAAGACCTTTCATTATCTCATGAGGAAAGCTTCCAGCGAGTCCATCTTCATCCCCTTTTTTCACCTCTCATGGGTCTCAATTTCCCCCTCTAGAAGAACAAAAATCCAGAAGAAAAATGAATGCAGGGAGTGAATTTGGGTCCGGATCGTTACCCTTGCCTGTGCTTGGCTTTATTTTCATAGAGAAACTGATTAAAGCTGCCAAATTTCTTATTTTTTTCTTAATTCTGCCTATGTGCTGCTTCACGAGCTTCATCTGCCGGTAAACTTGGCTGGAGCATGTGTGTGTACTCTGGCTATAAAGGACTCAATGGTCACTCCATGTTTAGGTTTTCTGTTCACCCTGGGGTTATCCTCATGATATAATGAGGCTCTTGAGGCCACTGGCACTGGCAGAACACTGTTTTTTCTAATAACCTTTCAATAGGGAAGGAAAGTGTTGACAGCCAGGGACATGACCACAAAGACACTGAATTTGAGGAATGGAAAAAGCTTTTTTCTCCCCTTCCCTTTTTTTCATTTCGCTGGTGGGCTGCTTTTCTAAGCCAAAGTACATATTTTGTTGATGACTGTGTGATAATGAAAAACTTGTAACTATTTTACAGGCAACTGCATCTCTTTAGAGCAACACACTTGGTTTCTTGTCTGCTATTTCACTTTACAAAGTCAGTGATATTTGGTCCAGATATCACCCAGAGTTTGGTTCTGTCCTGACACTGTTTTGAGGAGACTCTTGTTATTACTTGGCCTTTTTTTTAAGCCCACAGCCTCTTGGCACTGAATGAGGCATCATTAAAAGAGGAGTTGTGCACTCATGGTGAGAGGTAGGGACCTGAATAAGTTACCAACACAAGGTAAACATGAGCCCAGTGATAGATCTAAGCCATCATCTAACCACATTTGCCATGTTTGATTGGGAGGTCTCTGCAGTGATAACCAATATAAATTCCCCATGTTTCTCTCCCAGTCACTACTGATGGGGTTTTTTCTGCCTTTTACCCTCATTCTCTGCTCTGAGAAGTTCAAAATGTGCAACTCTCTGACGTGGCACAAAGACATTTTTGTGAGTGTTCACTCCTGCCAAACACGACCAGCATGGTCAGTCAGTCACCCATGCAACATCTGCTACAGACAATACATGCAAATGTAGGGAGGAATTTGCTGAAATATGAATCTATATTTTATATTTTACATTAGGCAGGCATGGTTTGGTTCAGTTATCTCTAAAGATACATTGGTTTAAATTTTTTTAAATGTTGGAGTATTCTAGCCTGATTTCTTATAAAAATTTTATAAAAAATCCACGTATCTTGGCCACATGCTTGTTAACCTTCTTTCTGTGATATTTTTTCAAAGTAATATTAGTGTTTCCTGCTGTTGGAACATTTCAACACTGTCTCTTTTCCATTTCACTTTTTATCATTTCTTGAAAATACCATCTACCACTTTTATTGCATCTATGGCCAAGCCTCTCAAGCTTTCCACCCAAAATAATTCAATGATCACTTCTGTTACTTTGAGGAATTACTGGTTTCAAATAATTTTATAGTACTCTATCTCTTGACTCAAGCTCATTCAGAAGATGCTAAAATTCAAGAGATTTCAGCTTCTATTAGAGGTAAATTGTGAGGAAAAAATACTAAATTCTTTGCTATTTTCTTTAGCTCATAAATTTAACTTATAATAAACAAGAAGATATACTAGAATTAATGAGTAATTAATATTTGGGTTTGAGGAAGAGGGAAACTTTCTTAAAGGTAGTTTTTACCTCAGAAAATTCAATCTGCCCAAGGAATCAACCTGGAGTGTTGAACCTCTCTGTTACCTCCTAAGGGAAGATTCAAAATCAATCACACTCTTCCAAGGAACACCCACCATAAAATCTTTTTGTCTACATGGCAACTTTGTGGAGAGAAGGTTTCTGTCCTCTTTGTATCCATAGACCTACATTAGGGATGTCCAGCTTCCAGTGAAAGCTCTGTATGGAATTTTCTAGCCATTCCTAGCAAAGAAAGTTTCTAACCACAAAAAATTTATATATGAAAAATGTGAGTAACTTATATCTGCAAAGCAACACAGAAATATCCTCCCTTCTGTGATACCAAGCTGGTATGGAATTTTTGGGAAGTAAATCCAAGTCCTGTCCTTTCTCATTACATAGGATTGGTTTACTAGGATAAACTGCTAAATTTATCTAAAACCAAATCATTATTCCATTTTCCTTGCACATTTTAAGAATTATCAGCAAGAATTATCAGATGAACGCATTTATTGGGCCTTGTATTCCCCATGTATTCGAAGTTAAAAACACTTCTAAGTAAAACCACCATGATTTAATACTCTCTGCATTTAATAACTTAAATTATCACGCAGATTTAAAGCTGGAGATCCTGGAAAGTATGTGTATGTATTTCCATTTGACTTCTCTGATCTGCTCTTTCTCATTGAAAAACTCCCAGGGGTGATGGCTTCTATTCTTTTACTCTAATTCATAGATATGGTTTGAAGTTGACAATTATACAGCTTTTGATCATGGTTTGGAGATTAAAAAAAAAAAAAAAAAAGAGAGAGCATAAAATGAAAGAATACTTTTCTCCATGGAGGATAAAATGTCATGTGAGGCTTTAACTGATGGTAATTATAATGTGAGTTAGTTATAATAGCAAATAAAAAGTTTTTAATGATCTCAACATAACATAATTTATTTCTTTTCCTTATTCCTAAATTCATTATGTTTTTTCCAAAGTTTCCCAAGATTTTTTTTATGCTTTTGGACCACAAATTGATGATTGTGTACCATTCTTACAGAAGTTTAGAGCATACAGAAGCTTTGACAAAGACCCATATGGGATAAATAGTTGAGATTCTTTGTTGTTGAGGGGTTTTCCCCCTATTCTTTATTTTTTTTTATTCCTTCTTTAGAATAAAAGAAGCAGAGATTAATCTGTGAAGCTGAGCTGAAGAGATTAAAAAAGAAGAATTTAAACCTGATGAAATACACTTCAGTAGATTTCAGTGATACAAATGGCCTCTGACTTTGAGACTTTCTATTTCCATCAAGGCAGGGGGATCCCTATTTCTCTCTTTGTTTTTGAATACGATGCATTAAAAAGTAACTGAACCAATTCAGACAGGGCCAGCAATCCTGGAACATGCAATCTGACAACTAAAAGGGGGACCTGGGAGTTCTGTCTTGTGCTTGGGATTTTTTTTTGTATTTCTTTTACTACATAAGGATGAGAAAAAAACATAAGCTGTTTATCCTGTCTCCAACTCTTGAAAATTCTGTTCAAATGAAATGAAATTCAGATTAAATTACTCCCTGATCTGTATTCCATATTCAAATCCAGCCAAAAAATGCCATAAACTCCAGGTTACTTCATTGCTATTAGGCTAATACTGTTCAACACCCATGTTGTTTAGTGAATCATTTTTAGGTCCGTGGCAGAAGCCAACAGATATGAGCCAACAGTGCCCTGGTGGCCAGGAAGGCCAGTGGCATCCTGGGGTCCCTTCCAGCCTGATCCATTCTGTGATTTTGTGATTGAGAACAGGATCAGCTTGAGCTTTTGTATACTTCATTGACAGACTGATTATCAGTAGTGGCTAAGGGTCACAGAAGTAAAAAAGTTCAGTTTAAAATTTGGAAAAATTAATGCTTCTCATCTGTCTCTCTCCAAATGTATCTAGATAGAGGAATTAATGAAATTACTTGGAGAGCTCCTCCTTAAATCAAACCTAGTAGGGTGAAGCTAGCAAGTGCTGTAGCTGAAGCTCTTTTGATGTATGGGTGAAGCAAATGTGAACTGAATTTTCCTCTATAACTTCCTTA
Organism: Lanius collurio; assembly: GCA_020086605.1. Taxonomy (NCBI): domain Eukaryota; kingdom Metazoa; phylum Chordata; class Aves; order Passeriformes; family Laniidae; genus Lanius; species Lanius collurio. The sequence continues at coordinate 2,639,244 of JACBWW010000034.1, read as the reverse complement.
AAATGGAATTGCACTACAAATTAGGAAGAAAGTCTGCTAGCCTCATGCCACTTACCTGAGTCTCCAGACAAACAGAACCACCTGAGGAATTATTTTAACCAAGGTAGACCCCTGATACCTAAATGTTTCCCTGGTCATGGCGGCATAAATAATTGCCCCATTGTAATCAGCAAATACAAGAATGAAGGAAGAAGCCACAAAAAAGTTAAAGCTTGTTGGGATGTCACCTCACTATAAAATCTGATATTCTAGAGATTCTCACATGCTCAAAAATGTCCTTTATGCCTTTTTTTTTTCTGATAGGAAACTGAGAAGAATTAATTATTTTTTAATGATGAAAAGGGAAAAAAAAAAAGAAGAAAATTTTCAAATTAATTTAGGGATTGAAATCCAGGCTCTGGAATCCTATATCAAAAATGCTATAGTAAAGATAAAAAAGCATAAAGAAGATAACAACTATGACCAAAGCCCAAAAATAGCTTCCACAAAAGAAAATCTTGTAAGGTAAGTAGGTTCTAATTAAAAAAAATTAAATTCAGAGGAAAGAGTTGAAATGGAATTCTGCTGAGAAAGAGGAAAGAAAGCAGGGATGTGTGATAGAAGGCTGTACATTAATGAGTGCTGTTAAGATGCTGAGTATATTCTGGATATTTGCTGTTTTTCATGACTGGGAGTGAAATCCTCTTGTGGAAAATAGCAGATGGAGAAGAGGAAATGGTTAGGTTTGAATGCTGTCTGAAGATGTTTTTCCACTCCCTACTTTCCCATACCTGAGCTGATCATTTTCTCCTGGTGAAGGAGCAGAAAGAATCCCTTCAGTGAAAAGTAATTGTTATCTCTGCTCAGCTCTTCTCACTTGCAAGGGTTCTTTGCATATCCCACACACTTGGCAAGGGATTTGTTGTTTTCCACAAAAACTTCCCAACTTTTGCTGTGGTGATTCCCCAAAGTCACCATTAGCATAATGGGGATGTGAAAGGGGAGCACTTTTCTTCAGCTTCATTTTGAAAATTAGGCACAGTGGGAATTAATTTCTTTTTAATTTAACTAGAATATCAGATGCTGGAAGAGAAGAAAAATACACATTAAATGTGGGATAGCAAAGCAACATTAGAAGAAAAAATAAAGTGGAATAAGCTACCTTAGTTAAATCAGCCGAAATTCTTGCATATCATTAAATAATGTGGTTAAAAGGGTGACTGTAGTGGCTGCACTGGGATGCCCAGAGAGAGCTCAGCAGGAGAGTTGGAAACTCTGTATTTCTTCAATTTAAATTCCAAGCAATTATTAGTCAGCTATTCAGCCTTCCTAGGCAACTGCTAAAAGCATCTTCTTTGTATCAAAAAAAGAAAGGCCACTAATATTTTTGAGCATAATTTCCTCTGATTGTGCCAACAATATGATGACTAAAATTAATAATATTAGATTACATGAATGATTAAAAGATGTGGGACAGAACACAATGAAACAAGATCATTTACCTAGAAATACATGATAATCTTTATTCTTATGCTTGTTTGAGATCTGCCATGGGTCTGGATTGATTTCATTATTGTTGTGGGTTCTTTTACCTTGATCTGTGTCAACCATAAATAATTGACATTTTGCCTAAAAATCAGTTATGCCTATTTACATATATATACATATACACACACACACATATATATATATATATATTTAATTTTCTTATTGTGGTTTGAGAAAATGAACTTTTTCTTCATCTAAAGAAACACCTTGAAAGACAAAACACCAGAATAGGGGGATCTATTTGTGTCCCTTGGGGAAAATTTGTGTTTTCCACTCCTTTTTTGTCCATATCAGTATCATCTACCAACAAAGATGGCAAGGCTTATATTAACAGTAGCCCAAGGGATTGACACAAATATTAGTTACACACTTACAGTTAAAAGACTATCTAAAATTAATTTAAATCAGTGCAATTTTGCCAAGCACATCAGTGGATTTGGGATTAATTCCATAATTGATAACATATCTGAGCTGATGGTTTATAGAGATTATAAAATCATAAATGTAAAATGGGCAGTATAGTTGAAAATAATGAGAAGAAATATGCCAAAACTTATAAGATATGCTGATTTAGGTTTCCAGCACATCATCAAGCACACTGTTCCCACTTTTAATCAAAATTAAATGGCCTATATGATTTCATTTGCAGTTTTATATGCTGAGATACTGTTGGGATAGGCCTAAAAGATCTAATATTTTCATGCACAAACAAATAAGAATTTTAGGGATGAGATCATTTCTGCCCGTGGTGAAGACACACAGAAAATAAAATATGGAGGAAGAAAAATGTAGTTTTTAAGGGTATCAGGCCTGTTAAAGACTTCACACCTTCCTTTATGTGTGTTTCAGCAGACATCTACTGCCACAAGACTGCAAAGAGTCAAGCCTGGGTCCTTATTTATTTATTTTTTTCGGGAAAAGCAAGTCACCATAATATTCTCCATGTAAAACATAGCTCAAAAGCTTATTTACAAAATCTCAGAGGGGATACCGAAAAGGGTTTGAAAGCCTCCTGAAGTAAATGGATAGATTTATACCCTTCCTTGAGTGTGATCTGAAACCCACACTTTCTTTGTGGTCAGGCTGTTTGGATTAGAGTTTTTAGATTATTCTGGGCTATGCCAGAGGAGAAAGGCTGTAAACTGCATGATCTCTATCAAAGCCCTTCCTCTCCAAATAATTTCTGCTGGCACTGGAGGAAAAGTAACCAACAAGTGCTGTAACAGGGCCATTGCCAACCAGGCAGTGAGGTTGAAAAGATACTTTTATTTTTAAGAGCATTGTTGGTCAATTTAAAATAAACGCACATCGATCTCAGTATATTAACTGCAAATAGAAGTCAGAATTGTTTTAAACAGTTTTCTGAGCCCTCTAACCTAGGCTGAGCAGAACAGCAGTGGTATGATAGACAATTACACTTGTGATTTATCACTGCTATCAGAATTAATGTCACATTTAGGACTCTTTCATTTAGATGGACAACTGCAATTTTCACTGTACATATCAATGAAAAAAACCCAGCTGGCGCCTTGTGGGTGTCTGATTATTTCACTTTTTTCTTTCACACAACTTTCCAGGTTTCCTGTTGTTGTTCTTGCCTCTTAAAGCCCTCAAGTTCTTCTCTTCTTTGATAATTATCTCTCATATGACATTTCCTCTGTCAGTTTTGCTATGAGTATGTGTTTCATGTCCTCTCTTTCCTTTTTATTCTCTTTTTTTCTTTTTTTTTCTTTATAAACTCCTTCCTGCACTAAGTCCTGAGCTACAGCTTTTTCCATCACCTTTATGAAATTCTCTTCTGTTAATCCAACCTCACCAAGCTATTCAGGAAACTGATTTGTTGATTGCATACTTACTCATCCCTTAAACAGGGAACTTATATTCAGGGAACATGTCCTCTTGTATGGCTTATATACCATCCTTTATTGTTGGATAAACATTTTAGACTTGAAAAAGGCTGCTAGTGCAGCATGACCAGGCATTTAAATTCAATAAAATTCTGCTAATCTCTAGGTACATAAACTTTTTATAAGAGGATATATATTCATGATGAGTCTGCACAGCTGTAATAATCATAAAAAAATAGTGTGTGAGCATTATTATTTTTTACTGCTTGGGAGAAAATAAGGATAGCTTACATTTGGGGAAAAAAAGTACACAAACACCCAAATTACTAAGTATATTGGATAATTTTCTTATTATCACCACTTTTTTAAACTATTTCATTGAAATTTATGGTAGGCCTTTAGCTAGGGGATTGTAATGGAAAAAAATGAGGTAATTATTTCTAACTTTATTTACAGTGGGATTTCAAAGATAGTCCTCTGAGATCCAAATTAATCACCCCTTCCTTGTATCTTCTCTTATCAACATCATCTAGGTTCCTAACTTGATTTGCTTAAAGTTTTAGCAGATTAGAAGTAGCATTTTTAAGCTTTGAAGAGACTTTTCACTTATTATTAACTTGCAGTATATTTTCAAAAGTAACATTTTCCTTGTGGATCAAAAAGCAGCAACCTTGTAGATTTTATGACAAAGAAAACTACAGAAATTTGCATTGAAAAAATAAATAGTGAGATGATTGAATTAATAATGAACTGTAAAATATGTGTTTAATGCATGCTCAAGAAAAATGTGTTAAATTCTAAAACAAATATGTTCTGTGGTCTTCAGGAATTTTGCTAAACTTCTGTACTTCTATGTGTGTCCTATTCCTTTTCCCAACAGGATTTATGTCAACATTTATGTTGATGTCAGCAGGAAGAGATCAAAACAAATTGGTAAAGCTGATGATTTGTGTCTCCTTTAGTTGGCAGCTTTTAAAATCTATGGTCTTGTAATATTATTAACTTCTTGGTTTTCCCCTCAAAATTATATTTCATACATAATTAAATGAATACAAGTAACATAAAAACAGGGTTTCTATTTCAATGATCAGCTTTTCTGTCATTTTCATTTTAAAGCCTTTAACGCTTGTTTTATTTCCCTACTATGGAATTTACATTTTAAAACGATTCAGCCTCCCTCCTTATTTTTCCCGTGGAAAGTTTGTCTCAAATTCCAACTGCAATGAAGCCAATTCATGGAAATGCTCATTCTAAGGAGCTATTTTTGCCATTTTGCCAGTGCTGTTGTAGAGCTACAGGAGAGAACAAACACCATAAATATACAGGCAAAACTGGAAACCTCTGCTGCTGCTTGAAGAACAAGGAGAGTGTGATCTTCCTCTGACTATGTGGGCAGATCTTTCCAAGTTCAAACAAACACAGTAAAATCTCTAAAATATTTCTGTTTCCAGTGATGGGAATTTAATTTTTCTCCATGTATTTTTTCCCTGTACTTCATACAGGTGCTGCTCACTTTCTCCTCTGCCTATCTGTAACCTTCTGGCCGTGTGACTGGCTCAGCTATGGAATGGAAAAATACTTTTCAAGCACGAAATCAAAATGGCCTGAATTGAAACACATTTGTCTTTGAACAATCTGGAAATGGCTCAGGGTTCAGAGGGGTTATTTTGAGTGGCACCTGAGCCTGGCCATCACACTGACACTGCAATCCATGGTTACTAACTCATGTATCAGAGCTTACTCAACAGATACAGAGAGTGTATCATGTACTCCTCTGATTTTGCTCCTAGAAAAATAAACTCAGACCTTTGTTTTCATTTGTTGGATTGTTTTGGGTTTTTTTGGTTTTTTTTTTAACCCAGCTTTTTTTTTTTTTTTTGTCTTATACAGTCTCCAAAAATCCATGTAGATGGGAGGTGTACACTCCTGCTGCTTTACAGCAAGGCTTCCCACTGGCATAGCCAGCACTAATTAGCCATAGAAACAATGGTCACATTATAATACAGACATTTTTGAGAGGAGGGTGGTGTTTTTTTGGTAAAAAAGCTCAGTTAGAGCTGTTTGTTACATACACTGCTTTATCAGGCAGTCTATTCACTCTCTGCAATCCACTTTAATTTTAAACAGTTATTTAGAGCACTTGAGAAATTCTGTGTGGTTGATAAATAGTATTGTTTTGTGCATTATTATAATATGAGTAATGCCCCCTAACCCTTACAAATAAATTTGAAAGAGAAAGAATACATGACATAAATAATCCAGTTCAGTCTCATGTATTACCATGGGTTGAGCTCACAGTTCAAATGACGAGCAAATTAACCTATGCAAGCCATAAAATTGCTTCAAACTTAACAATACCCATCAAAATTCTTCCAGTTCAGACATTTATGACTTCTATTTTAATGGATTTCAAAGTCTGTTTAATGTTAGGCTTCTTTTCTTCTTTCTCTTTTGTTCTTTCCTTTCCACTCCTCTCTCCTCTCTGCTTTCTATTCCCTGTGCAAATGCATCTTAATTTTTCCTGACCACATCTGAGGCTGATTAGCATGTAGAAAAGCTCAGCAAAAAATTAAATTTCTAAATATCTGCTTCCCTTAAATTAGTCAAAGTATTCTTAAAGCCACAAGCAACTTAAATTTACTTCCTTTCCCTCAAAATTTGAATAAACCATATTAAATTGATTATTATTCTGACAAACTACTGACTTTTATTAAAGACTTTCTGAGTACATATATATATATATATATACATATATATATATCAGAGCTGTTTCAAGTTTTGGCAGTTTCCTTTTGCTGAGGTTTGTGCCAATATTTCCTTCAGTTTTAGTCCAGATGGGTTCACACCCCTAAATTTAACATTGACTTTCAGAATTGAGAAAACTCAGACTCTCAGCTGAAATTTAAGGAAAATGACCTGCACTTGAGAGACATATGAAACCACTTAAATCCAAAGCTTGAACTGCCTCAAATTTATTTGAAACGTAGTCCAAAGGTATGTATTAAAGCCACAAAGATTACCTGTCTTTTGTCAGATTGACCCAAGTTTCAGCTAAAATCCAGATCTATTTTCTTTGCAAGCATTGGAAATGTTGCCAGTGGTAACATCAGAGCCTATATCCATTTTTTAGCACCATGATGGAGTAATTCAAATCCCTTGTTTGCTACATAGCCAAAAGAACAATATTGGGGTGAGGCTGCTTTTAGCTTCCTGTTGGAAATTAAGAAGTGAAAACCAGCAACAATAAGCTTAAGCCATGCTGAACAAAAAGTCATTGGATGATTTTTTCCCAGCTTGCTGTTTTGGCCTTGAATGGTCAGTTTACTCCTTCAGAATGAAATGTGAATTAAGAAAATATACATTGACTTTACAATCTCAATGAGAATGAATCTCATTGTCAAGCACTTTCCTTATGGTATCTCTTGCCTTTCCCACATCTATTAACTGATTTACACACAGACTTTTTTGGCTGTAGCTGAGAGAGTAGAAGAAGGACTGATCAGTGTCTCTGGCATGTGACACAGTGAGTTTCATTCTACAACAAGTATTCCCTCCCAGAGGAGTCATTTGTGATCTTGAGTTAGTGTTGGACAAACCCTTCAGGAGCATTATGAGATTTGGGTTCATACCTTTTCTCCAGCAGTGAATTCAGGGGTAGTGTTGTGCTCACCTTAAGAGCAACAGGTTGGTCTTGAGATGCCCTGACTCAAAATCTCTCCAGGTAGGGATTAGATGAGTATCTCATGTTTATCTTGGAAGCCAAGATAAACATTGGACAGTTATCTATGTTGACTACATAGTCAACATAGATGTTGAATTGAATTCAACATTCAAGTTGAATTGTCCAGCACTTTGGAAGATTGCTCCATGAGATGTGTGAACTTGCCCACTTTGCTCAAGATGTGTCTTGAGCCAGGAAACTATTAGACTTAAATGAATAAATTATAGTTAAGAATTGCTCTTTTCCTTTCAACAAATAATTCTTACATTTCTCTTACACTACAGGCACTTGGGAGCATTGCAGATCAAGTTTGTGTTTCCCTAAATCCACTCCCAATTCCTAACATTATTTCCTTTGTCTGTGCTTCCATTCTTAGCTACCAACTCAGAAAACTCAAGCTTCCCAAACGTGTACATTGAGCAGACAGAAGAATGGTGAATTCATGTTCCTCTAGAGGAGCAGACCCCTGTGGACACACATAAATCCTGGCACACACCCCTGCACAGAGGGAAAAAGTTGAAGCATTGAAAGAAATAAGAAACATCTCACTGCTGTGCTCACTGATCCCATCACATGCACAAGAGAGGAGAAAGCAGCTTTCCCTGTCCCTAATTGCCTCATATATCCCCCTCCCACTGCACATGCTGCAGCCACAGATCCCCTACATATCCAAGAATATCTTGGAAATCTATATTCTGTCAATCAAATGAAATCAAGGCTGGATGCCTGAAAAAGTAGGATTTTCTGGTGGATGCTTGGATAATACTCAGAGGGTCAGGGCATAAATCGAGCCTGAGACTGAGCAGGACTGACAGGCAAGGTACACCTAAATTCCCTTCTGCAGTTGCAGTGACTTTTGTAGGGCTGTTTTGCCATGTGTCTGATTGTGCTGTTAGCTGAAGTGTCCTAAAGGGAAAAGGGGCATGCAGAATGGGGGGATGAGTAGAGTTAGCATTTTATTTTAATTAAGTGCTGTTTANTAAACCCAAATGTCAAACCAGGGGACCATCCAGTTGTGTGAGAGTTAAATGTGTGTTAAACTGTATTTGTATAGAGACTGGGATTTCAGTCTTCATTTTTGCATTCCTTTCCCTTGTATTACTGGTAAACATAAAAAAAATTCTTGTTCATAAATGATATCAGTAATCCTATTATAATCTAATTTACTTCATGCTACTTATGACATGTTTATTTTCTATAATTCACTTGGCTTTAGTACTCAGGAAAGTACTTTAGTAAAGTTCACTTTGTTTTATTTTCAGTTCTTGCTGTAGATCTTTCATTCCAAAACTTCAGTGAAATGTTTATTAAAAAAAAAAATCCCACAGCTTTGCACTTAAATGTTAAATATATGATTATATGTGAAATACTATAGATACTTATAGGTGATACCTCTTAACAAATCCATCTTTTCTTTGTGGTCCTACATCAGAACCTGACAGTTCCATTTCAGGTGTCTGGGATGCTCTGGATCTTCACACACGGCACATTTAAGGCTGAACACCCACAGGACACTGAGCTTACCCAGAACTGTCCTTTCCCATCAGCATCCTGGCTGACCTCTCTGACCTCTCCTGAGGCAAATGGAACACTTTTGATGCCATCTCCATATCCCAGTTTGCTGGAGGAGGAACTGCCCTAGCTTAGATATCCACCATGTATCCAGTCAATGCCAAGTTTAATGCTTATCAAACTGAACATTTTGATGTTTTGGTGATATTGATAAATGGATGGGTAAGGGAAACACATTTTAATTGCTAGACAGGCACTCTAGAGAGTCAAAACATTCCCACAAGAGGAAATAATGAGTGACAAGAATTATTGAGAACTCTGGAGAGGGTTTTTCTGTAATACTGGTGCTTCATTCTTCTTAAAGAATTACTGTCTCTATAAGGACATATTTACAGGGTGTCTTGTTCTACAGATCTGTTTGCACAAAACTTACTTTTCTACCACTTCACTCAGAGGACAGGTTGGAAAATTAACTAAGAATAACACAGAAGCTGCTCAACTCTATCTTACTTTAACTAATTGGCTTCTAGTATGATATTATTTCAACTGAGCTCAGCTACATAACGTACACTATCAGGGAACCTATTCATATCTGAAGTCACTGAACCTTTTAATTGAGAGGTATTTTTTTTCCATGTGCTGTTGAACTCTAACATCCAGGGTCTTGATATTTTGGAACGGATATTTCAGAGCCTATGCCCTAAATTATCACCCCTGACATTCTTAATTCTGCATGTCCAGCTTCTGAGAGCAAATTGAGAATAATGGGTCCTGTGAGGATAAATAGACTGAAAAATGATGAGTGCCATGTTATAAATTCTGAGGAGAGAAACAGTTCTCTCAACTGTGTTTAAATAGCATTAGAGATGGGAGGGGCATTGGAGTCCACACAGTGAAATACTGAACATCTTGCCATCCTGTCAGAGTCCTTGTGATCCAGTGAGGTCTGAGGGAAAACAAAAATATCCCAGGAACCAACAGGTTGGACTACTAAAGCACACAGGGGGGCTGAAATGAGGTTATATGGAGAATCTCCCTTCTGGCATTTCCCATATTCTGAGTGCCTGACTTAGGCTGCTATTGTTCTTCCAACTTTGTTTAAAAGAGGAGTGGATCCACACGTCCTGTGTATAAAATATTACTGCCCACAGAGGGCTGGTTGAGTGGAGCTTTCTCGTGAGAACAGCTCCTGTTATGGCCTTACAGAGATCTGGATGAGAAATCCCAAGGCTCTTAAAGTCATTTCAGGTTTGCTACTGATTTCCAGAGTGGATCAGAGTTTCACCTTTAATATTGCTCAGGGTCAAAACACAACTGAAGGAAATGGAAGCAAACAGTAGTAAAACATCAGCAGTAAACCTGTCTCACAAATTTCTTGTGGTTTTACAAGGATGTAGTTAATACATTAAGTTGTTGTTACCTAATTAGGTGACTTTTATTGTGCCATCAAACAGAAAACTGATACCAAATGGCATGTGCATATGAATGAATGAGAGAATGGAAACAGTGTTATCAGAGCGGAAAACAGTCTTCATCTGAAGCGTGGGAGCAGAGACTTTCTGAAGGACAGTATATTTATCTGGAGGAAATAATTAGCAAATGGTAATTATTAAGAAGTTATTGGGGTTTTTGTATTTTTAGAAGTGAATAAAACTGGTCAGAAACTCATAATTGTAACACTAAATAATACTCACATCAGTACTGTTGTTTACATCTCCTTTATTGCAAAAAGCCAAATCAAAAACATCGTGACACCCTTTGAAGGTTCTGCATCCCTTACTTCTTTTCACAGAGCATGAACTACAGTAACTGTGTTGGAGGACAAGGTGCTCTCACATTGTCCCTGTTCTCTTTCCCATTAGAGTCACCAGGGCTTTACTGACAAAAAGATTTGGACACAACAGTAAAGAAAAATATTTACAAGTTTAGCAAGGGCAACAGAATTGGGAGCAGATTTTTAATCCTACTTTTAACAGTCTCTGCATCATCACTAAAAGTTCTTATCTTCATTAAAAATGCACCTGTATAAAACCAAGCATGCACAAATACAGAACCATGGAATTGTCACGGTTGGAAAAGACCTCTGTGATCATTGACTCCAACCATTTACCAGCACCTGTGGGCTCACCACTAACCTCTCTTGAAGTGCCACACCCACATGACCTCTGAACACTTGCAGGGATAGTAATTTCACCACTTCCCTGGGCAGCATGTTCCAGTGCCTGACTTCATCTGTGACAGTGTGGGGATGTATGAGGCCCACTGATGATTTTCTGCAACGTGCAGCAGCAACAACAGATGCAAGGAGAGGCTCAGCAAAGTCAGGGTACCAACAACAGTAAACCAAACTGAGCAGTCGTGGATCCCCACTTCTCTGGGTCCCTCTCTGCTCACACAAACCTGGTTTCAGAAAACCAGAGTTGCATTCCCAGGCATGGCGGCAGCAACTCCAACCTCAGGGAGACTCAGGCTGATGTCAGGCACCTGAAACACGTGCTGGTCTAAATTTTAGGTGCTTAAATCCTAACTGGCTGCTCAGCTGAACCTTGTTCTCCTCCCCCAGTAGCTGTGCTTCTGTCCAAGCTGTCCATTTCAGCTCACGAAACCCGAGAGTGGCTGTGAGCTGCCATCCATCACTGCATGGCCAGAGAGCCTCTTTTTACTGATGAGCTGTCACAGCAGAGGGCTCAGCTTTGTGCCTCAGCAGTTTAACTCTACTCTAAGGTGGCTACAACAAATCACCAGAGGGGATTTTTATGTCATAACAACTCTGGAAGTAGCAACTCTTCTGCTGGCAGCATGGCTGCACAGGATGGGGTGGGGAAGCTCAGTTGAGGCAAGAGAGCATCCTGAGATAGTATTTCCAAGCCTGATGATAGCTTTGGGGAAACTCTCTTTAAGTTGAATGATTTTTTTTTTCAGTATTGCTTGATTAACATTGCTATTCACAAATGACCTAGAAATGCTCTGGGAGCATTGCTCTAGTGATTTATTTGAACAGACCATTTTTACAAGACCTTTGTTATTTTCTTTTGAAGCTGAGCATTTTCCACAGTGGGGAAAAATCTCAATAGTTACCTACTGTTGAGTTTCTACTGTAATAGCAGAAAACAGCAAAAAAAAAATGCCAATTTCTTTTTCAGCAAAAAATCAGCGGAAAACATCAAAGGAAGATTTCCATATGGAGGTTACTTGGAAGTTAAATCACAAGTCGTCATTCTGCATTGTGGGTTGTAAGAATGAGATATAAACTACTTATTCTACAGTGATCTTTCTAGGAGACATTTACAAGGAAGAATAAATCCAAACTCTCAAATGAAAAAAATGTACTTACAGCAATTTATCAATCTTTAATAGCTGTCCTGCTATTTAATATCATGTTTGAGGAGACTCACCATGGCTTTGTGGATAAACATTTGTTAAACACAGTTTGCTTCTTCTTTCAAACAATTATGTTTCAAATACAGTCAGAGTGTTTAATTTCCCAAGAAGCATTTCCATTTGTTTGTACAATGATTCACTCCTCTATTCTATTTCTGTATATTTTTAAAATAAAACAATTTTTTCTTTTTTGTTTTCACAGTTTTGGGAATGATATTATGTAGAAGAGAACAGTGTTAGGAATTTCTCTCTGACTACAGTACTGTACATGCATCACCCTTTCATATCTTAATTTCTAATGACACAAAGCATTATGTCATACATGTAAGTAATATGGTCAGAACAGCCAATTGAAAGTTTGGGAATTTTTTTTCATTGATTACTGCTATATAAGGGCTCTTGTTTTAAATGGAAAGTAATACAGGTACAAAGAAAATACCAGTAGCGTGTTTTAACCATGCTGTTCAGAGAAGTACAAAAGAACTCAAGTGGGGAAAGTGAGTTGTTAATAGATGAATTAAAATACATTTGGAAAAAGGGATGAGTTGGTGGTTGGATGAGGCTGATGTTGGCCTTTACATACAGAAATACATGATTACTTTTATTATAAAACTTTTTTTAACACAACCTTTAATTAGAGGACTGAAAGAAAGCCTTTACTCCTCAGTTAAACCATAAATGTAATGTTGAACATACAGTTTAGTAGGAAAAAGTGAACAGTTGCATACATGGAGAAAGCTGTTGCTGAAAAAGGGACTAAGTCTCGTGGTACACATTTATTTTTGAATTTCCTGGAGCAGAGTTGAAACTCCTTCTCAGAGCAAAATGATCCATAATTCCTATTGGACCCTTGATTTCTGTCAGGGGCTACCTAAAGGGCAAGTGCATTAGTTTGTGAATGTCACACCTCTGCAGACTTGGAGAAACAGAATTAAGCTCTGAGAACAAAGCTTTCCTAATGCCACATGACATAAAGCTCAACAAAGAATATCTTGACAGGTAGGGGGTGGAGGAGGGTAAATCCCATGGCCTGTCTGCCTCAGCAGGAGCATGCAAGAAATGTGGCGTGAGGCTTAGGGGGAAAAGTACTGAAAGTCTGAAATACATGTGCTATACAAATGATATACTGCCTAACACACATTGTTTGTGTTAATTCCTTAGCTCCTTTAGCACAGGATCTTGCATAAGATCCCTGAGAAATATCTCCTCGTTTGCAGCAGTATCTGCCACGCAGAAGTGTGAGACTGCATGAAGATAATTTAATCCGTCAGCAAATTCTGCTGTCTCTCAGTAAATTCAAGCAATAATTCTGCATTCATCTAATGTCAATCTGACACAAATTAAGGTTTATAGGAGTGGAATTTTGTGGTTGAGAGCAGAGAGAAGGAACTTTGATTAGCAAAGACATCCCTCAGAGTGGTGTTTAGGGAAAAAAAAGTATGCATTAGCTTGGAAAAAAAATATGCCCTAGCTTCTCCTTCATATCACTTTTAAAAATCCATATTTTTATGTGTGTTTCAAGTAATGTAGACTTTGCATCAATGGTTGCTTTATAGAGTCTTTTCCTTCCATCACCTCAGACTGCATAAAGCTGTAGTGCTACAGCCAAAGATTCTATGTATACCCTGTGTGATGTATTCCAACTGCTCAGACATTCTGTCCTTAGTTATATTCCAATAATCAGTTTTGATATTGTATAAGAGAAGCCACACAGCACTTTCACTGGTGTGATTGAATCTGTTGAATTTCAACTACTCTAAGTACTCGCATAAAGAAATCTAAAAAGTTATGACTTTTGGATTAGTTCAAACACTAAAGTATTTTTTTCATTTTTTGTACATCAGTCAGCATTTTTGTATCAGTGCTGAAACATTTGTCTTTGTGTTTTGATGATAAAATGCCATTGGTATGGTTGCAGCATCTTTTAAAAAAAATTAAATATCTATCAGTATTTTAATTTGTGTGCCTCCATAAGACTTTTTATGCCAAAAACTCCTAGGCATGACTGCTGTCTCTCCTTCCTCTGTATTCCTGGTTGCACTCCATAAACATAACCTGGAGCTTTGGACTCTTTACTGCAAACAAAGAATGGCCCTCAAATTGGCTAGTGTAAATGTGGAGAGAAAGTTTGGGAAAGTGAGGGAGAGAGGGAGATGCCAGGCAGTTTATCATGACCATCAGTGACTAAGAGCTGGAAGAACTGCAGCACTTCAGACATTTTCATACTTATGGAGAGAAACCGCTGGAAAACGTGATAATGAAGAGATAATCGGCTGCAGCTTCGTGAAACTTCCCCATTTTTTGAATATTCCCGGTTTCGCTTCCTTGCAGCCCAAGTCTGACTTCACAGCCCATAAACATATTTCTGTCAGAGCAGCCTCCATTAGCCTGTGCAGCAGGCTGGTGGTAGAAAACCAGGGTTATCCTAAAGGTGTTTTCGGGTCTCGGAGGGGCAGTTCGCTGCTTTCCAAGCTTCCTCTGCTCCTGCTGTCACACTGCAGTGACTGGTGGCCAAGAGCAGCTCCAGGGGTGGGATCTGCCTCTGCTAGACAGTCTATTCAACTTCAATTCATCCTCCAGAGCAGCCTAGGGCAGGGCAGAGACCAGGCAATAATCCTTCTCTTCTGAAAGTCCCACCAAGAAGCCAGCCAGCAGGATGTGGAGGGACAGTGCATGGCCACAGGTTGGCCTTCTCTCTTTCTGCACCAAAGAGGAGGCTGACATACAGGAGGCATTTTCCAGTTTTTAATTTCAAATAAGTATGTTGTTAGGAAGCTGAGAGCTTCTTCCATTAACAAGAAAACACTGGTTTTGAGCATCAACTTCATTCCATTTGAGGACTAAGAGACCTCCAGATTTTCCTTCTGAAAATGGGAGGATAAAAGGGCATTTCAATCCTATCTTTCTTCCTAACCCTCTGTTTCTTCTATCAGTCTGGGAGTATCTGTTACAATTATTTACAGAAAGGTACTGTTTGTCTGATGAACGATATGGATAACATCACCCTTTCGTGTTCATGAAAGAAATTCTTGTTACACTGCTGTATTCCAATGGTTCTCTCTGCTGCTGCTGCTGTTTTATAGGCAGTGGCTTAGGAATAGAATATAGTAGGAGAGAAGATTAAATTTAGCATAGTTCTGCTAAATTTGGCAACTTGTCTATCATACTTTATTTATGTGGAATTGCCACTATGGATATGACAGTCTGTCAGCATACAACCTGCCTGAAAACTTTGTCTGTCCCATGACTGTAGTGTTCACTCACACCATCTTTTATCCCTGAAGCCTGGGTTTGGTGCATCTATAAAAGAACATTGTACAGCATAAATAAAGAAATATGTTGTACAGGTTTAACATTTTATAGTTTTCTTTGGGCAGCTTGCAGAGCATGATGACTCCTAAATACAGGAGCCACAGGTAGTGATTTAACTGAGTGGTTTTAGCAAGGGAGCACATTTTGAATGGAAAGTAAACCAGGGGAATCATTGTTAATTTTTAAACTCTTTGTGGTGAAGTATTGCCCATTTTCGTGTGTTCATGTGTGCATGCACACACTGATTTAATTAGCTGTGTTTGGATTAGGGGATAATTCCAATTATCTAGTATCCAGGTAGTGACTGATGTTGTGCCCGTGTTATCAAAAGTCAAGGTTGCAGCTATCTTAAGCAGACATAATTCCTGACAAAGCACTTCCCTTCAGTGGAGTTCCAGGTGGTTTAAGGACTTTTCAAAATGAGGCAGTCACTGAGTGAAATAAAGTCTGTTTAATGTGAGTCATTTTGGCCTCGATACCGTCTGGTCATGGTTTGCCAAATTACTTTGAAAATCCTAGAAATAAGCAAGAATATTTAAAGTAACTTTTCTGGACTTCTTCACCATCAATGGCAACTAAGAGGGACTTCAGAAAGTGAGTTAGATGAGCTTTTTCAGTGGAGTTTGTTTTTTACTCTGACACCAGTCGAGGCAAGGAGTAGACTCTTAGACCCTCACAATATCATACTGCACAACCAGAGAAATAAATACACCCTAATTTGATGCCATGAACAGCACCACTCTGATTAATCCTAGATGGATTGGTCACATTAAAGCAATAGAAGCTAACTTATTAGAAATGTAAGTAGAGATTTTAAGAGCTCTGTCAAAAGTACTTAAGGAAAGTCACATTCTTCAAATATGAAAGTAAAAAATTGAATCTTACCCTGTTGCTTTGGCATAAAAGAGACTCCTAGGTGGTACTTTGTGGGATTTTTTTTTCCATTTCTGTCATAGATTTTATTCAAAGAAAAGCAATCCATTGATTAGGAGAGGGCCTTCATATTACCTATCTTGTCTCATGCTCTTACAGTGTCTGCCTGAATTGAGCTCCCACATCCTTATTTGTGTTTTCAGTGGCACAGATTTGTTCTATCTCATCCCATCACTTCGTCACTCTCTGCTGTACTTTAAACCCCCTCTTATTTGTTATTGTAATCGACACATTCTCAGAACCCGTAACAAAGAGGAACATTTGATAATGTTGTGCTTATTTAGAAAATAGATATGATCTGAAAAAACATGGCTCTGGTTTTAAGGGGAAAACAACCCAACAGTGAACAAAAGCAAACGGTTCCTAAAGGAATGCACGACTGAGAGGACCATTTGATGATCTCAGGCTTACTTAGCAAATAGAGAATTACAGGCTCTTTTGAACTCAACACCCAATGGCTACTGCCCCTCTGCAAAAGTAGGGTTGTTAGATATGGACAGCAAAACATTGCTGTTTGTTTATTTTTCTTACTTTTCACCTTGTTTTTAAGGTGTCTGTAGATATGGAAGGTTGCCTGAAGGTAGGAAAGGCTTTAAAACAATAAGTACTGAATACATGAAGTAACCAGCTGAGGTCATCTAAATAACTTCAAAGTGACAGCCAAGAAATGATTATTCAAATCACATAAGTTTTACACAAAATCTTACTCGATAGCAAGCACTGCACATTTCTGAGAATGGAAGTATTTTCCATTAATTAGGAGCTCTCAAAAAGTGTATCATGAAATGCAAAACACATGCCATTAATCTTCACTTGGGGCTAAAGAACAACTCTGATAATATCTGTGCTCATTAAATTTTTCATTCCAAATAGTGTTTATCATACAAATCTCTTGCATCATGAGATTGCTTGTTTCAGATGAGCAGACAGAAAAATTCCTTATCCAAGGAAAAACTCTCCAACTATTACTCTTTTTTCATGCAGCAGTGAGATGAAATGGAGAAATAAGATTCCACATGCTTGAAGGAAGTTTCTAATCTGTCAGGATGTCAGAGGAAAATGTACTTCTTCGAGTAAATAATATGAAAATGTGCAATTGTCTCCGGAGGACAAAATGAGAAAACCAGCTATTTTATCTTGTAGCTCATGACTGATAGCAAGAGGTTCTACACTCAGCTAATCTTTCTGTAGGACACTAAAGCTCTAAACAAAGGAACACTGCTCATATGATTAGTGAAATGTAATATTTCTTTACAATAAACCTTTTCTGTGTTACCCTCTGTTTTCTCTTGGAAGTCAGTTGCAGTGAACAGATGGTGGGTGAGTCCATGATAAGGCTTTCATGACTATTGTATAAGTATTTAATCTCTTAAAACAAATAAGTTCTAGCATAAATCCTCAAGGCAATGCATAAATACACGTAAATACACAAATATATATATAAGAGAACACATATGAATACATGTAGAAATATATATCAAATCAAATATCCATTTTCAAGGAGTTTCTGTAGAATGTAATGGAGAAAAAAATCTGTAGAGTTTCACAGATATCCTAGTAAAATGTGCAAATAGTAGTAATTCTGAATATTTTTTCCTCTGATTTTTTTAAATCATTCTTCAGAATCTTACTATAGACATTCAGCAACTTATTACATTATACATGAAGGTCAACAAAACAAGATTAAAAAAGTAACTTGTTGCCTGCTTATTTTTAGGCTTTTTTTTTTACATTCCTTTTTAAATTTTTAAAATATTTTAAGGAAATATGTAGGACTTTCTTACAAACATGTATTTGCTTTTTGATTCTCCACTGCTATGATCTAATGACATTTTTTGCTAGAATATATAGAGTTGGTATTAAAATGAATATTTAAATTTAATCTCTAACACCATCAAAGTCATAAATTTTAAGCAACAAAAAGGGTTGGAACTGTCACGACTATAGCTGAGCAAATAATTGGATATATTAGTCACAAATTATTGGTTCAATTGATCTTTGAGTGAGTCATTATGACAGCCCTACTTGTAATAATCCACCTTAATTCAATTTGTTTGCACTGGAAAGGGACTTTTTCAGACAAATCATTCATGTATAAGAATGATACATGAATATCCCCGTTTCAGCTAAAGTTGTGCTGCAGTTCAGTCTATTTTCATAATTCCTTTTGGAGCTGCTGGTTCTCTGCTTTTCAGGCTTTAGAAACCACAACTGCACTATTGCCAGCCATTAATTAAATGAATGCATCTTCATTTGCTGCAAGGTAATTTAGGCGCTGCCAAAGTGAAGAGCTGCATCAATTTCTGCAAGCACAAGAGATCAACATGGCTTTCCAGGTGTCAAAAGGACTGCTTCTCCTTAACACAGGTTTAAAACAGTATAAAATTAATCACTGGGAAACTTACCTGCTTTGTAAGAATACCCTTTATAATAGAGTAGAACCAGGAAATCACAGAACCACAGAATGGTTTGGGTTGGAAGGAGCCTTAAAGACCATCTCATTCCAACCCCATGACAGGAGCAGGGACACCTTCCCCTAGACCAGGCTTCTCAGAACCCCATCCAACCTGGCCTTGAACAATTCAGGGATGGGGCACCTTTCGTCATGCTTTGTTTCTGTTTGGAAAATTGTAAAGGATATTTTTCTGGATGCAGTTTTTTGAAACACAAGTGTTGCATTACAGATAGAAATAAACCTAAGTTTCTAAGCATCTTCAAAAGCATCCTACCATCTTCTGTTTTGAACTCACCACAAAAAAGTGTTCGGGTAAACATTCTGCCTGAAAACAGGTATGGTTTTAAACTATAAATATTTTATTTCCATTTTTCTAAGAGCAATTATTAATAAAAGCAGCTTCCTATCCTCTTAAACAGGACTGAAGAGAGAAAGCAGAAGTCAAAAGCAATGAAAAAGCAATACTTACACTTTTTGAGCATGAAAAAGTAAAAGGCTCCCTCTTTTACTGACTGGTCTGTATTATGATTATGTTCACCATTGATATGTCAAACCTGCTCAGCAGGCATTGTAGAAGTAGCTATTATTCTATTATTTATAGAGTTTTGATCCTAAAAAGCCATTATTTTATGCTTTATTGAAGATGCTTCAGTTCAAAATTGTCTTATAAAATTTTTTATGGACTCATAAAATAGCAGTAAAAACATTCCTCTCAATATAACCTGCTAAACTGCAAAAAATTTTTAAAGTGAAAATAATTTTTAAAGTTTGGGTTAGTGGAAAAAAAAAAAAACAAAACCAAGAAAACTTTTATCTATAGGACTATGCTAAAACATTCTATGTTTCCAGGATATAAGGCACTCAAAAGCTGAGCAACATTGCATATGTACTTCAAGACTTAATAACATAATTTAATATTCTCAAAGACAATTCTAATCTCTATTTTTTCTATCTTATTACTTATTAGTATTTCACAAAATAAATTATACTCTGCTCAGATTTAGGGTTGTTTGACAGTGTAATTCCACCGTTCTGCTTTTTTTTCTATTTCTTAAGAAAAAAAAAGACACTTGCTGCCAAAGGATTTTCCTAATTCCTCCTTTTTCTATATAAATCCTTTTCTTACATATCTGGGAATTAGTACAGGTTTACCTCTGAATAGGGGACATTGATGGTGCTAGTAATAACAAGAATAATGAGTAAAAGGCTAATGAGAGGAAGAATCACTACTGAGAGAGTATTTCACAGTTTGAAAATATTGTTCAGATGTTGAACTAGTTTCATCTCCAGAATTAATTTTTCTTTTTCATTGTTACTACATCGAGGAGCTTTATCCCTGATGAGATATTTTTATGTCTTAGTTAATAAAGCTTCATGGCTCTCCTTTCAGGTATCTATAGTAACTTCTCCTTCCCACAGCCATAAATCACCTCCAGCTTTATCTCCCCTTTTATTTACATTGGCAGGAATACTTGGTTTGTAATTTTGCAGTGTCACTTTAAATGTTGTATCACAACTTTAAAGGATGAAGCAGGAGTGAAACCTTCAATTTCTGAGCAGTAGATACAAAAATTGTTCCTATAAAGAACTTGCATTTTTTTTTCCTGCCTCTCCCACACCGCTTGTTTCTTAAGAACAGTGGATGAGGAGGCATCAAGGGGAGAGAAAAGGGGGTTTTTAGAGTTTTATGTGTAAAGACCTTTGCAATGCTGCAGCAACCATGAAAGGACAGAGATGATGAAGGGATGGGAGCATCTCCCCCATGAGAGGCTGAGACAGCTGGAACATTTCAGCCTGCAGGAGAAAAGGCTCAGGGGACCTTATCAATATCCAAAGAGCAAAGAAGACAGACCCCGATTGTTCTCGTTGGTGCCCAGTGACAGGCCAAGAGGAAAGGGGCACAAACTGAAACCCAGAAAGCTCCTTCTGAAACATAATAAAAATCTGTTCTGCTGTGAGTGGGATCAAACACTGGCACAGGCTTTCCAGTCAGTTGGGAGGGTCTCCATCCTTGGACATGTTCAAAACCCAGCTGGACAAGGTCCTCAGTGACCTGCTCTAGCTGGCTCTGCTTGAACAAGAGATTGGACTAGACAACCTTCAGAGGTGCCCACCAACCTCAGCCACTCTGTGATTCTGACATTCCATGGAAGAAAACACTACCCAGGCCATAAATATTTTGCAGAGATGCCCCCCACGGACCTTTTGGCTTTATCAGTTCTCAGTGTTGATGGCATGAGAGCAGGTGCAGAAGTCTCTTTTCTTCCTTGATCATGGTTTCCTGGCTGCTTCCCCCAAGAGATAAGTAACTCAATCTCCATTCTGAAAGTTCTTATGCCTGTGATAAACTACCAGAGGAGATATTCCCTTAAAACCAGCAATGCCATTGATGTGGTTAGAGCTCAAACATACACAAAACATGTCTGGAATATATGATCTCTAAACAGCTTTTTCTTTTGAGTCCTGTTGGTGTTTTTGATGGTAGAGCTCTCAACCATTGGAATTACCATCTCATTCCACTGCTCAGCAGCCACCAGATGATGATAGCATCACCACTCTGGGGAATTCAGCATCACTGCAAGCTTCTGTAACTTCAGCTCTTTGGAAGCTTTGAGTTTTGGGCCAGCCATAAATCTCCAGTCAAACAATCACCATGAGGTGCTGAAGAAACAGGAGAAGGTTTCAAAGGCTCTCTGGTGCCAGGGCATCCGGCACACTGAAAGGAAAGAAGAATGTAGAAAAGCTCTGGACTTCCTGACATTATTTTAAAAAGCTGTTCAACTGTCAAGCATGAGAGAAGTACAGTATTGTAACAGCCAGCACTCTCAACTCTCAGGGGAAAGAATACTTCAGTGCTTCATTACATCTCCAGATATACCATTAGCTGAGCCCCCACTAAAATACCTGCCATTCTTAATTTAGTCCTTCAAGCAATCAAAACTGAAAATGATGGAAATATTCTTTTCTTTTTTTTTAAAAAAAAAAGGAGAGAAAAAAAGAAGAGGCTATTCACCTATAAAACCATTGATTGTTTCTTTCTGGTTATTAAGTAAAGAGCAATATAAAACATTGCAATTGTATGTTAAATATTTTTGGGGATTCATTATAAATGAACTTCCATGAGAGCATCAGAGGATTTCATGATCACCAGATGCCGAAGCAGTGGCTGGAAGCAGTTAACACATCCTACTTATTGCAGCATTTCAGCACCTTCAGGTACATCAAATAGGAACTGGATCTGGTGTTTCATATACCTTAGATATTCATATCTCAGTTACTGAGCTATATGGGAAAGGAAGGAAAATATAACCTAAGGAAATTCTGTGGAATGTCAATCTGGGAACAAGGAAGACTTCTCCAACCACAGTCATTTGAGTGGTAGTAGTCCTCTTAAATACTACTCATAGATTTAGTTTCATTTTGGGTGGCAGGGAAATCTAGATTGCAGAGTTTTTCAATACACCATAAAAAGTGTATGCTAAAAAAAAACCAAATACGTTTGGGTTACTAGCCAAGATCAGATAATAAATTATGGGCAAAATTAAATATAGTGCCCAAATGCAATCCATTTTAGTTACTGGCTCACAAAGGAATGCTGGCTGGAGGCGTGCAGAGGTCCCCTTATCAGACCACTGAATCATTCTTGGTCTTGTGTGTCACCTCCAGGGAAGATTTAGACAGAATAAAGACAGTGCAGCCAGTATTTAACTCATTTAGCTTTTCATGCAGATGGATACAAATATCAAATTTTTATGTCCTTTGTCTTAATTGTCATCATATCTGATCACTGCACTGCACTGTGGAAGCTAAACTAAAAGGATGAAAAGACTTTTAACTACCTTTCCTTCACCTAAAGATTTATCCTTTGCAGAAAATGAATAACACGCGAGAAGAGTCATGCCAACTGCCAACACAAATATGTCTTATTTCTCCCCTACAGCTGCAAGCTCTAGCAGAATTTCTGGCATGAATAAATGTCAGTTTAAGTTCCAGAACAAGAAAAAAGTTACCGATTCGCTCCATCTCCTTCAGAGATCACTCCTCTCCTGTTGTAAGCGATTTTCAGAAACAAAAATTAATGTCAGGGTGTAACTAACTCAGTAAACTCCCTGAAAAGGGAGAAGTCACCAGCTGCTATTTGAGAATTAAACAACCCATCAGCTAAGTTGCTTTATTTGCAGTTTTCAGCTTTCCTTCAGCCACTTGCTGCTAACAATCCTGTAAATGTTTGGCATATGTTTGACACTTTTTAAAAGATTTTTTTTTAAGAAACACCCTGAAATGTTGTTCTTGATGGTTTATGAATTATTTATTCTTTAAATTGTGACACCTGCATTTAACTGCAAATCCCAAATTAATTGGAAAAACTCCACAACCATGCTTGTTTTTCTGCTGGGCTGCTTAGCAGTGATATTAAACTAACTCAAAAGCTCTTCTAAAGGGATCATGACCTGCTTCCAATATCAAAACAACAGAGTAAAAGAAAAGCAGCCTGATAGCTGTATGACACTAAGAGTTAAGCCACAGTTAGAATTAAAATTGTGGACTCCAGTTCTCCAGGCAATCACACACGTGTTCTACTTTAAACATGCCAGTAGTGCTGTAGACTTGCATCGCTTAGAGGTACTGAAATGTTGTACACATGCTTGAGACAAATTCCCATGAGCTTCTTCCTTAAGAACGTGTCCACCCATTTCTACTGATACTCACAGATCAAAATCTGGGCAAATAAGGATGGGAACTATTGCTAAAATCCTCACTGCCAGCTGAAAGCAGGGAACACCCACTGCAAAACTTAAATTCTGTTACAGTGGACAGGAGAATCTGCTTTCAAAAGGAGCTTTTCTGCCCAGAAGGCCACAGAGATGAGTAAAGAATATCCCAGACTTTTCATTCCACATGCACTTTCTATTATTTATGATCCTAATTTGTTGTGATGTTTCATGTTAATGCAAGGATATTACTTTCTCTGTGTATAATAGAATCATAAATATTTGTAAATAAATTCATATATGTTAGACATCTTGTAGGTAGAGACTTATACTTTCTTAGGTCAAAATGGCACACACATGTCCTTCTCTATTTTTTTTTTCAAGGTAATATGAAAATATTGGGCAATTTAACTGACTGAAACAATCTCAGTCATGTCTGATTGAATGGCTGCCCACCTCTTCATGTGGAAATAAAAGCTTTTGTTAAAGTACAGATGAATTACTTTGCTTAAACTCTGGGAAAAAAAAAAAAAAGAAAAGAAAAGAAAGATATTTTCGCTGTGCATTTGTTTATTAGATCCAGATGTACATTATTAACTGTCCATAGTTGGTTTTACCAATCAATCATGCCTGAAGGATTTTGTTTTGCAAGATGGCAAGAGAAGAGTTCTCTTGTTTATTTTGTTGTTGTTGTTGTTTTTTATCACAGTTGATTTATTTGTTTTGTTTTGTTTTCCATTTAGGACCTCCTGACAACAATGGTACAATATTTGAGCAGCTTTTAGAACAAAAGTGTGAGTTGTACCAAGAGCCACAGCTGAAACATTGGCAGCATACAGAACAGAATGTGCAGACCTTGTGCAAGGGAGGACTAAAAATAGATAAAAACCAATTCCATACATGGTTCAGCTGTTTTGTTAACACCTACCTAGTAACTGAGACAAAAATGTACATATGTGTGTTCCTCAGTGCACATGCAAAAGCATCAGCTCCCAGCCTGCCTGCAGCTGCATTTAGTAGAAAACCCAAATGTCATCAACTCCTCACTCCTATCCCCTGTGCAAGATGAGCCCTTCCACAGCTTTGCATTTTTCCCAGCTTTCCTATAAAGAGAACTCACCTATCCTGCTGTCCCACATAAACTATCCCAGACAAGATTAGCTGTGTTGTCTGAGCCATTTGTCCCTGGAAATACATACTCATTTCTCTTTCTAAAAATGTTAAGGATGTAAGGAACATTTATCTCCAGCAAAGTGCTTAAGTGACTGTTTCAGAGAATCCGCAGTCCTTGGGATAGCAAGAGAGAAGGCTCTGTGACATCTTGCAGAACTGGACTTTATGTCATTCTATTGTAACCTATCTTGTCTTTTCAAGGATGAACTTTCTCAGGGGACAAAGTGGGTTTCTCACAGAGAAACACAAACACACACACACAAAGACCCTTATATTTACAGCATTTTTTACATGTATAGCAACATTCCACAAACATCATGTGGTTATACAGAGTGTTTCTTACTCAAGTTTATTAAATAAAACCTGACATTTGAAATGCTTAGAAAGTATTATTCCTATTTTGAAACAGACAAGAGTGATTTTTCCTAATATACACAATTTTTATGACAACCACTTGTGCTCTAACTGAATTATTACCCAAAGCTAAAGTCATGTTTTTATTGAAACCTTCTCCTGCCCTGGAAACATACTTTTTCTGAACATTTTGTGATGTATTTATAGTTTGGAGGTATTTATTTTCCTTCTCTTTGACTGTCCTTTTAGACAGACTGTAAGTTTTTCACTCCCTTGCCTCTGTTCTACTGGCACCAGAAATTAATAGGCCATTTAATGAACATGACATGTATGGAAGGCAATGACTTTGACAACAGTTTCTACTGCCCTGAATTTCTCAGCTCCCAAGACTTCCTTCACACATGTTGTGTAAAGGCTCTGGGAGTATGGAAGCAAAACCTGAGAAAAGGTGCTTTATTTATCATTTTCCTTTGCTGAAGCCTTTTATACTTGGACACAACTAATTCCATAGCATTAAACTGATTTTTAGCAGCAGCATTTGGCTGCGTTGCTGCCATGACATAATGTGAAACTCTGCTTCTAGAGCTGAAATTTGTCCTCCTAATCACGAGTAAAATCTAAGCAACATCAGCAATGCTGAAGATCTGTGTGATCTGTGTAGATCCTGGATGTCCTTGCTTGAATCAGCCATGCCATGCTCACACTGGTAAAAGACAAAACCTGCCATCATGTGGACTGTTCCATGTACAGAAGAGCTGAGGCTTTCCTGTTGATGAGAAAGATGAGTCTTCAGTAAGAGTGGTTCAAGTTTAATCATTTTTAATGAGAAACATTAAAACTAAAGAGAACCTAAGAGGATAGAGCTGCTTTAGACATAATTTAGGAGCTTTGGTATGGCATATATTATGGCACATTCAAGTAGTCCAAAGATTAAAGGTTTAATCCAGAATTGCCATAGGATCTGGCCTCACTCCTTTCCGTGACTTTCCTGACAGGATGATGAACTTTCTGAGGAGAAAAGACTCTTCTGAAGGCAGCCTTACAAAAGCCAAATCTCCCCACAGAGTCCTCTCATTACCTCTGCATTGCCACTTTTACAAAGCCCATCACACTGGAGATTAATAGTGAACAAAGTCTTTGCACACAAGCAGCTGTGAGAGAAAGGGAGCTGAGCTGGTTAAACTACAACTTGCAGAAAGTTAGCAGCATGAGTGCAGCCTGCTTTCTTATAAAAGAAAAAAAAAAAGAAAAATCCCAACAAAACTTAAAAAACATTATTGTAATCTGGGTCTATGGGAAATTAAACATATTGCAGAAAGTAAAAGAGTCTGCTTTGCAGAAGTTGGCTAAGGAAGGAGAGAATAATAATAATAATACAGAGATATTTTCTGACAGAAAATTCTTCAGTTTTATCTTTTCCTGAACACTTTGATTACAACAATAAAAAGAAATAGAAGTAATGAAGTATATCCACTCACTGAAAACAACCATTTTTCCCGAGAAGTAAAACTTCCTTCCAGTATGCATTTGCAGTACTGTATTTTAGGACTGTTTCACTGTCTTTTCTATAAATAACAGGTGCTGACTAGGCCTGCAGCTTGTGTCAAATACTCAGATAGGTACAGCCATTAACAGTCTCCCAGGTTGTTCAGGAAGCACGGTTGAGATGTCAAACAAGACTTACTGGTTTCACGCTGTAGAAATAAAAACATGTAGGCAGGGCAAAGAAAAGTGAGACTTGCTAGGTATCATGTTTGACCCCAACCCTTTTTTTTTCAAGGCTTTTGACATGTCACTGTTTATCACCCTGCTTTATGCAGCAAGGAAACTTATTTACAGCCTCGTGACCCTTTGCATCATGTCTCTAAGTACAACCTATAGATTTATGTGCATTCCAGGAATCCCTGTGCATCTAGTGAAATCCACACGGAACTTTCTGTGCCCATATTCCATCACATTTTTTACAGGAGCACATGGCTTTTAGAACAAATCCTGCTCATAATTTGGGGCTCTCCTTCTTCTCTGATCCAGCCATCAGATGGATTTTTCATCAATAGAGCCCTAAGACTTTACACTTGACTTTGGAAAAAGAGCTGGTGCCAAGTTTTGAAGTGTGCAGTCATTGCAATGCAGTTTGTTGTGTTACACACATTCAAATATGTAATTCTGGGAAAAGCCAGTGCCCAGATCCAAAACTGGGCCTCTGTGGGCAGCAGGCTTTACTGTGCATGTGGCAGCACCAGTCCTGGGCACGTTGTACATAATTGATGCCTCAGGGTTGATACTTCAGTGTGCTGGAAGTGGAAATGCTGGGGAATATTTTCACCCAAATAAGCAGTGGGTTATGATGCACGCATGCCTTGGCAGAGTGCCTTAGTTTTAGTCATTTAGCACAAAACCCTTCCTTTTTGTCTAAGGTTTCATTCAGCTGCCTTCTAGCTCCCTTTATGGCAACATATTCTCAACCATCAATGCCCAGCCTTAGCAGAAAGGAACACTTCCATATCAGAAATCAATTTCAAGTAGACCTTCATTTGCTGTAATTCAAAGATAGCAGGAAAATGGGTAATACTGCCAAGTGGCTATTGCTAACACCTTGAAATGTCATTACACCTTCCATCACAGCATCTTTGGGCCTCATTAGGAACTTCAATAAAGTCTATGATCAAGTGCATCACATGCTCATGAAGCACTGATGGTCATCTTTACCATTAAGTAGGCACTGATACACCTCCATGGAAACCCTGTCCTCTGTAGTTTTAACAGACAAGTTTTCTTACAGAAGAAACTCGAAATATGGAGAGTTAAGAAACAGACAGGAAATCCTTTGACACAGCCAAGCTAATTCCTACCATGCAATTACCTTGCATTTCTTTCCTTAATGCTAAACTGATTTTTATAAATGAATTTTACTTGAATAGAGCTAAAAAGCTTTCTCCAGGGTTGATATACTGCTTATTTTAGAGGCTGATCTGTGCAGTGCCTGAGACATGGGACATCATGAGATAAATAAACATACTGATGATAAACTAGGAGGATGGTCTATATCTCCTATTAGGTACCTAGGAGAGCTGTGCCTGGGTCTTGTGTTGGAACTGGCCATTCTTCTGCAATTATTTTCTCACAAAACCATTCAAACAAACCCTTCTCTCCTCTACATTTTGAAAAAAGGGCTGAACTGCCACCCACCAAAGCTGAAATTGTCAAATCATAAAACGTGTGGGCATTACACATTAAAACTTGCACCAGCCTGTCAGTGCTTTGAAATGCAGCCCCAGAGTGACCATTCCCAGAAGTGAGTCAACATCCTGAACGTCCTTGGACATGGTAGAGAGCCAACCAATGCTAACTGTGGGGATGGTTTATTTCACATGCACTCCAGAACTTGCCGCCAGCAAGGCCAAAACCATTGACTTGTTTAATCCAACCTTTATTATCTGTTTATCATTATAAGCAGTTACAAGACATGCATCATTGCAGCATCTGGACACACTTTGCAATTACATGGACTGGAACTGCATCCACAGGCACTGTTAATATCACTGAGAATTTGTTATATTCCTGTGTTGTTTCTATTGTCTTGTACACAGCCTGAAACCGCTGCAAAGACAGATTTCGTCACACGGAGCTTTAAGAATGGACAAGCAAATTTTTCCAAGTGGTACAACAAGACATCATTGAGTTTTTTGGGGGGGGGTTTTCAGACTTTTAGCATTAATAAAAGCACAATTCAAACTAATGAATTTATTCTGTGAAGACCAAGGCCAATAAGAGACTCAGTTTTTGCATAAAGCTGAGAATGGAACAATTTTTTTAATACTTACAGAGCATTGACTCCCTAAAAGAAAACCATATGTCAGGCATCAGGAATATCTGTCTGTAATGTATATTCTTTTAGAGTAGACACCTCTTGATATATGCAACTAATAGATATTTCACTTTACCTCCAGGAATTGCAGTTTATGTCTCTGAATAACTCCTGAGTTACACATATTCTGAAAACTATGAAATAATACTGCCTGCAGCCGTAGCAGTGTGGAACTCTGAAATCAAATGTCCACTGTTCCTAGATCCCTAAGATATAATTTCATTATTTTATTGAAAACTTACATCAGGACCCCTAGTATTTCCCAGTGAATGTGGTGGGTGCTCCTCATGAAGCTTTTCAGAGAGTTGGTATGGCTGATGCAGGTTGGGAAGGCAAAGCCAAGATGCTGTTCTGAGGTAGAAGGAGAAGTAAAAGAGAAGTGACCAAGTGTCAGATTTAAGATTTCAAGGCTGGAGTTAGGCAGCAGAGGTGAAGTCTTTCTGAACATGTTTTAAAACTTCTGTTGAAGTGAACAGTTTTATTAGACTTCATTGTTTCCATGGTGTGTGATGTCACTAGAAATTTCGGATGTGAGTATAAACTGATTTCTTTAAATGTAGAGAATAACTTTTTCCTTATGCATTAGCTATTTTTGACTGGATATCATCCTGGACTACACACATTTGGGCATTCTTACATCCCAGTAAAGCATTTGTACATTGCAATTTTAGAACGTCACATACAGCAGGATTTCACTGCTAAGGTTCACTTGCTGTCCTCAGAAAGCACTTAAATGTGTTCCCTTTAAATATATTGGTATTTCTCACAATTCCCTTTAAGCCAAAACAAATAGTGTCTTTAGATTAAAAAGCAAAACAAAATTCAAACCTTCTGTGGTTTTCCTTAACTCACAAGAATCTAAAAAAAGGATAGTGGAATTAAGCCAATCCATAAGATCTGCTTTTGTCCTGTAAATTTTCCAGCTAATAACATGAATTGCAAATGGAAAGCTGATCTTGGAGGCTGAACATCCTGAAAGAGACAACCAGCAATGAAGTGGAAAAGACAGGAATTAGCTGCAAAAATACTGTATTCAGATTTCCAGGAGTCTGTTTAAAAGGAACAAAAGTCTTGAAAGCAGGTGGGTTGGACCAGCCCAAGTCTCTGTGGATACCCAACAGGGCTGGGGGGTCCACCACAGGTTAGCTGTGCCTGTGTGTGCAAGGAGCAGTCAGTTCCTCTGAGCCCTGGCACCCAGGCATCCCCCACTGCCAGCAAAGGCTCCTGTTGCAACGTGGATCTCATCAAAAGGTCCAAAGTGGGTCTCACCACTGACCTTTCCAGCTCTGAAGCTGCTTTTCTCCATCTATCAGCTCAAATAATAATGATGCACAGAAGTGAATCTGTGCCCCAAGATTCCTCTAATCCTTTACACTGGCCTGTGTTGTGGAAGTAGTACAGCAATTAAAAAATAGAGATTTGGGGCTGCTTCTTCTGTTAGGTGCAGAAGAAGCTCCCATTTATCTCCTATGGAAAATAAATTCCTAACCACCTGTAGAAATGTTTGGAGAGATATGGATTATCTCACCTGTTGTACTACTTATTAGATACAAGGCTTGGGCTTTTTACTTGCTTTTAAAAATAGTAAGAAATAGCAGTTTTTTTCCTTATTTTCATTGTCTCTTGAATCATAGGAATAAAAAAATCACAGGAAATAATCTGTGAAGAAGATGAGAAGACTGTCCTTTTCTCATGCCAGTCACCTGCAGCTGAACCTTTTCAAACTCTGCTTAAGAAAAAAAAAGGATGCACGTCAGTTCTATAAAACTGATATCCACAACAGAAAACGTCATGTGTGCTCTTGTCAGCAATGTCTACCTGAGAACAACAGGAAGAAAAGTGAAATGGATGGGAAAAGTCCAGGTGCTTTACATGACATAACATCAACAGACACACAGGTAATCACACACAAACATTTACAACCACATGAGACTTCCAAAGTTGCAGTTAAACAAGCATTATTTTGCATAACCTAAGTAAAATTTCTGGATGCATTTTTCTTTCCAGAAAACCAGCTGACTCTGGTATTTTGTTAGTGGGTAGTGACTGCAAGCAGGGGATTTGAGTAAATATTTATTTACAACTATGTCATCTGCTGGGCGCTTCATTATTTTTCTGGCAAAAGGACTGATTAAATGGAAAGAGTAAAATGCATGAATGAATGCATGACCTGTCACTGTTTTGTTTTCCTCACAGTGAAAAAAACAGGCAGTGACACAGAAATCCTCACCCACATCATGTCAATTGGTCTTACTGTAACCAGTGTGTCCCCAGTGGTAACACTTTCCTGAAAAATGGACTAAGCTGAAATAGTTCATTTTATATTAAAATATTTTTATTTTTTTTTTATAATTGCAATCTTTTCTTATAAATTAAGAATTGTTTGTGTTGTTTAGTAAAGCTATCTTTTGCTTACAGCATTTTGCAAGAGTTGAGATTACACAGTCCACTCCTCTTTACTCCTTTTTAAGGAAGTGTAATTTGGGGGAAGCAACGTAGGCCTCATTTGAAGTCTGGGTTGCTATGGCAAATTCACATTTTGATTCGATGGTATTGTAAATAATAGCATGGAATTTTGTGCAAATAGCAAGAATGAAGGTTAAACAAACCTCTCAAATACCCTTAACTTGGGGCAAGATGCTTTTTTTCTGTCAAGCCTCACAATTCCCAAGACCTCTTCCTGTACAGCATCCATGTGCATTTTTAACTACATTTTCATGCTGCTGGTTATTCTGAACTTCTTGGCTCATGGACAATTTCTGGATAAACTGCACAGGAAGATTCTTTGGCCTTGTTGAAAATGGATTTACAAAGAGGCAGCTTCCAGACACCATCCAAAGCAGCTGGATACTTTCAGGTACTACCAAATACCTGAGTATGCAGTCAGCTCTCCCTGATACATGATATAGATCAGTGCTGGGAGGCAGAAGAAAACTCTGCCAACCCCATCAGCTCCAGTAAAATCTGATCTGGTATCAACACAGCCAGGCTGATTCATCTCTTTATGGATTTATCAGTCTGGACAAGCACATGGCTGCCCCCAGTCTAATGTAGCACTGGAGGGGTCTTGGTCTTCCAAACTGAGAGGAGATTTGTGGTGTTTAAAAAACAATTAGCAATAATAAAAGACATCTCCCAAGGCACTCACTTATTTGCTCATATTGCACCAGAGGTCAGCTTGTTTCAACAAGCATATTTTCTTTGTTTCTTTGTCAATATTTAGCACATATCAGGGAGAACAATGATGATTTTCAGAGAGTGTTATATCCAAAGAATAATGAAAAGATGTGAATTGTGGCAGAGGAAACATAAATATACTCTGAAAAAAGAACAGATCATACTAATTCCTATTGCCCTGCCTGCAAGGTAACAGAAGAGAGAGCAAAAATGTGACTGTGAAAAAATTTAGCTACAGGTCTTCACTGCATTCACCACTGTGGGATCTCATGCTCCTTATGAATTTCTGCTTTTTTTATTTAACAGCTGAAACATAGAACGGGAGGAAATACTTTTTTCCAAAACACAAAGGTATCAAGTTACCAACAGATTATAGGAATAAAACTGGCAAATCAAATGCAAGCAAAAATCATTCTAAATTAGCAGAAAAACGAATTAGCTTATCTAATTTATCTAATTTCCAAAGCTAAAATCACCTCATGGCCTTCTGCATAGCAGAAAATTGAGACTGAAGGGCTTTTTTCCAGAGGCAATGCCAGGAATCACTCTTTGCTCTCTGCTTTTCTCTCTTATCTCACTTTTTCTCTGTCTTTTAGGTTCCTGTTCCTGACAGGGACCCAGAGCTGCAGGGGCTTTTTCATCCCAAGAGCAGCCTCCTGGGGAAAGCCAGGAGGGATGAGCTGGAGGCAGGGCTCGACCTCCCACCTCCTCCCATCTGGCCCCCTCTGAGCTGCCCTGAGATCCTGCCCCTTCACAGAGATTTCCCAGGATAAATAAACAATGCAGATATTGGCAACAGAGCTGCAGAGACAGTGGTAGCTCAGAGTTTCTGTCTTTTGGGAATGATGCTATTTTTAGACTTGTGTTTAAGGTATGCCAGAATTAAACATTACATTTAATTTCTATACCTCTTCAATAATGTTTTGAAAGTTGCATTTCTAGAGGAATGAAAAGCTAAATCAAAATTAAGCTCTCAGTATATCATCTTCCTACATTTGTCATTTTCTCTCATATTTTACTCTGCCACAGCTAGCTTGTATCACTTATGGGAATAAAATAAAAAATATATGTTTTTTTCAAATAATTGTAACTACTGTAATAGTTTTAAATCATTCAAATAATTTCAGCTGTCATGTGACATGGGATTTAGATACCATAACTTATAACTTCTCTTTCTTGTTTTTTTTTTAATCAAATTGCAGTTACAGTACTACTTAATGCAAACTGATATATGAATTATTTTCAGCCCTTGTTACAATACTTTAAATATGAAGAAAATAAACAAAATAAGAAAACTAAATTATCATAATGTAGTCAATCTTCCCAGTACAGATTGCCCTTCAGTCTGGTTTTCCTCCTTATTTTTTCCCAGAAACTTCTGTAGTCCTTCTGGCATTTGTTTTTTGTTTTTTTTTTTTTTTTTTTCTTTCATTCCCAACTGCCAAACAACACAACATCAGTTATACTGGAGGTGTTCCCCCAACAAAAATTACAAATTAGTACTTCCCCTATCCCCCCAGCCCCATGCTTCTAACAACACTGATTTACATAAGGAAAGGAGGAAAACTGTATCTGAGGGAAACGGTCTCGGATCTGAGCATGGCCTCAAGAAAAGAGAATGAAATGTTGGGTCTTTGCCAGCCCTACTGTCTTGGAGCAACCTTTGCTGTGAAAGCTCACACCACTACTATTGCTGCAAAAAAAAGTTTCTCTTCTTAATGTTATCAAGACCTTTTCTCAGATCCTACTGATTTCAGGCCAACTGCCTTTACCAACAGTGGGTTTTAAATCTCTGCAGGTCTGACCACCTGCAGAAGCCACTAGCTGTTGAAGTTGGGAAAAATAACAACAAGTAGACTACATTTCCCATGATTTAATTCCAAAAATCTTGCACATGTGGTTAATTTAAAGTGTGTGTGTATTCTCAGTGGAATCAACAGGAATATGCAGATGACTAAAGGTAAGCAGATGTGTAACTTGTGGGATCCGGGTCTGAAATTAAGACAAGCTTCAAGAAGTGAAAGCTGCAACAGAAGGGGAAATCAAAGATGACAGGAGCAATAAACAGCAATAATATCGTGGAGTCAGCCTAAGACATGTGTGTCATGACCATCACTACACTGCATTTCAAATTTAAAAAATAAAAGTAATAAATGAATTCCAAATCAAAAATTATTTTCTCTTTTTAGAGGGGGATACCTAGAGCCACAGGGGCTAGGTCATAAGGATGGAGTCAAATGAGGAGAAAGTAGGTTTTAGAAAGGCTGTGGAAAGATAACCCTTCAAATATCATGCTCACTACTCATTACAGAAATGACACCTCAAAATGTCAGGGACCTGCAGTTCCATAACAAAGGTGTTATGAAAGTAAAGGGCAGTTGTGTGAGAGATGACCAAACAATCAGGAAGAGGTGAATTTGAATTTGTCTTTTGAAGCTGAGGATGAGCAGCAAGCTCCTCAAACACTGCAGGGATGGGCCAATGTGAGCATTCAGTGGTGACCTTACCCAGAGTGGTGAGGAGGAAAAGTCACCTACGGCAGCTGTATCTGAATGAGCATCAGAGAAGGCAGAGAAGGTGACCATTGTCAAAGCCAGAGCAAATAAAGGCATAGGTGAATGTCTCAGCTCTCTCAGCATGGAATTATCAGACTCAAGAGTACTTAAAAAAAAAAAAATACATCACTGTAAGACTGAGCATGAATATAACAAGAAATCACCAAAATCTTTTCTTTCACTTTGATCGATTGGAAAATTCTTCCTTACCACCCATCTACTTTGCAGTTTGAATCAACATACACTATATAATCTGAAGGGAAGATTAAGAAAAAAAAAAAAAAAGAAAACAAAGAGAACTGAAAATGTTGTTAAAACATACCCTGATTCACAGCTTCATTTTGGATGATGATACTGGCCTGAGTGTTTCATATAAACATTCCTGGTACCATGCTGGTGGTTCAGAGCTGATGTTGTACCTCCTGTTGCTTTCTTTACAGCAAAAACTCCTCCTCTCAAATGTCCAATCTCCATTCCTCTCTGGAGTCATCCCTTTGTTACTACACACATAGTCAACATCCAAACACTTAGCAGGAAGCAAACAGTTAGGTGTCAATATTCATTCTAATAATATTTTAATGATACGAATTGTATTTTTGACATGAAGCACCTGTTTAAAGTAGTTTTTCTGATTGAGCAGCTATGCTCTCAGGATTAAGATAGTGAGAATGACAGATGACCTCTAAAGACCAGGGGGTGACCTGTCTGTGGGTGGTATCTGTGGGTGGTCTGGAAGGGGAAGGAGATAGGAGCTCGGTAAGATTTTCAAAGGAAAAAATACTTAAAAGAGAATTTCTCAGCTCAAATTTATGATGTACA
Source organism: Lanius collurio (assembly GCA_020086605.1). NCBI lineage: Eukaryota > Metazoa > Chordata > Aves > Passeriformes > Laniidae > Lanius > Lanius collurio. Next base: position 2,603,898 of record JACBWW010000034.1, on the reverse strand, counting down.
TTACCTGTGTCTTGAAAGTTTTATGCTGACAAAGTCAGGCTGATTTCTCATGTCTGGCACTCAGTGGGAGCTTTCAGTACACCTTAGAATGGGGCTTTTGCTTAAATATTCATTTTGACACTCACTCCAGCGCAGAGATGGAGCTGAGTCACAGCTTTTGGAATCATAGCCACATCAGAAAATCCCTACAGTTTGAGGGCACTTGGACTGATAGTTTTGGCTTAAATCATTGCTGATCTTCTTGTAAACAACTTGGCATCCTTCCTATTTGTACATAGTCAGTGAATGATGTGAACTAGGAAAGAAAATAACTATACTAAAATAATCCTTTCCCCCCTGTTGTGCATATGAATGAATCTGAGCCTGTCAGAAAGGCAGATATCTGCCAGTACCAGCAGGGAGGTTATTATCTTTGCATATGTTGTTTCCTAAGAAAATCCCTGTTAAGGACCATTGTGGTGATATGCAGAATTGTGTTAGGATGCTTTTGCCCTCTACCCATTGGCATCCATCTGACTTTTTAATTTCCTGGGTCTCTAAACCTTTTCCTAGGGGAACAGCGTGACACCCCTAAAGAAATTACCTTGAACCGCATTCCACTTCATCTGTACAGGACTGTATTCATCCCAGAACAATGCTGGCAAGCAGTTCCCAAATCAGCGTCCTCATAAGCAGGACCCACATGATGAGATTGCTGCTGATACCAAAATCAACCAAAGCTGGAGGACTCTGGACTGTCCTTTCCATCTGCCTGTTTTATGTCCCTGGGTTGCCTCTGCCTTCCTTCAGTATAGACCTCCACCTGAAAAAAGGGCAAGAAAAAAAAACAGAGACATGATCTGTGTGTTTTCCAAACTGCCTTATGTCTTAAATGTATCAGAGGACAGCAAATGGCCAACAGGTGAGAGAGAGGGAGGGAGAAATTCAGCATCCTCTCTTTGTGTCTGTGCCTGTTTGGTCACATCTGTTCTCAAACTCCTGCACAAACCACAAGCAACTGCTGAAGGCTAGAGGAGGGGCAGCATGGAATTAGGGCACACGAAATCAAGATCAGTCCTTAATATGGGACAGAGCAGAAGAATACACCAAATCACAGGAAACAGCTTGAGAAAAGAATTTTTTTAAAAAGTCAATAACGGCAACATTTTTTTTTGTAAGAAAAAGCAGGATCCCAAAATAAAAAAACACACCATTGGTGGTCACTAGTGCTGTGCTTAAGCTGTCATCTGTTGAATCTGGCAGTCTGCACGTCATTCAACAGATAAATGCCTTTACCAGAACCCTCTGGACAAGGAGAATGTACAGCACACACATTTAAACCAGACTGCTAGGGCTGAGGGAAACTCTGTTGGTGGCCACAGACACCGAAGAATCAGGTATAGGAAACTCGGAGTAAAGCAGACAAATGCTCAGAGGAAAAAATAATGAGAATCAAACCTTTTTTCCCCCCTTCTTATCCCACATTTCGGTAATCCAGACTAATTGCACGGTAATGCAGCCACTCATAAATCTAAGAATACACACGGATTACGTCTGTGTGGCTAAACTGGAAGTGATCTTTCCTTTCAGGTAGCCACAGAGCCATACAATCTGCTTTGGGAAAGCAGGACATATTTTATCTTCTCCCATCCCAGTTGCTCTGAGGAACCACACACTGCCTACTCTGCAACCTATTAAACATGCCACAGCAAAGTGTTTTCCACTCCGTGCCATGTGGGAGCTTCAGCAAAGCAAAAAAAAAAGTGGGATCTTTTTGCAGATTATTACATGGGCTCAGAAATCCCAAGCCTATGCAAACATTAAAAAATACTCATAATATTTGAACTGGAAAACTTGCTCATTTGCTGTAAGGCCTGTGGATTTCTTAAAAAAATAGAGGATCCTCTTTTCCAGTCATCCCTTCAAATGTGAAGTGGGATAATGAAGAATCCCAAACAATTTTATTGTAGCATGTTTTCATTGGTTATTTACAGCCGTTTCAGTTTACTCATTTATGTACATTTTGTCTCAGTTTTCAAACAAAACCAAAGCTTTCCTGGGGGGTGGCTTCATCCAAGTTTTGTCTTCTGCTGCATTGTTCTTCAATGTACTCCATGGAAACAGGCATATTGCTGGAATCTCCTCCATTCACATCAGCACTGGCACAAAGTTTGGAGGGCAGCAATGAGGCCTGGGGTTTTTAAAGGGTATTTCCAGGGCACTGCAGCCCCTGACACTGCAGCAGGAGTGCTAAGTGTTGGAACAAACCCACCATGTGTGCTGTTCTCTGGAGATGCTTCTGTGTGATGCATTACAGCTTGAACATCCTCTCTCAAGCAGGGCATCTGCTGCCATCCCTGTGCCAATGTTCTTTGAGTATGAGACCCAGATTTATTACTTAAGCCTCCCTCCTTTTCTTCCCCTCTCACCAGCACACTACTGGGTTTAGCATTTCCTGTGTTGTCTGTTGAGCACACAGGTGAGGGGACAAGAGATTGAACCTTTTTATAGCAAACAGCAGAGGAGCCTCTGCAGGCTATTCCCTTTTCACAAGGTATTTTCCACCATATAATGGTAAAGCACAGTTATTAAAATGTTACCTCTACAGAATTTTCCAGTTCCTTTTGTTTATTCCTAATCTACATCATCCGGGCCTCCTGCTTTTGGGTGAGCAGTGGGTTTGTAGTCCAACACATGAATTACCTTCACATGCCAAAGAAAGCTTAGGAACTGCCCAGTATATTTCAAAACCTTGAAAAAGTGGGAGGTTGTATCTGGCAGCAGCAATAAGCATTAAACATTCTCAAAGAAAGCTTTGTTATTAAAGAGAGGTAACCCGTTTGGATCAAGAAAGACCAACATAAATCTTCATTCAGAGCTTTAAGAATACCAAGAACTATTCTGAAATTAAATAAGCTTTTTTCTTTCTTCTTTTTCTTTCCCCCCTAAATGTTTTGTTTGGAGGGTTTTTTTCTGTATTTCCTAGGTCTCTGCACTGCTAAATTTTAACCTCTTCAGAAATAAAAGACCTCTCTGATTGCCATTTGGATTGTAGATAATGATTAAAGCGTAATCAAAAAAAACCCCTCCATTTTGTTAGGCATGATATTGCTCCTGAGAGCACAGCACACTTGAGGAGTTCTTTTAGACTGACTTTCCTGAAGCAGACAACCTCTATGCCCCTGCAGTAAAGGTAGCAGGACAACTTCTGTTCTCATGGAATATCCTGAGTGTGAAGGGACCCATCAGGATCATTGAGTCCAACTGCTGGCCCTGAATGGGACATTCCCAAGACTCACACCATGTGCCTGAGAGTGTTGTGCAAACACTTCCTGAACTCTGTCAGGCTTGGTGTTGTGACCACTTCCCTGGGGAACCTCTTCCAGTGCCCAGACACTCTCTGGGTGAAAAAACTCTTCTTGATATCCAACCTGAATCCCCCCTGACTGAGCTTCCTGCCGTTTCCTTGGGTCCTGTCACTACACTAACATACAGAACTCAAGGCCATTAGCATTTCTCAGACTGCCTGCACGCAGAGCTGAGCCCTCAGACCCCTTCCATCTGCCAAGTGGCACTGACAGGGCTACAAACCATAGACCAAACTTGACAGGACCTTCTCTGAGACATGAAATGATTCCATGTGGTCACTCCCCTCGTCATTCCTCCACTTCTGTTTCTCTGCATTCCTTTATCTCCTTGTTGCATTGGAGGTTTGGATGCTGTGCTGGAAAGCCGAGTCCTACAGGCCATAGGCAGTGAGTCAATAAGAAATTCTCCTGCCCAAAGGGTTGATCCTGTAAAATATTTTGGGTAGCAGTCTGCTGTTTTGTTGGCTGCACGAACAGGGATGATGAGGTAGGAAAGAGAAGCATGAATTTGGAGATGGTGCCTCCCATCTGCCTAAGAATCTGAAATCTGTGGAATATTTTGAACCTCTGTGGTTGCAAGGCTCTGGAATGCGGTTAAAATAATATGCAAATTGAAAAATAAAAATCCTGCTGAAACTTTGACTGAGTGTACCTTCACTGAGCTAAGGCCAGCTGGGAATTAGCTTAAGGCCCAGAATGAAGTGAGGTTTCTGATGCAGATAGCCCACAGTGGAGCAACAATGTTCCATGGATTTTATGAGTTTCAATAACTCTGCTTTAATCAGAAAATTAGAAGTAACCAAGAAACCCCCCTAAGGCCCGATTTGCAACTCCATTAAACCAGTATAGCACCAGAATAATATCATGGTTTTCAACAGAGTTACGCTGGCATAAATTTGATGTCGGGGGCGGGTGAATCAAGTTTCAAGACAGCTGCAAATTATTTTCTTCCTATCTGATATTTTAATGCTCAAGCGAAAAAAAACATGGTGGAGTTGGGAATGAATCCCAAATGCTCTCAACCTGAAAGGTTTGATAGAGAGAGAGATGTGATTTTAGTGCTGGTTTAATCACTCAAATACACAGAATATGTCTTAACAAAAGCACCAACTAAACAACCAGGCTGCCACAGTTCTTCATAAATTAACAACCTGCCTTTATACACTGACATTAGTAAAACTTAGTAGGGTATTACAATGGACAAATCCAAATATTTGTATAAGATTTACTGATGATTACTATTTCATTTTTCTGAACACAAAGTTAAAATATTTACCCTATGGCATTAGGAATAATCTTGTAAACTGTAATAGAAGCAAAGAACTTAGCAGTGCTTTTCCTGTGTAATTTATCTGCAAGAAAATGCATAATTGCATTAAATTGAAGAACATTATGCTAATTAAAAACAACAAGAAGGAATGCACTTTACAACATAGTGAGATTTTAACTTAAGTGAGCCATTTTAGTTTTGTCCCACTTATAAAATGGCAATATTATAATGTTTAGTAAATATTTACAAAATTGCACAAAATCACTTAAAAATGGAAAGCTGCTAAATTAGCAAAAAGAAAGCATCTGTAAGTAATCTAACATCTGAACGTAAAAATATTAATCAGGAGACAAATGTTGCCAAACATACACATAATTATTTTAGTTCATTAGACCCAAGTGTGATGAATCTCAACGAAACTTTTAAATACATTTGAGATTCAGTCCATTCTTGCACCACTTTTACATCAATGGAATACTATTAACTGGAGGTCAGTGGAGACCTGGTGGTGTATGAAAAAGAGGAAATCAGGCACTTGGCTTACAGTTTTCCAGGAGAGACATAACCACTTATGATTACAGTTTCTTAAGTAGAACGAATACAAAAAAAAACCCCAAAGTGCAATTTTTACCGCCAGTAATTGTACAGCTCATGCATGCAAAATGAAGCAATATAGTATTTTAGTGCCAAAGTAAGTTCACTTAAAAATTCTGAAAAACTGCAGTTTGGCAACTCGATGTCTGCTGCATACAACCAGGCAGTAACGAGGGATAAACATAGGAAGGTAAATGGCCAGCTTCCTGTACAAATACTTGACTTCATCTTAAATATTAAGCTGAAATCCCCCTACAGCCTTAATTCAAATCTGAATCTATCACTTTTATGCTTTTACATGGGGGTTTAGCATTTGTGCAACAGCTGGCATCACAAAAGGAGCTGAAGTCAGAACTGCCCCTCTGTGAGCATCAACATGCCTTGAACAAGCCCAGAGTGGGGGGACTTAGAGGCTTTCTCTGCTCCATACCACTGTCAGAACAGCTCAAGTTCTTCTACCCAGTTTAGGTCTGGGTACTTATTTAGAGTCACATCTGCCAGTGCAAACTTTACACATTATTCCTAGAGTAGTCCACAAGCCACCTGAGGTCCCAAATGCCTTGTATGTGACACACGTCACATTTACTGACCCACACAGGTGAGTACCCCAGTGGGGAACTTTGGTACTTTGTTCCTAGCTCAGTTTCACACATTCATTAGCCAGATGCAATCTTTTTTCAAAATTCTAAGGTAATAGTCACTTAAGAAAGGTCCAAGCATCAAACTTGCTTTATATCTACATTCCTAACCACTCTCTTCAGAGCTAGGCAACAAACTTCCATGGAGAAATGAAGCAATGCAGGACAAAGAAATGGAAGGAATTCAGAATTATGATTCTACTGAACAAATTATGCACTAGTACACCACCTTGGATGTTTTTTCTAATCATGCATTTATGTGCAAGAAATAGTCCAAAATAACTAGGAGGGCAGCATTTGAAGGAGAGAGAAAGAAAGAGGAGAAGACTAAAAATTCTACATTGCCTAGTAATGACAATTAACCATTGATTCATGTGGAGATATATCTGGCAATATTTCAGCTATAAATAATACTGCAGCAGAGAAAAAATACTATTCTATCAACAGAAGAGATGTTATAAAACTTTAACAACTGTTTCAGAAACCACTGAGGCTGCCTTCTTATGATGGTTATTTAGACTGCCTAGCAGAACTCTGTTGATCTTACAAAAAAAAAAGTCTTGTTCAATTAAGATCTTTTCACTAAAAAGAAAGTATTAAATTTTACATTGTTTGTCTTACTTTAATCTGCATAGACTGAGTGTTTCATTCTTAAAAGCAATGTTTACAATCTACTGTACCATCTCCCGGAGTGCAATCCTAGTGTATCTTGCAGAATAAGGCTTTTACTGCAATTTTTGGTGCCACAGGAAGCAATGGCTCAATCTAATTGTCAGTGAGCAGATCATTTGCAAAATGCCCCTGTCCATTTCTTTGTCAGTCATCGAGTCTGCTGGTTAAAATAATTCCTTCTCCAGTTAAAACTTGGATGCATAAATATAAAGGAAATTTATCCTAGTCTTTTTTAGTGAGCTCTTCAAGTCCTTTGTTCAGATGACATTTTTCAAAGAAAGCAGGGGGATCAAAGGTATTTGAATTTTCCTTCCCTTAATCACCTACCAAATTCTGCAGCTTTCCTGACCTGTAGAGCCAAAATGATGCTGCCAAGTTTTGTGGTGCCCAATTCACCATCACTATTACTTGAATACAGGAAGCTCATGGCTGGTGAGAAGAAACCACAGATCACCTGCTTTTTGTGCTTCAGTGTCCAAAAAGGAAAGAAATGTTCCTTTTACAACCTTATGAGCTGCTAAACACATAAGCCTTGATTAATGTACATATACTCAGTGGTGCATGTTTTTGGACTGGATTGAGAAGACCAACTGATCCCATCAAGCCAGATACCTAAATTGGAAACAAAATATCCTTTAACAATTTCAATCCACAGGTTTCACTACAAAAACATTTTTCAAGTTGTCCAGAAAACTCATGTTCTGTTCTCTGGAAACCATTTCCCATGCTTCAGGCTTGTTTATAGTAAATAAATCATGTGCTGGATTAACAGAAAACCCAAGTCAGGTTTTAGCTTGAGTCTTTAAGCTTAAGAGTTTACAAAGAGATTCAGCAAACTTTTTTTTTTTTTTTTTTCATTCCTTCATTCCTACCCAAGACCAACTGAAAGAAACCAAGTCTCCAGCAAAGACAGGAGAGGTAATTTCATTTTGTCACATGATGAATACTCCCCAAAAGATGACTTAATCAATTATGCTAGAGGCACAAAACCTCTGTTTTTCTCACTTCAGCTCCAATTGAGCAAGGGATGTTTCTCATCCTCCTAATTTCAACTATCCTTGAATGTAATTTTCAGTATATTCATAGTACTACTTCAACAATACATTGACACAAACTCTTTTCTCACAGCGCTGTATGATGCATACATATGATGACAAAAGAAATATTTTACTCAGTATCAACAGCCATTCCTCCCAAGAGCTTTAATACCTTGTCCAATAACAACATGAAGGCCACTCATGAAGAACAGTTTCATGAGTCCCCTGGGCCCAGAGTTTATTGAGCATAGTTTAGCCGACCTGGCAGTAAGTACTCATGAAAACAATATCTTTATGGCACACATAATTGTGATAACTATTACACCCCATTTCCAATTTCTTCCAATTTAGAAGGATCAGTTGCTTTTGGAATCTGGCAGCTCCTCATATTGCTGAGCTTTTTAGTTATTGAAGTTGCACGAGTTTGCCACAGAGTCATCACAAGATTCATAAGAAAATACACTGGAAATAGTACATAATATGTGCTAATAAAAAACAAAATCCAAATCCATATAAACTTTATTTGGATCTATTTTGACTTTCAATTTTCAGCCATTTAAAAAATTTCATATCTTGAGGTATTGAAATTGTTAACATCAGCCAGGTTACTAAATCAAACTTCCATTCCACTCAATAAAATTGAAGCACCACTTCTTCAAATTCCAAAGTAAAGTCTAATGTACATTACCATTTCTCATTCTATTTCCTGAAAAAAAAACCCTTTTTCTTTTCCTTTTTTTTTTTTTTTTGGAATGGAGAAAGAACAAGGTATATCCATCCCACTGAAACTACAGCACTATAATTCCCTAGCAAAAATAAGGCTTTTCCCACAACACAATGTGCATGTAGCACAAAGCTTTAGGGAAGACAGAGCTCTCATACCACTTCCTTTGTGTTCCCAAGAGTCAAACAAGGTAATCTTTCCCCCAGAATCCTGGATCAAGAGTCTCACTCTTGAGTGCATAACTAACTTTTTTAATTGTGTCTGAAAGCTGCAATACCTAACACAGAGTTGCCATTTTCAGAAGAGAGTACCTAAAATTTTAGCTCTGTGATATCATTCTCGTGGCCAAGGCTATGAATTTAGAATCTCTGCCTTCTTATTATTGTTTCCAAATCAGTAAAGAGATGGGAAAACCTAAAATGTAGCCTGATTTTACTAATTAGGGCACAATAAGAGCAAGATATAATATGTATTTTCTTTTCCCTGCTGTAGAGTCTTCAATCTTGCCCTGAAATCCAGAGCAATACCAAAGAGGTCAGCACAAACCATTGCCCCTTCTGAGGGTTTGGGTGTGTCTCTGCTTCTGTCTGGGCATCCATACAAATAATTTTCCATACTTTGTGTACATTTAGACTGGAGAGTGTGTTCTTTGCAGTAGAGGGCAGTAGTATTCATTCACAAACCAGACAGAGCCGTGTACAGTACATAGAAATACCAGTGCAGTTGTCAGACAATTTATGCAAAGGGAGTGTGTTGAAGGAAAAACAGTTCTTCCCTGGAAATGAAGTGTATTTTTAATACCTTGATCAGAGAGCATAATGAACTCACATCACACTGTTTACAGATAAAGACAGGTAATCAGATTTTGTAATCCCAATATTGAAATCATCATCCACATGTTAAAATTAGTAACCTCTTAGGAAATCAGTCCAAATTTATGAGTAAACAGAGACTGCAACCACTTGTGCTTCATGCAACATTATGCATAATTTTAAAATCTGCAATATTGAACTTGGGGCCATCCTTACCCCACTAAAAAGACAAGTTTCCTCCAAGCCAGTGGAAACTGGCAATCTTCACTGTGTAGCAACAGCTTACAGAAATATATCTCCATTTGTAATCATTTTAGTGTATGGATGATGACATTTGCAAACATCTGGATCTGATGATGTCCACAGGAGATTCCAAAATGGTAGTGTATAAATGCGATGATACAATAAATACAAGATGTTTTATTTTAGATTGAAATAGCAGAATAAAGACAAGGGCAGATTTAGATAAAGCATTCAAGCATGGGACTTCAGGTGGCAGCATGCAGGCCTCTTAACTCTGGAGAGCACCTCCAGCTATGGCCACCTCCTGAGATCTCAGAGCAGCCCTGCAGCTGCTCTCCAGCCAAAATTCTTAACAGCTCTGTGCTCACCAAACTATGTGCCTGTAATTTAAACCATTCACTGCTCAACACAATTAAGAACCAATCTCTGAGTCCAGAACAATAGTCTGCTCAAGCACTAGCACATGGGAGCAAAATGAGACTTTATGTCTTGGCTCATATTTGCTTTCATCATTTTTTTGTTCTCTCCCAAACCTTAGCTTCCCCTCTCCTCCCTGCAGCACACCCATGGGCACTTTTCAGGTCACTGTAGTCTCCTCCAGGCTTTTTTTGACACTGAAACGGGGCTGCAAAATTACCCCAAATGTATTGTCACACAGGAGTGCTAAAGCAATAAATTTTGGGTCTCTGACTCAGCAGTGGCTCGCTTGGAGATCTAACAGAGACACACCAAAAACCAACCTGCCACTGTTATTTCAGGTCCACCCCAGCTACTCTCAGTGTGGAATGGAGGGGAAATGGTGGGCTTTGCACAGACTTTGCTGTTTCTCAAACCCCAGATGACTCCAGAACTACTTTACACCTCAGCTTGACCAAGGGCAGCCACAGGGACACCTCTGACAGCCAAGAATAGCTCGTACAGAGCAGCCCTGGGAGATTTCTGGCTTCCCACTACATTCCCTGCTCCACCACGCAAGGGTTGAGCCGGCTGAGAGAAATAAAATCGGGTTTATGACACAATTTTCATCGGTCAGGAAAATTTTCTTCTGGACAGGGCAGGCACCAGGAGTTTTCCAGTGACCAGAAGAAGGCTTGGGAGTAGGTCTTCCTCACCTCTGGGATGTGTGACACTGTTAACCACGTGTGCACCAAGCCTTTTGTGCCAGGCTACTGTTCATGAGATGCAACTTCATCATAGGTTAAAGGGTTTAGACAAAGAAATAGAGCAGTGAAGGAAAACAATTAACATTGACAAAAGTGCAAGGCTTTCTGGGCCACAAGCAGAAAGAATAGATACACTGTCGTGGAAAACAATCAGTAATGAGCTGTTTTTCCTATGAGTGCTGAGCTTTTTGAAAAGGGCTTTCCTCACTTCAAGCTACTGACAAAGATATAAACTCAGGAAATATTTTCTGTTTTGTATAACAAGGTCTAGCAAAGGAGGCCAGGGAAGAAATTCAAAATATATTTTGAAGGTCGGAAATCAAAACCACGTGGAGACTCATGAAAACACACAGCAGACAGGGGTTAACAAAGATGAAATAGAGGTTTGTGTCCTACTTTTTCACTGTGTATTCCTTACAAATGGACCAGTGTCCTTCCCCATAGAAAGGCCACCCCTGGTATCCCTAGGTCTGGAAACCAAAAAAATTGTATTTGCAGTCCAAACCCCTCTACCCTCACTGCTCATTATACCATCTCTCTAACTCCAGCTGACTAAATTTGCATTATTGAAACTGAGAATAACAGGTAAATCAAGTAGCATTAGGACCCTTTTATCCCCTAACTAACCTTTGCTATCATTAAATTAGACACTTCTGAGATTTTCTTTGTAGGACATACCCACTGAAGCTGAGCAGTAAGTGTGCCTGTTTACATTGATAATCCAAAAATAAAGTATGAGCACAGTTTGTATCATCTTTCCATGGAAACATGGAAGGAATTGGAAGTCAGGAAGTATTGGAGCCATCCATTTCCCAGCCCATAGCTCATTTCCATTATGGAAGCAAAAATCTGTATTTTCAGGGGCTTAGACACTATTGTCATTTCATTAAAATTGTTCCTAGGCTTCCCAGATTCTGGGTGGTGTATAATGGGGTTTGTATGCTGCTCACACAGCCTGACGCTCCTGCACATGGCTCCCCGTATGAAAGGAAGGAGAAAATCACCACTGTTAATGTCAGTCTCTATTGCTATTGGCACCAGTGCTACTTCTCTTGAAAGTTAACATTTGGCACTAGAACTACTTTTCCTTAACGTTAACATTTGTCTGCTGAAGGCATCTACACTACTTGTGTGTAGTAAAGTACAGCATTTCAAAGTCCAGAGCCATCAGGGCAGTCTTTGTTTCAGATCTTGAATTCAATTGCCTGATGCTTCTGCACATTTGAGCCAGAGGAACTACTTCAAATAATTCTTAGGTCTGAGAGCACAAAGCTCTTTGTTCACAGGTTCCCTTCTGCCTTCAGAATATGTGTTATATAAATTTATCATTCTCCTCACTTCTTTCCTTCAGAATTTTAAACATCACATGTTTGCCCCAAATTGCACACCATCATGCATGCTTTTGCACACACACCCTGAGCAACAAAGCTAGCATATCACATCAATTATCCCACAACATCACATCAGGGTTTATCCTACAACAATTCATCTTTCTGCATTAACCATGTGAATAAACTATGGATGAAAGAGGGGCCTTCTTTCCAGTTCTCTTATCTTTGGATTGGTGTAACTATTATCAGGAAAAGGGTGACCCACTTCCTTCAGTTTCCCATGATAACTTCATTGGATTTGTTTAAACTTGTGTCCCAGTTCTCTGATACATTAACATGTTTGTTGTAGAATCACCTCAGCTGTTGGTAGATCATGTATTTTACAAGAGGACCACCATCAAATGTTTTAGATCAGATTTGTGTCTGTGTCCTTGTCAGATTGAATAATGATCACCTTGCCATGCCAATGAAGGAGGGCAAACTTCGAAGTAGGGGGAAAAAATCTCTTGTGTGTGAATTTGCAACAGAAGGGAAAAGAAAGAGCAGCCCAATGCAATCTCAACACACTGTTTTTAAAAGGTCAAAGTCACCAATCCTGCCCCTCCTTTCCCTTTTCTTCCTCAGACTCCAGAGGGTGTTTTTCCCTGGCTGGTCTTATCAGTTCCCAGGCTCCACCCGGCTGAGATGGAGGGACACTTTTCTAAGAGAGAAAAGTGCATTTTCAGCACTGAGAGTGCATTTTAAAGCTCCCCATGACTCACAGGCTGTGCCTCCCTGGTGCTGAGGCCTGGGGCTTCCACGAAGGGTGATGGAAATATTCTTGTACAGAACACAGTTCCTTTTAGAGCCCTGCTTAATTTATTGGTGTGACATTTCCTGGGAGAAAGCAGCCACACTTCTCTCTCCTGTGATTTGCTAAACAGAATGAAATACATTAAAACCCAAACCTCTGCAAATACCTGAAAAGCCCTTGTTGGGGCATTCTTGACCAATTATTTCATTGGGAATGGCTCATGTTAACTAAGCAATTAATGGAAACGTAAAGAAAACAAGAAATTTGGAAAAAGCAAACATTGAATGGCTGGCACTCAAGTGAATGTTGATTCTTTTCTACTCACAGGCAATTTTAATTCCAATTTTGTGCACTTAGTCAAACACTAAATCTAGGTACCCTGTCAATCTACTTTTTAAAATTCTGGCTAATTTACAGTTTCTCACTGAACAATTTATAAATAATATGTGCTGACCTGTTTTTATAAAGCTGTCAAAAGCTGATGCCTGACACTCTTTTGGTACTCAGTGTGGAAACTGAGAGGAGGAAAGAGTGCTAAAAATGACTGTAGAAAATAAAAATTCATTAACATAACACCCTTCCTCTCAAGACAAAATGGGAGTGGAGAACCCTTTTCACTGTCTTAACTCTGGAGCTAAGAAGTATTCAGACAGACATAACCTTTAGCAGAAATTGTGATTGGACCTTTCCCAGGGTGAGGCGAGCTGGAATCACAGCCTCAGCCTCTTAGGAAACACTGAGTCTCTATCTGCTTTTTGTGCTGAGATTTATTTCTCTGTGGGACTTGGCTGGAGGGTGCTGGAGATGAGCCTGTTGGGTTGACTCCCACTGCCCTTTTAACCTGTGCATCGATGCAGCACCTCCCTCTTAGGCAATTGGAGAAGAGATAATCTGTGCTTATCAGCTAAAACTGGTCACTTCTTCCTATGAAAGTGAATGGGATATCTTGCCCAATATTGTTTTAAAACACACCCTCCTTGCCAGCACTGAAAGCTATGAAAAATGGACAATGCCTGAAAGCTGTGAGGCTTTGATTTTTATTTTATTGGTTGTGTCTGCTGTACACCTGTGACCTAATGTAAAATTCTACTGGAGGTGGAATGCATCCCTGTGAATTCCCACAGGCAGAGTAGCATATAAAAAAAAAAATAAGACTCTCCTGGTCTTTTGCCAAAATAATTGGAAATCTCAATTTATAAGAGTTTCAAAACCTGGTACCAGCTGGCAGCTACTGTTTGTAGGGGATTTGTTTTGGTTATGGCAATAAATAACTACTTTCTTTTGAGATAATAACAAACTCTAGTTTCAAGTTGAAATCCAATAAGGTTAAAACAACCTTGCACCAAAATACCTGTTACTACAGTATCTTGGGAAGAAAGGTAACTATTCTTACATGGTTGTTCCTAAACCAACACCACGGAAGGGGCTAGAATGCCTAGAGTTTGCAACTTTTACAATTAAATTTCATTAAGTAAAACTATCTTATAAACACAGCAGAGAATTAAGTGTGCTCTGACAGAGCTTTATATTTAAAATGAAACTTTAACTCTTGTCCGTCAATGCCAATGGCAGAGATTAATATTCTGTACAGAAGAAAATTTGCATAAAGAAAATATTGTCCCGAGATCACTGGATATGGCAGAAATGAAAGAGTGTGAAAGCATGAGATAAAGAACTAAAATCATGGGATTAAGCTTAAAATGCCACATCAGCATTTTTCAGAGAAAGCCCCTTACCCTTTCCCAGGCTGAACTCCCCTCTCTGCTGTGTGAGTCACTCGGTCCTGACTGTCCCTCCAGCACTAACACATGTGAGGAATTGTGGTACCAAATGAAAGCACCATCAGGATGGCCAGCAGCAAAACCCTCAGCAAGCTGATGTCACCATCAAGCCTCCTTGAGTCACTAACATTTTTCCTTTGTGGCTTTGCATCACTTGTATAAAATGATCCGGTAGATGTCTGAAATAACACCTAGTTTTCCCCAGAGTCAGTAAGTCTGAGGGGAAAGTAAACTTTATGAATCACTGTATGAATGCTTTTCACCCCTCTCTGGACCTTGGGGGGAGTTGGGAGCCAGAATAAGGTAAAATACTGGCAAGCAGATCATCTGCCTTTTTTTTTTTTTTTTTTTTTTTACCAGGGCTGGACATGAACCTGATGAGAAAACAAGGGGATCAGTTCCAATGTCCTCAGTACGGATGGCTGCAAAACATGCCATTCCAAGAACTGGGGAGACTGAATACAAATGACAAGACTCACATCAGCTCAAAGAGTAGGGAGAAATAAAAATATTGCAGCTACATGTACTTCAAATTTAGACTAAGAGATGGAAAGAGGGAGAGGAGAAGGACAGAGAAAGCACAGCTGTCACAGTGCCACTGGGTCAGGAAAGCAGGGGGCTGTGAAGCCCCTCTGTGAGGAGCAGCAATTCGGGAGTGCAGGACTGGTGGATGCACGGACCATTTGCTGTCATCCAGCACAGCATCACTCAGCTCATGTGCTTAAGAAGGAAGAGTGTATAAGTCACTGAGGGTTTTAAAGAGGAGTTTAACCTCAGAAAATGGTTTGGGGATCCAGTTTAGGGAACCTAAGTTCCAGAGGGGAATCATATTAAGAGTATCACCCTCTTAATATTCTCAACACTCTCTGTATCTGTAGGCAATCTCTTGCTTACCATTAAAGGGGTTTTGTGAACCCAGTTTAAATTAACTCCTATGGTTTATGCACTACTTTAGGACCATATTAATCATTTTCTTGGACCAAATTCTTGATGCTTCACTAAATATATGCCCTGGAACTTGGAAACAATATCACTAACAACTTTGGGTACCAAGATAAATATTTCATCAACTATGTCAAAGATTAGAGACCTTTTCAGAATATTTGCCTGTCTCTCTAATAAATCAAAATGGACAGAGCATAGGCATTTGTATCTCTGGATCAAACATGAGATTTAAAAGTTAGTAAACAAATGCTCCCATGGTTGAAAGTTCAAGGGACCCCACAGTCACCAAAGAAACTCTTTACTTTACCTCTTTGTTGTGGAATAGATATTTTCCACGTGAAACAGGGTCATGAGCCACCATCATGCTAAATAAAGCTGTGGATGCAGCAGGAAATCTGGGAAGCAGATTGCAAGGAAAACTTTCTCAGACTTTCACAGAAAAGAACTGAGTGCTCAGCTGAGTGCTGTCTCCCTGAGATTCCACAATGACGACATGAAAGCTTTCACCTGTTGTTGCAGTAAATGGGCTACACCTGACAGGCAGAATGAGTTCTGACAAGGAGAGGAGATGAGGCAATGCATTATTTGTTGTCATTGATGTTTTAATAAAACCAGTTTTGTCCACTTTACAAAGATCATGTGTTGAAATAGAGACAATACATCATGACAAGACCCTGAAAGCTGTTGTTTATTTCTTCACACTAAAACATAGATTTCGATGCTCCTCAAGCTGTTTGTGTCCTTTCCTTGTTTACCTTTGTTTTCTGAGTTCCTTATCTGAGACTTGCCTTTTAACTTTCCTCAGAAAATCTTGTAGAGTAGACCTTTAAGAAAACTCTTGCAACAGCAAACTTGAAATCTTTAACAAAATTAAACTGAAATCATGAAGAGAAGCTAATGCTCCTGTAACATTTTGTGAATCATCAGAATCCTACAATCAAACATGCCTGGCATGAAGGACATCAGCAAACTTGGAAGAATTGGCAGGTCTCTGGTGGTGGGTTAACACTGGGCAGAGCTGTATGCTCAAGAGGAGACAAGGAAATAGAACAATGGGAGAAGAAGGAGCCTCACTGACAAGCAGCAGTGAAGATTCTGGGTTCTTTTTATTTGCATTTACCCCAGGGATATGTCATCATGGACGTATAATCCCACATCTTTAAAAGAAAAAGATTGTTGTATGACCTCATGTTGACTACCCATCCTGGGGATAAATGCTTTTTACTTAAGGATTTGGAGACTCTTCACAGGAAGAGACAGCACAAACACCAGAATCACTGGGATAACTTACTTGTGGGTAACACTCAGAGCCACATCTCACAGGGTCCTGGGTCAGCAGTGGTAAATGTGCATGACTGTGGCAGAAATTTCTGACAGGACTTTTAGAGAACAAAAAACATTTTGTGGCATCCCAGGGATGTGGCTGAAAAGAAATGATTTTCTTTTATTTCTGTGTTATTGTTTTAATTAGGAAACCACAAAGGTTATTGTAATGAACCAAACATCTGAAAGAGAAAGGTAAAATTAAATCTAAATGCCCTTGATAGGAGTGCTTTGATGTAATGTTTAGTTCAGCTGAGAGATGGAAGTGTAGAAAAGAGGGGTAGGATGGCTTATGTCTGTCAAGTCTCCTACCATAGCTGAAAAGAATGATCTGCACAGTCTGTTGTTAAAATGTCTGAGGCAGATGTTACTTTTACCACCACAGTCAAAGCAAGGGTCTTCAGTGTTTGACTTTCAAAATCCCCTCTAAGTTTCTTACAGAGACATAAAATGGTTTGTTTATTAAATCTGTAATTTTACAAAACTTGTGAGGTCCAGAATGAAGTGCCTGATTCAGTGCAATCTCTGGTGGGACATATATTTCCATAATCTCTTTAAGAACGTATCTCCTTCAGTTCACACCAAGTGCCACATTGATAATCTAAGAAGACCTTATATAATACTTTTTGTTTCATTATCATTTATGCTATATTTATCTTTAATACTCACCAAATTAGCCATTTTATTCTTGTGAACACATGGTGAAACTCCAATTCATGCCAATTTCCAAAGCCTGAATATATTCATGCTTACTTGCTGCTTTTTTCTCTCAAAAGATTTCAAAGGTGTTTTCAAACCTCATATACGAAAGATTCATTTTACCACTCACAAAAGATTGATCATTGCTCAGAAGCAGAGTGCAGTAAAGCTAAACACTGAGGAAGAGCTCAAGTCAAGGAATACAAGTGGAAGCTTTCCTGAAATCTATGTTCAATTAGGATATTTTTGTTTCCTCAGCAGTCTGAACAGGCAGCTGCCTCTTTGCGTACTAGAAATCAAAAATGGAATAACAGCCCAGTGACAACACTAGGAAACAATGCAGCTAGATGGGTCTATTGTCTGCACTTAAATTTCTCCATAGCTAGATAATAGTGATTAATTCACATCAAACTCTAAGTGACAGAGTACAGGCAGAATTCAGGCAGGGAAAGCAGCTATGGCTCCAAAAGGGTAGAGGAGATCTCCTAACCCCAAACAGCATTTAAAAGTCATGGAGGAGACTCTAAACCCACTGAAGCTGGACAGAGCTTTAGCTTTTTTTGGCTGTGTTGCAGTCACCCACTGTTCCATGTCTAATGTCCCACAGGAGTTTAAAGAGATGTGCAGCAGCACCACAAAAACCCAGCACTCACCCAGGAGCTGCCCCGAAATCCGGAATGACAGCAACCATCAGCCAGCCCCAAATGTTGAGGATTGCTGAGACTCATTGGGATCAGGACCTGAACTCTGAAGAAGGGTCTGAGAGGACCAACAGATGAGAAACACAGCAGCATGGTCCAGTCACCATCGATCCACAAACACCGCCGGAATGTCACACGCTGATTGCCCAGATGTGACATGGGACTGACATAAACCAAACTGCCCACGGGACAACAGGGTGGCAGCCTGCTCTGGGATGGGAGGGGAGTGGGAAGGACAGGGAAGGGAAACAGAGGGCATAAAGTAGGGATGAGGAGTCATCTTGCCTAGGCAGGAGGGGTCTGGTCTTCTTCCCAAAAAAGAGAAACTGAAAACACAAGTAAAATAAAGAAAATAGCAGATGATACAGAAAGGAGAGGAAAACCTCATTGAGTAAATTTCAAAATGTTTCCTACTTGACCTTGAGACACTGATTACTACTTAAAGACATCGAGTTTTCTCTACTATTACTCTTGGGAAAAGGAAACAGTAATGGACTTCCCCAGGCTGGGAATTTTGATCTTTCCAAATATTGCACATATCTTTATATGTCTTGGTAGAATTTGTATGCAAGCGTGCAAAGAAATCAGTACACAGATGCCAGAGTTAATGCTCTTAACATGTTTATACAGCAACAAGCAGATTCAGACATAGAAACAAGAGATAGAGTGGCTCCCCAATATCAAGGCTTCCCCAGAAATATTCTTTCAGCACTGATGATTTCCCACAATATATAAATACAAATATATATATCTAAAAGTATATAAATGTAAATGTGAATACCTGTTATGCAAATAACCAGTAGACTGTACATCTCTGACTTCTTAGAAACCAATACAAAGGGAAAGCTTCTCTGCTGCTTCTAGGAACAAAAATACATTGATAACAAGAACAGGAATTCCATAGTGATGTAACCAAAAACTGTGTTTAATGAGAAGGATCAGTAATTCTATGTATAAACACCCTATTACTTGCATCTAAGTGAGGAAAACTGTAAGAGGTACATCCTCTGTTTGTTGCACCAACCAGAAACAAGCACCACGTCAGGTGGCATAAACTCATCCTGAACACCTTAGAGTGGATTAAATCCCTTGACTCGATTCCCTGAAATCAGTGGAAGGAGCTGTTGCTGCCAGTCACACCTCGTGGCCTTTGTGGTCGAAACAGAAAGTTGTCTTTTATGTGTTACAGCAAAGCCAGAGAATTAAATCACATCCAAAATAAAGTGAAATCTCTCTTTGATAAATACCATTACCTTTTACTCAAGGAACCCTGAGGTTAGTCTTTAAACACTGCATGATACTTAACTTGAGCATGTCTTTCCTGAATTCTTTCCAGATTATTCTCTCAATCTTCATCACACTTCAAAATTGAGACATCATTTCTAGATTATTCAGCTTTTTTTTTTTTTTCTTTTTAACTGTGCATTATTTTCAGAGAAAAAATGCCTTATGCCTGCTGTCTATTTTATTTGGACTCAAACAGCCAGAAACAGTTTGGTGTTGGTGTGACCAGTCCCAACCATTTGTAATCGACTACAAAGACCAGCAGAGATAAGCAGGAGGTTTTGTAAACAACTTTAGTATTTCCAAACCAGTCATCTTGTGATTCCATTGCCCACATGAGAGGCCAGGTCCTGATGTGCAGTGAGTTTATCAGGAGCACCCTGCAGCCAAAGGTGGAGCTGAAGTCAAAGGTGAGCTTTACAGCAAGGCAGCTCAGGCCTTCTGGCGCCCTGTCCATCCCTGTGGTGATTTGAAAGGAAGGAAAGAAATATGAGAAGGGTAGGGGAAAATGAAAAGGGAAAAGGGAGAAAGGAAAAGGGAAAGAAGAAATACTTTTGTGAACCAATTCTTATAGCCTCTAGTCAAATTAAGTTAAATTTTCAAAAGTCCACCAGGTGAACTCAGCAGGGTATCATGAGGTCCTTTGAGAGGCTCATCCTGTGCAAGTGCCAGCAGAGGCACAGAGAAGTTTTGCTGCTGGTACCTCTGCTAATTTGATCCCATGCTTTCTCTAGCTCCTCCTTTTTCTGCCTTCTGCTGGTCTCCCAGTGCTGCTGCTGGAGGCCCTCTCTGGGAGGCTGAAGCAGTGAGAGCAAGGATAACAGCACTAAGGTTCCCACTTTTCCTGCTGTGGGGAACCATCCTGAGGGGTCTGAAGAGTGGCAGTACATGAAACACATGCCAATATGTTGTTCTCTCTCTTCCTGTACAGTTCTTACTAGTACCTGGTCACAAAATGTTGTACTTGCACAATGGGTGATATTATTTCAGTCTTCATAAATAAAATCTATTTGCTCAAGGTTGTACGAAAAAACCAAACACCAAATGCTTAAGAAAGTGGACAAGTCAAGTGTGCTGTGGCAGCTCCTCAGAAAGCCCGTTCCATTTCCTATGCTCTGGTCCTTTATCTGCAATGTCTCTGCTGAAGACAAGCCATAATTCTTGGTGGCAACCTCCAAACATTCCTAGAGAGAAGGATGTAGCACCAGTAGAAAGGGATTCTTTGGAACATAGCATTGGCACTCAGTGCCATGAGGAGCTCAGACACATTGTAGTGTTCTTTCTGCCCAGCTGGAAGAATTTCAGCAGAAGCCTAACAAAGATTACCACACCAAACAAGAAGAACCCCCAAAATTCTGCATTTCTGTGCACCTCTAAGCAAAGGGTGTGAAACATGAAAGGAGGAGTGGGGGTTTGAAAAATGGCATGGCTTTACAACAGTTGTTATCCCTTTAGGTAGACTATAAGCAACACATAAAAATTTTCACATTCAGCTCTAACCATGACAATTTTTGACCCCGTTCCAAACACATTTTACTCCTGTAGATGTGAAAAGCTTTATTTCTACTGGTCTCAGCAAACAGAGGAGCTCAGAAAACATCGCAGAGGAACCTACTGTTGACGGAATCACAGCAATTTTTATGGCTGAGCTTACATTTACAAGCAGGAGTATCAGTGGGGTCACAGCCCTGCTTCATGTCATGTGACAGCTGAACAAAGTTGAACACACACAGTCAGACATTTAGGTGGCCAGCTGGCACAGGAGGTAAGCACGGCAGTATCACTTTGCCCACCCACATAGACAGTGTTTTAAAACCAGTAAATAGAAATACAACAGTAGTTTTATAGAAAGGCTGGACCATAAATAATTAATCCATGGGATTAATATGCTTACATCAGGAAGAAAGGCAGAACTCACCGGCCAAACTTTACCTTATATAAAATTTTCTGGAGCACGTACTGTTGCCAAATGTCATTAATATAAAAAATACAGCTCTGAAATTGTCCAAACTTTTTTGTCATTTCATGCAACCAGCTACACCAGCAGAAGCCTTCCTCAAGAGATATGCTGTATTTTAATACACAGCTACCTCTGTACCATGGAAACAACTCTGATATCTGTCACATAGACAGTTTCCCTCAGGACTCAACTCATTCTGCAGCTCTCTCATTAAAATGATGATGATTACAGTCATATTAGTGAATATGAAAGCTGCCTGCATTACAAAGATATCCCTGGCAACTGAGCATTGAAAAGAATTTAGAACACAGTGCAGGTAAATTGTTAGGAAGTGTGCTCTTCTCTCTTTTATTCTCAAGAATATCTCTCTGCAGCTGCATCAGTTGGAAAAAGCAATATAATTCTTTATTATTAAATGAAAAATAATTTTAATTTTATGCTTTAAAAGTAATGTAGACTTATCATCTGTATTACCCTAACTGTGACATAACAAAACTTTGAGGACTGTCAGAGTTTTATGTTTAAAAATGTTAATAAAAATTATATTAAAAGTGGTGTTTGCCACTTAATTATGAAAATAATGTTCCAGCTTAACGTTACTGAGGACAATTATGAGAGGTTTAATTCTTTAAAATACTGGAGAGCTATTCAACAATACATCCACTTTCTGTGCAAGAAAAAACATAATTTCAATAATTTGAACTAAATGTACAAAAGCCATGTCTCTTTCCTACATTATTACTATGTTAATGTTACAGAGCTGCAATATTTCACTATGCTGGCATTAAAAGTAAGGAGCGGCCAAGGAGAGCTGATTTTTCTCCTATAGAGCTCTGAGATGAAACACCAAACATTTAAACTAAATTTTTCCCAATAAGCTGGAGTAAAATATTCAAACTTCTGCTCTTCTAATTCCTTCCCAGGAAAGCTACAAATGGTGTTCTGGGCCACTGTAAGCCACAGGAGGAGACGAGCAAAGAAACAAACTGGAATTAGAGATGCAAATATCAACGCCTAACCAATAAATCTGTGTTTTCCTATGTTTTGAGGTTGATACCTTAAAAATATGACCCACAGTATAGAATTTCCTCAGCAATTCCCCTATGTGCTTCCATAACATTTTTCTTAGCTATTTTCCTACAGATTGTAAAAGAGAAAAATCAACCAAAAACCCAATAACTATTTTTTTTTCCTTTAAATCAAACTGTTTGGGAGACAGAACTTTATTAGACTGCCCATATGATGTAGCTTTACAGACAAAAGTAAACACTCCTTAAAGCAGTGCACAGCTAGTGTTTATTTGCAGCCAGATAGCATCAAAAATAAGAATTTAAGAGCATTCCAGAAAAGACTGGAGAGTTAAAAGATACCAAGAGTCACCTTCATAATGAATGAGAAAAACCAAATTTGGCTAGGGCAATAAAACAAACTATAAGCCTCAGAGCATGATCCAACCTGTACCACATCAGGAAATCAGGGCACTCTTAGTCTCACATGAGAACTTGTATTGACTTTTATAGAATATTTCTTTTCCCACTGATACAAGTCAGTGGGCAGGATTTGATCCTGGCCAGATTGATGTACCAGGTACCCACAGAGCTGTTCCAAGTACAAAATGAGCTCTACATTCTCTGGGTGCTGGGGATACCAGGCTCACCAAGCCTGCAGTGTGCTTTTCTGCAGCAGCTCCATGAATCCTGCTCATCAGATTTGCTGCATATTCTTTAAGGGATTTTAAAATAACTGCACAAAGAACCAAAGTTTAACTCTCCCAATTCCCAGGCTGAATCAGGAAGACTACCACTTCCTTGTAATTCTGATTGGAAAATAACAGAGCTAATAAGGGGGGCAGCACAGAGTATTCTTCCACATACCTCTGCTTTTGAGAGAGAAGAAATACATTTTCACGTGCCTCAACGTTTCAGCTTTAGGCAGAATTTCACTTTAGCTCTCATTTCATCTCCTCTTAGTTTTTCACCTGGTTTCACTAGCATTCCTGAAGCTTTACTTCATGCATTTTCTCCCTTGCACTTTATCTCTCCGAGATGGCAGGTAGGGTTTCACTGCTGGCAGGCCACGCACGGCTACCGGAGCATGTTCCCAATTAGGGCAGCCCACGGGCTGGCTGCAAGGAGCAGGAGCTGCAGATCTCCACATGGCAGGAAAACAGAGCACTGCTCTAGCTGACACCTGGCTCTCCAGTTCCATTTCCCCACCGGGTATTTTGTCATGAGAAAGAAAATCCTCAGCAGAAGCACGAGACTGTTGCTGATGGCGGTCACGGGTCCGTGAAAACCGCGAAATCACCGCCAGCTTCAAAAAGGGCTTTGAAGCAAAGGGACACATCTAGCAATAACAGTCAGAGAGCATCTGTCACTCTCCCTTCCTGAGTTCCTTCCTGGGCCCTTTCCCTCACCTTTCTTCTCTTTCTCTCACTCCATACCTCACCAAAGCCTCAGACTTATGGTTGGACTCGATGATCTTAGAGGTCTTTTCCAACCGTAACAATTTTGTGATTCTATGATTTTTACCACTGCTCTGCTTTCCTCTCTACTTAATGCCACACATGTGAAAAACCCATGGCTCCACCTGCTTTACAGTTAGGTTATGCATCTCTTTCTCATTAGTGCACATCAGATATAATCATGGTTTTCAACAGAATGGGAAAATAATGTGTAGGGGATCCATATGTAAAATAAAGCTCCATGTTTTGTTTACATATTTCATGAATTATGACACTCTTTTATATCTTCAGCTGCTGGCAGGTTGTGTTGATAATCATCATGCAAGATAGCTACTATTTGTTGTATATTCTATTAAATTATCACACGTGCAATCAAGTGGGTGGCTTTCTCTGCAAGAGATATACATCACAGGAACAGAATATTTATTAAATCTCTCCATTTTCATGGAGGCAACAAAAGTATCTGACTATAATTCCACCTGTAATACCAATGAACTCAGAATGCATAATCAAAAACCTGAACCCTCTACATGTGACATGATTTTTCAATACAAACTTCTTCTCAGCTATATGGTGGGCTGAGTAACACAAGAAGACCATCAAGAATAGAAAATCTTGAGATGATATGTTTAAAGAAGGATGTTTACAATTCAGCTTTCAACATGAGTAGAAGCTTCACCAACTAGCAGTTATTGCTATAACAGCATGTCCAAGTTTTCCCTTCAAATTTAGGTTTAATGCTTAAAATAAATACTTGTTTATTACCTACCTAATAAAAAATCTGAAGAGTCAAAAAGACTATTAGATCATGCAAAAAAGCTAAAGATAAATATCATCTTTTTTTTATTTTCTAGAATTCTTTGTTATAAATAATTTTCTGCTTTTTGCCTTGACAGTGAAATGCATTTTGAATTAGGCATCTGATACCAAGGCTATTACACTACACATAGCTGAAGACAAATTTGGTGAAAAAGTGTTTTAGTAGTTAAAATACATCTTGCTATCTGGGTTGTCTTGTACTTTATGCCATACAAAATTATTTCAAGTTCAACACCTTCATTGTTCGCAGTAATCCTTTCAATTTTTGGCAAGGGGAGAGTCATGCCAAACAAGTCACAAAATTACCTTTCCCTTCTACTGTGAAATTTCAATTGGGTCTGAAAAAAAGCCCTGAGCTCATGGGGCTGTGACCTCGGTCAGGAAGTCCACAATTCCTAGTGTTCAGCAGCAGGAGGGCAATGAGCTCCTCAGTCTCACAGCCAACCTCAGCAACAGCTCCATCCCTCGAGACCGAGCTTTAGAGAAGGCAGCTTGACAGCTCAGTTGGTTAACATCCATGTAAAAATTCTTCCCAGCCAAATCCCTCACAGTGTTGTGTAGTGACATTGTTACATTTGCAGATAATGGCATTTTGTTCAGACTGAGTTACTTTTCTTTCTTCTACAAAAACACACACACACACCTCTAAATAGATACTGTTTCATCCCAGGAAATGAAGATCAGTCCTGAATTTAAGATACTCTGCCCTCCAAGCTTCTTCTCTTTCCCTCTCTCTTTTTTTTTTATTTTTTTTTAGCCAGCTTAAATCTGCATTGATATTATTAAACCCCTCTCTTCCTCTCTTAAAGGTCTCCCTCTGTAAGATGGAAATAGCAGCCCTGTATGTCAAAAGGAGATAAATGCCTTAATATTCTCCAGGTACTTTGCTGGTACGTTGATGGATGTCCTAAATGAAGCTAAAAGTAAATGTACAATTCCACATTTAATTCCAGTCTTAAAGACAGAAAGGACTGTGCAGTGAATAATGAAAAGATGAAAGTAGGAAACTGTCTAGAGTATGTGTGAACATGTAATTAAAGGCTGCACCTTAATGCAAAAGACAGATGAATTAGAACTGCAAATCCACTTAGTGTTAACACTTCTTGCTTCATAGAACTTCACAAATTAATGTTCTTTTAATGTATTTATGAGCAATGATGTACAAACTTATATATATTTAAGCATTGAATGAGCAATGGATCAAGTCTGACTCAGGAGAGAATTATTGTACAACAGCTACAGGAAATAAAATCTGGATAAGGAATGTCATTTGTACTGGAAATTAATTTCAAAACACTCATCAATTTATTCATGGAGCTCTAACAAAAGGGATTAATTTTGCTTTCTAAGTTAAAATTAGAAAAGTCATTATAAAAAACCCAAAAACCTCACCATTACCTTAAACCCATTTTAACCAACTCAGTCAAAAACTCCATTTATTACAAACTGTAACTTTGCAGTCATCATTGTTTCCCCATTATTGTGATAATTTACACAGCTGCCACCCCACACCATGCATTACCTATGGGTTCAGCTCCCTTTTCCTCTTGGTGATCTCCTGATGCCACAGTTCAGATTTGGTGCACCCTGCACAGTGATGCACATTTGAGTTCTGCTCTCGGGCTCACTGGAGACAGGGTTGAGGCCAGGCTGGAGAAATCCTTAGGGAAGGGAAAACAACTTGATTTTGTGTTTTTATGGAGTCTGGCTATGACCCCATGTCCTGGGTTGCAATGTAAAATGTACCCAAAAGTCTGTATTCTGTCACCATCTTCATAAACTGTTAAAACTGGTGGGACAGTGTTCCCCACCTCCCTCATGACTCATCCCTGATAAGCTCATGAGGCTATCTTCTGTTAATGGGCCAGCTGTTGACACCAGGTGGGGCAGAGTCCTTTATCTCTCCTATACTATCTCCTGTTAATGGGCCATCACCACATGACTGATAAGACTATATCACCCATTGTGAGATGCTCCGCCCAGAGGGAGGAACCAAGCCTTCCAGCCTGGATATAAGGGAAGATTTTTGAACACCACAGGCAGCCTTTCCACTGGATTCTCAGAGGAAGACCAGACCCTTCTACATCGCCACTGGACCTTCAGAGGAAGATGAGACCTTCTCTACAGAGCCACTGCTTCAATGGAACCATCACTTCAGGAGGACTGCAGCCACCATTTAAATTGGACTGCTGCTAACCCCCTGACTGTCAGGGGGTCAGGTTTGTACTCTGACTCTGTCAGTGGGTTGTGGGTTTTTTTTTTTTTTGTAATATTACATTTATTTTATTTCTTTCTTATTAAATTGTATTTCTGACTTGAAGTCCCTCACTAGTTTGCTTTAAAACTAGTACACCCCACCATATCTGCTAATGCCTTATTTGATGGCTTGCTTGCCTTCCCTGAAAATGTGGTGCCCTGTCACACCCCCCTACCCACCCCAAAAAGGAGAGACTTCCCCCTGGGGGGAAAAAGGTGAAAAGGAGACAAACACAGGCCAAACAGGAGAGTGTGCACAGCCATAGTCTCACAAACTGACTTTTCTCTCTTGAAAGGCTTCCTCAGAAGCTCCCCATCCTGCCTCTTCCCTCTCCCCACACACCCCTAACAGGATTCACATTAGGACTGCTCTTCAGCTGATGTTAATTCAGCCCAGTTTAATTTGACTCAAAGCTCAAATGAAGGGAGAGAACAAAGGGTAAAAGAAATAAAAATAATGAAGCAATTGCTCAGTGTAATTGCATAGGCTTTAACAGGACTACACTAATTTCCAGCAGCTGGAGTTCTGGAGCTATATTTTTATTTACTTTACCTCCTGTACTGGATTTCCTACCCTCCCATTTGTTTGTTATTTTCGTGTCCTATGGTGGCTTTATTTGGAGTGTAAATTTCTTGAGGAATCATGTGGGGGGGTTTTAAACAACCACCCAAGTCTAGGACATAAAATAAATGCATTCCACTAAAAGATAGGTAGGAGAGATGTGGTATGTATTGAGACAGTAAAAATTTGTATCTAAATCCAGCTCCATGAAATTTTCCCCCTTGGACAAGATCTTATTTCATGCACAAGGTTCATTGTTCCATTTTACAATTCATAACTTAGGAATAATATTTTCTTGGTCAGGTTTTGTATGAAATAGTCTGCGTATGTTTTTGGACAGACATGCTTTGGTTCCTTGAAAATATGACAATTTAACAGATATGTTTCTTAATGACCATCATATAATTTGACTGTATAACCCACTTCCCCACCAACTATTTGAGACAGAGCTGGGTGGATGAAATACAAAGTGGTGTTTGGAAGGTATCACAGGACTCTCTGCTGCCTAAGCTACTGCCAGTGAGCAGACAGACCTAAAAACACAACAATGTGATGTATCTTGCACTTTCAGAGCTTTATCCCACCTCTCAAAAGAGAGAGCATTGAGACAACTGGTGGTTTTTCAGCTGGTGCAACTTCCTTTGGTGCTCTTTTCTTGTATTTGTATCCCTGCCAAAGCAACCAAACCAAAAATACAAAATCAGCCAAACTGTGTATTTTGGTGAGAACTTTACAGAGCACACCCCAATTCTAGTTCTCAGAAGTTTAAATCTGTTGAGCCACAAACCAACAAAGAACAACAAGGCTAATGACAAAAAACTGATACACAGATACACTGAAACGCAGTATAATACCCTCACTTCTGTAATAGATCCCCAGAGGCCTTGCTATTGCTGACAAGGAAAAAAAAAGTATTGCTGAGGATTATTATGTGACAAAAGTCCTCAAAATTTTTATGTTAATAAACTGATCTCTGCTTCAAAGTTCTTTCTGAATAGTCAAGGTGAGGTTGGTAAAAATATTTTTATTTGTGTTCTCATTTTTTTCTTAGTAACTGTAACACCTTAGATAGAAGAGATTACAGTATCATTAAATATTATATAACTATCACTGCAAATTACCAGCTTATTTAATACTTATTTAATATTTAATAAATTACGTGGAATCAGTTTTATCAATGTGTGGGGGGATAAAAATCCATAAAGTAGTAACAATTCCTAGTCAAATAGTTCTCTTGGTACCAGCTACACAAAATACTTAGGACTAGGACTGAAAGGACATAAACCTTGCAATCCTGTAATGAAAATGTGATTAGACCTTGACTGTCCCCAAGGAGAGGACAGGCTTTTCTAATACAAAGTGTCCCTGTACACATGCAGTGGGGGCTGGGAGTCAGCCTGTGCCATTACTGCATGGAAATATGAAGTTTAATGTTATTTAATGTCGATAATTATCTTTATGCACATAGACACACAGGTTACATATACAGTTCTTGCTCTTCCCTCTCACTCTCTCTGGCAATTTTCAATTATATTTCTCAGATCTACCCGTCAGCACCTGATATAGACATATGTTAATGTGTAACAAAAACCAGGGTTTCACTCACTGCTTACTTCCATCCTTTCTGTATTTCCATCAGTAAAAAAGAAACTTCTGGTCCCAATCTCTGAAGATATTTTTAAGATATAAGCTTTTATCTTGGAGTTCTATTATGTAGCCAATCTAATGATATAAAACACTGTGTCTTTATTTCCTGACAGTGGATAGGGATGCTGTCTTGAACAATCATTCAGGTCAAAGTAATCTGGTTTCATGGTTTCTGTAGCAAAAGTTACAATAATTTTCTACATGCCAGATCTCTTATCAAAGTCCTGTTTGTCAGTACTAAGAAATTTTAAATAAAAATAAAAAAGCATTTTTATATTTTAGTCCTAAAGCTGGGCTTCTTAGGCAAACCTGCTCCTAACTTTCACATAACTTTCAAAATAACATATTTTACATTAGCTGGAAATATCAATGTATCGATTTAGAAGGAAAAAAAAAGTATTTGAGTGTAAATCATTCTGTCACCTAGGCTCAAAGATTTTGTTTACAGCTATTTTTGCAGACCATTTTCATATAAACAAGCCATAAATATTTTCCCATTAGGTTTCCATTTCCTAGGGTACAAATGCCATTCGAAGATGTAATTTACAGAATATCATCATGATAATTTGCACTGGTGTGGCAGCGTAGGTGGAGGCAAGCATAAAAGAAATTGGTTTGTGAAAGAAAGACAGATTGCTGAGAAATCTGGTGCCACAGGGTTTTAGTAAGAGAATTCTTATGTCAGAAACCAGGTTATTTAAATAGTGGGTATGAATCAGATTTTTGACAGAAGAGTATTACTGCTATTTTCCCAGGAATCTGCTGTTTCTAAGGTTTTGCATTAATACTTGTGGATAATGTAAGGCTCATAAAATAATGCAAAACTCACTCCATCTCCCCAAGATCAAAAGCCCCAGCATTCCCCCTGAAATTAAGCCAGCACTCATGTAAGGATTTAACAAGGATAGTGGGTCAAACGCTGAGCAGAAGGACGGAACTTGAAATGGAAGTTGTAAAATTTGGTCTGGGGACTATTACAGAGGCAGTAGTTAATGAGTTTAGTCCAGCAGTAAATCAGGAAAGGTCTAACAGTGAAGGGACTAAAGAGCTCAGTGGTGTCTATGATGTTTTTCCTATATTTCAAGAGATTTCACTTTCAGAGTCATTACATAAGATGTATTTGTTCAAACAAAGCCTCAAGGGATTTACTCTGTTAGTCCTAGATGGGAAGAAGAGTCTAATTTCTTTAGTACAGACTTTATCCAGTTTATGATTCCTCTGAAATGTCTTTGCATACACATATTTCTATCTATTTATTGTGAGAAGCCTTTCCTTGAGAAAAAATATACACAGCTTTTACCAGTAATTCATGGTAATTTATAATATCTTTATCCTGTAAACATCTGTATTAAATGGATCCTAAAAATAACTGATCTTATTACTGGCATAAAAATGACTATCAGTTTTTGAAAATTGTTGCTCTCAGCTACTTTGTGTTGCCTGCATGCACTTCTAATGCTAGCACTCATAAACATCTTAAAGTCCCTAGTGAGAAAGGCATTTTTCCTGGGCTGAAGCCCACCTAAATGAGAACAGGAGACTAGGAACCTAGAAATTAAGGATTTCTTTAGGTTTGTTTTGCTCATCTTCTGGTTTTGTGATAAACCTTTCAAATATTCCATCTTATTGGCCATCACAAAAAGCTCACTTATAGGATCTTCTTGGTAAAGCCTGCACAAGACCTCCAAATGAAGTTTATTATATGGAAAAGTTTTATCCTATTTCATACGTATTTTTAGTTTTTTATCAGACAAAAACAAATCATAAACAAGACTGAGGTTTCTGAAACCATATTAAATCCAAAAATGTGCAATTTTTTCTTCTTTTCAAATTAACAACTTGGCTTTTACACCAATAACAAACTGAACTGCATTGAGTAAAATTTATAGATGACTTTTCAGCTTAAGCACAGGTTATGATGTGTTTATTTCATTTTAGTCTAAAATAAATACATATTAATATTACATTAAAAGTATAATTAAATTCAAACTCAGTCTAATTTAACAAGAGACTAAAGAGTTTATTCATCTCAGCAGCATTTGTCTTATAATGCACTTATTTTTGCTGTTCCACTCTGTGAAATAAAAACAGAACAAAAACTTAAAGAAATCATTTCTCCTAGATAATTTATCATTATATATATTTCATGTACCATGTATAAACCCTAGAAGTACCATTTAAATTTTATATGATCCAATTATTAATTGTTGCTTTCATCATGAATTATTTCATCCTGTCAGGTAAGAACTGAAGTTATCAATGAAGGTAAAAGGAGAATTCATCCCAATTGACTCAGTCTGGTCACATAATTAGCAGTCATTTATAGACTCTCCCATTCATGGTGTCACTCCACTTACAGACTGCAATAGTGAGGGAAAATTAATGTCCCAAATTGTTTTAGGCTGATATAATGTGCAAATTGCAGTTCCAACTATAATGATAATGTCATTTATGGGACAATTCAGTGGGAAAAGAAAATGGTTATAACTGTGACATGTATTTTTATAAACCTTTCTACTCTACTGCAAGTAAAGTCAAGGCAAGAGTCTTTGGGTATTGAAACTTTTCCAATTTTAGGAAATAATTATTTTCCTGTAATGATAAAATTGAAGGAACCCAGAGTGCTCCCTTAGAACCTGTCAAATATGTTTTAAATGCCACAAAATACAGACTGTAAGGTAAATATTACATTATTGTAGCCCACATCATTTTCCTTGTCCTGCTAAAAGCTGAAAATAGATTCCTCACAGAGGGGGTTTCTGTGTAAATTCTTACTGCTCAATGACACCAAAAAAACAGAATCACTAAAATTTTCAGATCTTTTTTCTGCCTTTCTCAAATGTAAAGACTTCTTCTATGGCTTTTTCCATATAGATTGGATTCCATACCCACTCACTCAGCAGAGGATGAATTTTGGCCCATTTCAGAGGCCAGGGATGGTATAAATATATATAAATAACAGTGCACTTTTAAATGTCTTCGTTTTCTCAGAGAGTGGAAAAAGTATAGAAGTCGATTTCTGAACTTCAACAGGTAGATTTTGCCATATGTTAGCATTTCAAAAAGTTAATTAAAAATATGTTCTGCTAAAGAGACTCATCTGAATAAATATTTAAAACTTTAGAATTTTTAAACTCAAGCCCATAGTCCTTATGCTTATAAACTAAATGTAGCATAAATGACATTTTATCAAAGATCAATTTATGTTTAAAAAGGAATATATGTAGCAATTTTTTTTTTTTTAAATTTAAAGGAGAAATATATTTATGAACTCTGAATTGCAGGGTTTTTTTTTATTTTTTCAAAGTTTTGACTGTAAGATTATCATCTAATTTCTAAAAACAAATAGGGAAACATCCAAAAATATGTATTTTTCTTCCCCTTCAGATAGTATGGGAAAACCCTTCAACAAATACATGCCTGCATTTGCACAACAGTTTCAAATTACAAACTGCATTCTCTAGCTTTTACAGGAAACCACTGTGCTTGGTGGCAGTATTAAGTTATTTTTTTATTGGCCTAGGATGTGTACTGGTTAAAGCAGAACTATTTGGTCAACCACAGATACAGGAGTGTTTGCCCACAATTAACACAGCACACATTAATCACGTGCGAGCAGGACGTGCAGACAGACACGGGGATCATTGCAAGCCCCAAGTTTACCTCCCTGATCTGCAAATTTTCTCCTGTCAACCACACAAATGTTTCCTCTAAGCACAAAGAGATGGAAGGGTGGAAGAATTCTCAATACTAAAGAACCAGCTCTCCATGTTTTAAGCTATTTTTGACACCTTCTCCTCCCCAGCTGTGTTGATCTTCCTTCTGCCTCAGTGGGCCAAGGGATGAAAATTCTGTGCTCATTTGGTGACTACATAAAGCAGAGGAAACTTGGCACCATAACCTCAAAGCACTCTGGAAAAAGCACCAGTTACATTTAATTCTAAATCAGTAGACCTTCCAAATTATTGTTGAAAGCCTACAAAAAACCACAAAAAAGAGAAATTCTTAGGAAAGTGTGGAAAAAAAAAAAAGGTGGGCAGAAGCTTTATACATTATAGACCCAAATATCCTTTTTCTCCTCCTGTCATCATCTGCCACAGAGTCAGGAGCTGGATGGAAATGAGTCTACAGTGCTGGAGAAAGAAACCTTCCACTGACTGAAGTAACTGATGCAAAGCGGAGGGGACAAGATACACATGAACCTGGGAACACATCTGCACCCAGTTCTGCAGGCACCACTGTTTTGTTGCTGTTACTGTTCTCTGTGGAAAAAGAATGTAAATGCCCTCGTGTGAAATTTATGAATATGTACATA
This sequence comes from Lanius collurio, assembly GCA_020086605.1. Lineage (NCBI taxonomy): Eukaryota > Metazoa > Chordata > Aves > Passeriformes > Laniidae > Lanius > Lanius collurio. The sequence continues at coordinate 2,570,518 of JACBWW010000034.1, read as the reverse complement.
TTTGTCCTTGAGTTCTCTCAGACTGTAATTCTTAATTTAAGGGTCATATTCAGAGACAAAATACTGTAAATAGAAAAAATTTTTATTCATTTCAACAGCTGGCATCACCACAATCCTTGATGATTTTAAGGTAAAACAGAATCTGTGTCAAAGTAAATCCTGAAATTGGTGCAGTCATAAAATAACCCAAAACAAGGGAAATACTGGATTTACTGTGTTATCTGGCAGCAGTTAAAGAATGTGGAGGGGCAGATATATCCTATAAGGCTGCCTGGAACACCTTCAGTGGGTTAATTCTGTGTGGAATCCTACTTTGCATTTCTCACATGAATTTTCACAACATCTTACAAAATCCATTTTGCTGTTTGGAAACTTTGCTCTACTGGCAGATTGCAAGGAACAGGAAAATTTTTCTAAGTACCCTGAATGCTAAATTCTAGATGTGGTACTTTGAAATAGCTCATTAAAAGCCATCTTATTTCAAATTCAAGATACAAAAGCTTTCATTTCTGCAATGCCCAGGAAACTCTCCAAATAAAACCCAAGGTTGTACATTCCACATTTTGCAAACATTTCCCAATGTTTTATGCTTTTTTCCACAAGTATGGCAGTCAAATAATTCCCCTACAAACTAGAAACAGCCACTCATCTAGAAAAATAAAGTTAATGTTTTGACATGCCAAAGCTTCCCCTTAGTGTGGAGCTCAGATCATTTCTCAATTTTTTTTTTTTTTTATCCCAGTTCCTTGTCCTCTAAGGTACCAACCAGTCAGGCTTTTGGGCAATCTTGTGTGTGTTTGGGTCACATGAAAAGAAAATGAAACCCTCTGCTTTTCATCTTGCTGAGAGCTTGGGACTGTAATCCATGATGTTAATATTGGCATTCCAAGATGTACAATTATTGCTCTCCTTTGAATTTTTCTTGTTACTAGCCAGGGCAACTGGTATTTCGACTTCTCTGTGGACTTTAAAAAAGAATAATCCCAGGCTTGTTTCCATTCTCATTCAAGCTAACAAAACATTTGCCATGACTTCAGTAGAGTGCCAGGCCCCCGAGGAGAACTTTCTCAACATTCAGCTTCAGCTTTTGAAGTTCCACATGGCTCAACCCAAAAGCTGACTCACTGGGGAGGAGCAATTTCTTGAATTCTTTGCACGCTGAAATTCACATTCCAAACCTTGCAGAGGTCGGTTCAAAATAGAAATATTTTTGCCAAACCTGCCATGCTTCTTCCTTCATTTTTTTTCCATGGTACCTATAATTTACTGTGACCTTGGCAAGTTCAGGTGTAACTTGCTGTTATCACAAGAAGATGCATTTAAGGAATTGTGGATGGGGGTTTATGTTGTCTGGAGAAGTCTCTTTCAGACAAAAGTTGTTTGTGCAACCATTTCCACTTCACTGCAGGAACAGGGTGATGTCAGGGAAGAGTATGGCTGCTGAGGCAAGGGTGAAACAGCTTTCCCAGGAGAAGCTGACCTGTTATTTCTTTTGCAAAAACCTTCAGAACTTTCTGAAAAGGGACTCAATATTTGGTGAAGCATTACGGACTTTTTGGAAAATGTGCTTTGCTTTGTAAGAAGTTACTCAGAATGTGGTTCAAAATGTGTTTTTCTAACTGAAGAGAAACGTGTGGTGCATGTGAAAAAATACAGAAACCCATGAAAGATATCTTTGTTAAATGTCAGTGATATGTGTCTGTTATTTTTCTGTCTTGCAGGCTAATAAACTTAAGACCAGTTGCTTTACAGACAGGGTAGTTATTAGCCCTCAGTAGAAAATAATGTACCACAGGGAATTTACTGTATTACAAAAATGCTCTTAAATATTTGGGGCCATCTGAGCCACCCAGGTTAAGTGTTTTCTGGCAGTAGAGGTGTTATTGTTGCCATAGCCCTGCCACATGATGTTATTCTCCCAAGTAAAATGTAATTCTCCTATTAAAGAACTCTGCTTAAGTCCATGATTTCCTTCTCATACCCAGGATGGAAGAGATGTTTTTGAGGATTGTGCAAAAAAGCAAAAAGAACAAAATTGCTATCAGTATTTTAAATAAAGCAGGTGGACTCCAATAAAAAGGCATTTAATTTCTGGCTGCTGTCACAGAAAATAGAATCATTGAAGGATACATTACTGACTACAGTGACCTTACACTCGTTGCTTCTGGCTTTCAGGAAGAGAAGACACACAAACCCAAAAATAGGACACTACAAAAACAGCTCTGTGGGAAGGTATCTAACCCTAATGGTTTTATTTTCATGGAACCCCCTTTTTGGTGTTAGACATCTTCTGTTTCTTCTTAACTGTAACTTGAATCTAACTAATGAAGATCAAACTGGCCATAAAAACACCTACCCAATTGCCAGACTGTGTGGTGATTGTCTGGATTATCAACCACCTTCCAGACAGAAAAATAAACATGAAATTGTGTTTTCAAACCCCTCAAACAATGTCTGGCTATACATATTCTTGGCCTTATAGTCTGCTTTTAATAATGTAAAAATAAAATTATTCTAAATTAAAACTTGACAAAATTGCTTCATCCCTTATTCCAGGGCACCTATAGCAAAGCTGAGGTTTTATGAGTGTAAGTAGATTAGACCTGCAATGTTATTTTTAGTCATGTAGTTATTCATGAGCAAAGGGTTTTTTAGATACAAACCAGGTGCAGACCAGCTGCTTTGTGTATCTGTGAAAGTGGCCTCAAACTGAAGGAAAACATTGCAGATACCTATCTTTGAAAAACAGCATTTCTGTGACACACAATTCCTCCGTGTTATTCTTGGGCAACATTTTTCCATAACGAAATCACTGGTGTGCCCCTCAGCTGAGGTCAAAGCTATGCCATCTCTGCCTAAGCAGAGCCTCCAAGGGCACCCTCATGGCCACGCTGGGATGGCAGAGAGAGCTCCTTCCCAGGTCCATGGACCAATCTGCTATAGGAGCCCCCTCCCAGCCCCTGCTACGTGCTGGAAGAGCCATACAACAGCAGCATAGACAGAAAACCAGCAAATCCTGCCAAAAAGGCTCTTTGAGACAAGGACTGCAAACCCCAGTGGAGGTCAGTGTCTCCTTGACCATAAACAAACAATAATGATTAATATTAACATGTAAATTTGTGTGGGGAAGGGAAGAGATGCCTTAAGGAAAGCTACAATAATAACCTAAACTTCATTTCACATATCTCGCAGTGATTTGCACTTAGCTTCCGAATAAAGGCCGGAAGCAACTTTTGATTGGAAAAATATTCTGCAGCCAGAAAGCAAGAGCTGAGAGAAAGGAGCCTGCAGCACTTGAGACTAGGGGCTGAAAGTTCCATCTGATAGAAAAATGAATGCCTGTTGATCTGGAGCAAACATAATGTGAAACATGTTTGCTGAGTGAGAAAAATGTTGGTTGGGCAATATCAAAAGCAGCTGTGGTGTGACAGTAGAAAACCAATTAAGTAAATGTGACATGGCAACAAAAGAGTCCGTGTGGATTTGGGTCTGTGACGTTACTAGAGGGGACAGTGATGTGGAAGTGTCTTACTAAGCTGGAACTGTGATGACAGCACAGGGGACCTGCCAAGGGTGGGGGGAGATATGTGTATTACTTAGATTCTATATATCTTTCTTTTATAATTGTAATAATTATTATAATTATTCATTAAATCTAAGATTTCCAGCTCATCAGACACCTCTCATGCTACGATGAGGATAAATTAACAACACAAGTAGTCATGCTCATCTGATATTTACCTAACATTCTCCATTTCCTGGATTTCTTCTTGTTCTTCTTTACACCAGTCTTGAAAATAAACAAACAAACAATCAAAACACATAACAAAAGAAACAAACAAACAAACAACTACAAAAACACTAATATGCAATTTATTCTGCCAGACAAGAAATGTGTTAGATTGATTGTGTTGTGATTTTCAAATCTGAAAGTATATAATAAATTAGCTTTACATTTTTACTATCAAGAGCAGCTCTACAGCCACCATTACTCTCCTTTGCAGGAGTATGCAGCGCCTGCAATGGAAAGGGTTTCGCTGCTTTCTGAGGCCTCACAAAAAGAAAAGATCACTGGTTTGTATAAAAAGAACAGATATTGACACACTGATTGAAGACTGGGTGGGGAAGACACACTCTATATCAATATTTTGTGAAGTGGCATGGAATGAGAAACTTCGTTTTGTACTTGAAAATGCTGGAAAGCCAAAATTCAAACACAGATAATGAGGCTCATGGCCTTTTCATCTCTTTTTGTGAGTTTCTTCTTGAACAAAGAAACTAGTATTCAATTTTTCTGGTTATTTGAATCATATAAGATACTTCACCAATGAGTCACTGTCAAGAGACCAGATGAAAAAAACTTTATCATCAAGAGATAATGTAACAAAGCAAGGCAAATTTATTTTGCAGATTATTATGCAGGAGTTTCAACACACTAGGATTCTTGTTTCAATGCCTGCTTGCAATAATTCAGGCAAACATGGGCTGTTCTATGCCCCAAATTGTACTGACAGTTCTTTTTCCAGAAGCTATCCACATTTCCATAGAACTGGAACAACTTTCTTTCAAGCTTCCCAGACATACTCCCACCTTTTCCTTAAGGGAGCACTTTGGGAGCAATGGATGGTTTATCCTCTGTGGCCCCCTCACTCGGTGGTGCCACTGTGACTGCCAAGAGGTGACTGACATCAGCTTTAAGTGCCAGGAGAGGGCCAGGAGTAGCCAGACAGACACCAGAGATTCACCCCGTGCTCCATGAGTGTTTCTGCTGCTGTTGGTCTGCCTCAAGCAGTGACCTACAGCTAAAGGATCCAGTAGGCTTTCTGCTGAGGTCTGACCAAGCTATTACTAACACAGCTGGGTGAAAAAAGCACAAAAAATACTTTGAATATGAATATGATCTTTTTAATGACCTTCTCTGTTCCTGATGCTTTCAAGCCCGCTTGCTTCGAGGTCAGACTAATGTCTAAAGCAATCATCCCAAGCAGCAATGGGTTATCTTTGGTGCCTACAAGCCATTCCACTTGGTGAGCTTCCCTTTTTCTTCCAACAGCAGCTGGGAAAGTAATTGCTGGTGGAAACACATGGCCACAGTGAGCTTCAGCACCGCCAGGACTGCATTAGACCATGTGGTTAACTTGAACTGCATGCATTTGGATTCCCTGCCTTAATTCTGAAGCCACAACATAAGGGGAGCATATTTCCCTGCTCCCACATCATTAATTGCAATCACTGTTATCCAAATAATCTGGTTCGTAGATAAAAATTGTTTCAAAAAAACATTGGGAGAAAGACAATAGATCAGCTAACAATAGACTGGCTAATCATTTAGGAAAACTAATAAAATAATAGTGACATATTAATAAACCATTCTGACTCCTGGCTCATCCAGTATTTGGTCTATAAAGTACAACAAAACCAAAATCCATCTGCTAAATTCTACTGACACTGAAAGCTATAGGAACTCTTGATTCTTGTGTAGGGTGACAGGTCAGCTCAGTGAGTTCAGCCAAGCACTAAGGTCTGAATTTGGCTTCAGGAATTCTGACATGCCTCCACCTCCAAGGGATTGCAAAGGTTTACCAAGTGCTATAAATAGCCCAAGCACAAGGCTCCAAGTGAGCAAACGACACAAGAAGCAGCTGCATTAGGTTTTAGCAATAAAAACCTTGTTACCTTCTGCCTTACATAGATTTTCTACGTGACAAACATCAGAATTAAACAGTTGCAATATTCAGCACATTTTTATCCAGAAAAATATTGAAAACATATTTAATGCAATATTGAAGGGATTACAGAATTCAGAAAAGGGAAAGTCTGACTAATGCTGCAGCTGTGCAGCATTCCAATGAATCCAAGCCATTGCCAGCATTTATTAGCCACTCAGCCTTTGACAATAAACAATCTCCAGCTCATGATCATATATCCAGACAGATAGATGTACAGTATTGCCTACACAGACACATTAACACTGTCCTGTCTACATGAATATTCTCCAGCATTAGCTTTAGTTCACCTCCTTCAAAAGGTGCAGTTCAATTTTGATTTTATTTTCTTTAATGATTGTAAACAATTATAGTGTAACAGGTCTTTTTGTGGATTTACTTTTGTTTTCTGGAACAATTACAGTGGTATGAAGTATGTAAAGATTGTTTATTCCTGACATTAAAATGAAGACTTTAGCCATTTTACAAAATTTATTAATTTTTGGTTGGAAAAATGTTTTTCCCCATAATATTTGGAATCAAGCTACTTAAAGTTACAGTAGTAACTACAACAGGGAGCAGGTTTTCATCCACTGGAGTAGGTGTGCTTTAAGAAAGGAAACACCAGTGGAAATGTCTAGGCATGTGCTTCTCAGGGAAAAGTACAGTATTAGAAACAGCAAAGAAATAATCATGATGCTATCCCATTAAATCAGATGAAGAAAAAACTCAGGGATTGTTTCCCACCCTTCTGTGGAGCAAATAACATAAGTTCTGAGCAGTCTCTTCCATTTCAGCATGCATTCCACATTGGATTCAGATAACCAGGCATACGCAGGATGGACTCAAAGCTGCCTCTCTTATCTTTGGCCACCACCACATTATAAACTTCAGTTAAGAGCTTTATTTATGTTTGGTGTCTAGTGAAGGTTCAGAAGAGGAAACAAAGAGAGGATTGTCATTAACTAAACAGAACTTTGCAGTGGGAAAGGGTTTTGGTCTCTTGAAATACCTGCTTTGCCAAGGACATGCTCAAGTGTTTATATCATAAAAACTAGGACACTTGCCTTGAAATACAATATTAAAACTGGACTAATACCAGCCAAGATGAATCTCCGATCTGAGAGATTGCTCTGAGAATGGTCTAAACAAGAAAACAAGAATGCTTTGCAAAGGAAAAGCCAGGGAAATGATTCAATGCTTCAGATAATACAAAGCAGAAAGTCACACAAGAGAGCCTCTCATATAAAAATATGTATTGTTTCAATACACAAGATAAAATAATTACTTGGCCCCCTTTCTCTTCTGTTTCTTTTAGTAAATGAAGAATGAAATGTCACAAGTATTATTCAGTTATAGTCTTGTCAAAGTTCAACACATCAGAGAAAATCTCCAATAATACTGAGAAAGAGATTGTTGTCAGCTGGAGAGTGTTTTAGTGTGGTATCTTTAGATGATAGTTTTATAAATATAGTCCAAGAAAAAGTGGAAAAAAGCAACAGATTCCTTGCAATATAGGGCAGAATTAGGGTAATATATATATGAATATATCTAAAATATATCTATTTTCATTTTTCCTCCAGTGCTGAACGTTCTAACACTAAATACAATGGGAAAGCATTCTAGAAACATATTTTTCATTAACATAAAATTTTCCCTTCAGTACAAACATCTCCAGAGTTGAACTTAAATTTATCACTTAAAATGATAATTCTCAAAGTAGCCTTGGGCAGTGAGGATGCAAACCAGCAATAATAGGACCAAGAATCCAGGTGGGAACCCAACTAACAATTCATTCCTGACCCCATCACACTGGTCTAAGCTGCCAGACATGCAGATTCCATGTGAATCCAAAATGATTGCAGTTTGTAGTGTTTTTAGGACAAATATTTGGAGGCAAACCAAACTGGCTGAAGTTACACACTCTACCTTATGACTGGAATAGACAAGTAGCTCAAACAGGTATAACTCACGAGCAGGATAGGCAGGTCTAACTAATATTTTCATCAGTCATCCTAAATTGCCAATATTTGTTAGTCATTACATTTCAAAACCTCTCTCCTGGGAAAAAGATGGACCCGTATATCCTGGTCCATATCCCAGATTTATAAAAATTGCAGTTGTATGGGCTTTGATCCTCTGAGCACTCAGCCAGCAGAGCAGAGATGTCAGGGAACTGTGACAGGGAGGTGAGAGACAACTCTGATCCCACAGAGCCATTGCTGCACTGTCCTTGAAGCTCAGCTAGGGAGCCAGAGTTCTGAGCTTGGAGCTGCATCCAGCTGGCATGAGACAATTAAACACCGTGGCTGTTACACTGTTCTTAGATATTTTTACTAAAACAAACATTGTTAAGATACAACTTCAACTCAGACTTCCTCAGTGGCAGAAAGCTGTCAGGTGGTCAACCAAAAATGGACAACCTTATGGAGTCATGACAAATTTTTCCATTGATAGCCCTTTCACCCTCTTTAATTAATGACTGAAGAATGCAGGAGAATTACTGAACAGTAATTAGTTTTGGAAGTCCCAGCACAGCTAGTAACTCACATTTACTAGAATTCCACTATTTCAAACAGAATTCCACCCCAAAGGAGTGGGATATCACCCCTGAGTTCACATCAAGTTCAACTTGCAAAGCACCACGGTACAGTATGTGCTGCTGGATATAACAAAGTAAAGAAAATGACTGCAGCTAAACTGAGATTATTGAACCTGAGAGAGCTGCTGGAATCAATGATCTCCAACTGAAAGCCTACCACGGTGGTCTGATCCAGAGGACATTTATTACTGCATAAGGAGCACTAGCCCAAGAGACCAGACAAAACTCAATAAATACATGTTCCATTTATGAGCACAGTGATAACCTGGACAGTCAACGAAGATCCTTTAACAACAACCAAAAAAAAAAAATCACTCATTTCTCTGGCCTTTTGCTAAATCTTTTTGATGCTTCACAGAGGTTTAGGAGAAGGGATCAGGAGCTCAGATGCAACTGCCTGCAGGTGAGAGTCATATAAAAGATAAAAGGGCTATAATAACATATGGCATCCAAGTAATCAAAAAGAACACTGGCAGAGAAGAAAAACAAGGAAAGAAGGCCCAAGGTACACCATTCAAGTTGTAAGTTTCCTTTTAAAAGAGATACAGAATAAATCCAACTTCTTTGCCATTAGAAATTACTCTTTCTTTTAAATAACATGAAATTCTGGCAATTAAGGTAACATCTACAGGTCAAACTGAAACAGCAACAGCTTCTAGGTTGTCGTCTCCCAAAGATAAGAAGGATAATATTTGCAACTAAGACTTTGAGTAGAAGCTGCCTAAAAGGTTGCATTCTAAATAAATGCTATTATCATGAAACACTATTGGGTTCTTTCCCCTCCTGAAATCAAGCCAAGTATTTAAGCATATAATACAGTTTTATCACAGCCATTATAAAAACCCAATTCTTTGCATTAGGCTTTTCTTAATGAAATGCTGCTGAGATTCTCAGCTTGATCTTCTAATTATTTGGTTATGAGCAGAGTTCATTGTGGTTTAAAGATCAGTATTAGTTTAAATTAAAATTCTGTCAGATTCTCAGGATAGTCCTTAATTATTGAATGAAGGAATTAAAGGTTAACCAGGACTGTGTCAAGGAGCTGATATTTTGTCATATATTTCTCCATGATTATTTCAACTCTTTTTATGCCTCTGCAGCATAACACACTTTGGTATCCCATGCCAATAAATCATTTGAGGACTTATGGCTGCATTTCTATATAATATCAGACAAGGTTTGTGCAGACTTTGTCCCTCCTTCTTACCACCTCAGATTAGGCAGCTGCACTGGAAGAAAAGCCACTCCAAGCACCTTCCCATGGTGATTCAGACAACTTGTATTTCAAGGCCTTTTAGAACCTCTGGTATCTTTCCAATTTATAGGCTTCAAGCTGTTACATCCCAGGTAAATGGTCTGGCTAAAATCAGATAGAATTAAACAAGCCAAAGGGCTGGATACCAAAAAAAGTCTTGCCTTTATTGAAAAAGTAGCCTAATATTAAGATTCTATCTCTTTCTCATCTTCTTTCTTTAACTGAGATGAAAATTCTGTTCTGGCTACCAGAATTAATTATTGGGATAATTTTTTTTTGTGGTTTAAAACCACGTCTTTCAGAAAACAAGCAGGTAGGTAGGAATACATTATCAATCTTATCAGCTTACATTTTCTATGAAACTTAGTACATTGGGAAAAATACCCTGTTTGAATTTTGAGTACTTTGCAGGATTTGGAGCAAGTTTGAAGATCAAAAACAAGATACAAACAGTAATGAATTTCTGTGAATTTCTTATTTTGTTATAACACTTTGCCCTGCTACAATACTTGGTGTATTTTCTTAATATAGAAATCTTCCTAGATTGGAAGAGGAAAACAATAATAAACCAAAAACCAAAAGGCCTAGACACAGAAATATGTATCCCAACACAATCAGGAATATTAAACTTAGATATCTGACTTGGTGGCAGTGGAAAACTTAAAGAACATTGCTTTTTGAATGTCTCTTTCTAGCTCTGAGGGAAGCTACAAATATTATTACCAGTCAAATAAAATAATGTTATGTATACATTTTTGTGCCTACAAAATGAATGCCAAATTGAAAGACTGTATTTTTCCTGATTTAGCCATTAATTTCTTTATTAAATAAAAGCTGAGGAGGCATCACACTTCCATAGCCACATTCCATTAGAAAGAAATTTTTCTAGTTCGTGGGATTCCTTCCTATTGCCAGTTTTAAAGTAATATAAAGGCATATTAAATGAATAACATTAAATAATACTTCATACAGAAGATTACTTATGTCTGCCATGGAAATGCCAATCAGAGGTAAATGCAAGGGGAAGATGTCATCTGGAGTAGCTGATAAAGAACAGGTAGAGTCACTTTAATAGTCTGTTTCTTTGCAATCAAAAGGGAATTCTAGAAAATCCTGCTGCTCCAGACAATTTTTCCATAGATTAGCAGCCTAAGTCCTCAGCAAGCAGTTATCTCATCACAATGTGGGAATCTCTGCACCAAATCATGTCTGTGGTATTAATTCCTTGGGGGGAAAAAAAACCCCAAAGTATTTTGTCTGCAAAATAAAGAATCATGTCTGTGGTATTAATCCTTTAGGAAAAAATAGCTACTTTGTCTGCAAAGTAAGGTATTGAGCCCTGCTGAAATGTTGCATCAAACACAAGTGATTTCTGTCACGTTAAACACTGCAGGACACATTCCCAAAGCCTCATAAGGACCACAGATAACCCCTTCCCATTAATGGGCTTTAAGGCATCCAGACCCCACATTAGCTTTGAAAATTTCAGAGCTGATGAGGGGTATTTGTTCAAATTCCTGTTTCATGTTTGGAGGGTCTCTTCTGCTACATTTGAGTAAAAACAGATTTTGTGTTCACTTCAGGAGGATTAGTTTCCTTCATGAGAGGGGACTAACCGGGATTCATGTTTTCCTATTGTTCTCTGTTCAAACTTTATCAAAAAGTGTAACCCCAGAGTCCTGACACCTGATGTGCTCAAAACAGAGAGACATCCTGTGCTGCTCTGACCTCGTTGCATCCTGCTGAGAACCACCAGGTTAATCCAGGCTGAGACTCTGATGTTTAGAGCAGGTCTGGTTTATAGCAGAATATTCATCTCTAAAAGGGATGGGAAGAAGTGTCCAGAAGCATTATTTATAAATGAAGATAAGAGCTGGCNCCAGTTTGTGCATAATCAACTCTTTCAGCGCTTAGGATGTGAACCCCTAGGTTTTCTTCTTGATAGAATTCCTTCTTCCTTAGTCCCACTCGCTGAAATTGTGTACTTGTTATATCTGTCTGACACTCTGCTCTGACTAAAGAACTGGTATGCCTGCAGTAATTGGCCCTGAAAGTTGCCCTTGAAGGACCACTGCTGTTTTATGTTTGGAAATACCAACCCTGACAAGACATGCCAACACTTAATTTGTATTTGAACCATTTAGTAGGTGAATTGACTTTGATCACTGTAACAGTTAAAAGAACCCAAAAAACCTAACAAAAATAATATACAAGGGGAATAAATATGCTGAAACAGCTCTGCATTCTTGAACTCTCCTGGTCTCTTTTTCTGATCTGTGCAACACTGAACAGCCTAAGAGTCTATTGATATTTACCCTGTTCAAGAGACTCTCTCTGCAGCTGGGAGATCATGTCAGCATGCACTTACCACAAAATACACAATACTGAAAGGCTGCTCTGAATTTTTTATGGGTAGGGGGTTAACCAGGCAGAGCTCTGCCTACAGATTAACTAAGAAAGTGTTACCTGGGTCTAATGATATGCTCTTGCTTTCAGTAAAATAGGATAATGCAAACCAGAATAAAACTCTGGCTGCATATCCACAAAATATAATTTTTTCCACCAGAAACTAGAATAGTTTAATGTGTTGATTTTTACATCCTGCTACAGTTATTTAATAAAATCAGCCTGGAGTTTGGATGGTTCAGCCATTGTATTTAAAATGCATTATTGTCCAGATTGCAAACTTGACCATTTCTCCTTCTCTTCTGCCCCTAGGAATATTCCAACAGAAAGGAAAGAACCAAACTGTGCTTGTTAACATACTTACACGATTTTCATCCTAATAAATTCACTAGTTTACGTATTCTGCTAATTTTTTCTCACAAAGGCAGAAGAATTTATTTCTAGCAGTTAACTGAGGGTTCTAATCCAACAAAAGACTTGAATACACACTGAATTTTAAGCACCCAAGTTGATGCCTTGACATCAACTGAAATACCATAGAGCAGAACTAGTTAGAAACAGTAATCATAGAATAAAGAATGGTTTGGGTTGGAAAGGACCTTTAAAGGCCATCTAGTCCACCCCCCTGTCATGACCAGGGACATCTTCACCTAGATCATGCTGTTTAGAATCCTGTCCAACCTGTCCTTGAATGGTTTTAGGGATGAGGCATCCACTCGCTGCCTGAAAAATCCCAAAACCCACCAAAACCCAAGATCACTTTTCCTCCATGAGAGAAACCCCTAAACCAAACTTCTAAGAAATTAATCCCAAATCTGTACTCCCAGAAACCCAAAAAATATTTATATTTTCATTGCAATGAGAAACAAACAGAAAGTTCTGGCCTTCTGAATGTGTGCCAGGAAAGCTCCTGTCATCTGCCAGAAAGTGAACTTATAGCAGGAGAAAAGGTGGCTTCAATAAGCCCAAGAAGGGAGCAATAAAAGCAAGAAAATTATTATAAACAGCCTGGTAGGTAGTAATTGCAGCCATAAAACTGTTGCTATTTACTCACTCGTTTTTTTTTTTATAGCTATTGTGGAAAAAGAAATGGGAAAATGTTCATGAGATGGTTTTGAGAAGCTTTAATAGTTGGAGGAGCTCACAATACTCAAAAGAGCTGTTAAGAATGAAACACAAAAAAGTTCAGAAAATCTGGTAAATGGGACATGTCCACATCTATTGTTTTTGAAGACATCTGATAAAGACAATTTTATGCATGGGGGATGGAGAAAAGTCAGTGTAACTTTTTTGGAGTGATGAATTTAAAGATACTTCTTGATGAATAAAAGGATCAGTAGCTATGGGGCAATTGCATTACTGAGCTCAATGTTTGTATTAACACTTTAGAAGTGTCATTGCTAATGCCTGATAAGCACTTTGCTGCAAATGTCTTCACTGGGTTGGGGTAGAAAGAATATCTTAACATTTATAATGGAAAGGTAGCCATTAATTTTGTTTTGTTTGTTTGTTACAGAAACTATAAAACTGAAGAGCAAATTTATAAATGCAGGTTTTGAAATCCAAACAAGTGCTCGAGGACCTCAAGGCCTCTGCTTGGTGTGTCGCCTCTACTTGACATAACTGAAATACTGACTTAGATTAAAAAAACATATTTTCCTGTTTCAGAAGGCCATTTTAAAGAGCTGCTGTGGTTTGTGCCCAGAGGTGCTGGGAAAAAGAAGGATTAACATTTTCCAAAAGAAGTGAAAGCAGTATTTGCAAATAGCATACATTTGTAATGCACCTGGTTTAAAAATCTAATTGAAGCTTCAAGGTTAAAAAAAATAAAATTAAAGATAAAATATATACTTGACTATCTGATTTGATACAAGTAAGCCTTTCATTCTTGTTGCAATGTCACTTTAGAATTCAATGTCACAACAGAAGAAGTTGCCATAACAGCTGTGTCCATCTTCAGGAGATTTTCATGACATAGTAGAAGACTGGGTTGTGCTTGAGTGCTTTGCCAGTGGGAGCAAAGATGGAGATCAAGGAAAAAGTTGCCTTCAAAGTCTATGTTGAGGACTTCTTTTAGCATTTTTCCTATATTTTGGCTCATCACCAGCTAGATAGGGACAGGAGAAAATATTCCTAATTTGTTTAGCTATGAATTAGTTAAGAAACAAAAGCCAACCTCGTTCAACAGTGACATTAATATCCAATAACTAGGTCACATTATCCACAATTACTATAGAGACTATAGGGTTCCTTGTGGAAAACAACTTCCTATAGTATCACAGGACATGAATAAAATCTGGGATGCATCTAGTTCAATAATGGATTCAGCCAAGCAGAAAATTAACCAACGCATGGTCTAACCACTAATCCCATAGCTCTGAAATTCCTGCAGGATGTTAGGTATCTGTTTCAATCAAACCAGTAGTGAGAAAAAGTCCAGAGTTGTCTCATAGAATGTTCTCAGGAAAGAGAATTTTGTTCAGAAGTGAAAGACTTAACATAATGATGAGTACTTGGTGCAGCAGTTAGGTGGGAAGAACAATAGGGACACGGGGCTCTAATGATCCTTCAGCTAAGAGTGGGTTTGCCATGGGTGCCTCATGCCCATTTGCTGGGCACATCCTCCAAAATAGTTCCTCAACCTGGTACAGGCAGCCTTGGCAGTTAGCAGAGGGGCTCTCACTGGCAAGGAATTCTGCATGTGGGCTATATAAATTTAAAAAAATCCAGATCACAGAATTCCTTGTTATTTCAAATGTCTTCCAGCTGTTTTCTGTCAATCACAGTACTTCTGTAGGCTTGAAAGTACTGTGTTGCTGAGGACATCTGCTAATGCAAAATAGTCAGATGATGAACAGCAAGAAACTCTCAGAAAGGATAAATATTCTTACCTCCTAAGGAAAACTCAACATCGAGGTTACGCCTAATCTGTCTAATCTGCACACAGAGGGTGTTAAGGTCCTGATCTCACAAATTTCCATCATATTTCAAGCCTGCTCTACCTTGAGGAGTGTTCTGCTTTCCATGGAGAAGTATGAAGGAAGCTAACACTGCTTTGCTCCCCTCTGTGGTTATAAGGGGACAAGACAATGTCATAGCAAAGGACATGGGGCAATGGCTTTAAACTGAAAAGGGGTAGGTTTAGATTGGATATTGGGAAGAAATTCTTTATTGTGAGGGTGATAAGGCACTGGCACAAGTTGCCCAGAGAAGCTGTGGCAGCCCCATCCCAAGTGTTGAAGGCCAGGTTGGATGGAGCTCTGAGCAACCTGGGATAGTGGAAGGTGTCCCTGTCCCTGGCAGGGGCTTGGAACATGGTCTTTGCGAAGATGGTCTTCAAGGCCCCTTCCAATCCAAAGTATTCTATGATTCTGTGATAATTATCCAGTCCCACAGCTCAGATCTAGCTAGGGATGACTGTTAGGCCCCCCAAACTCACTTGATCAGGCTTTTAAAAGGGCTTATGTTTGTTCACACACTTTGAGTTAGATGCACAGAAGAGATACCAACAAGATATACCCAAGAGGTCAAAACAAACAAAAAAGAAAGACTTTACTGGCAACTTTATAAAATCAGAGCTTTGGCAAAAGGTTTAGTGCAATGTTCTATCCACATAAAATGTTTCTGAAAGCATTGATTTAGCCCATTCAGCTTAACAAATTCTAAGCCTGTTCGATTTTATGTTACTCAAAAATACTGAGAAAAGGAAATGAGGTGAAGAAAAAAGAGATGAGAGAGAGACAGAAGCCCACATACAGCTACCAACTCCTGGTTTCCAGCAGTGTTCTGTTAATAGAAATTCCAAGAGGAGGTAGGGTCAAGACATGTGCTTGCCTTGTGTTTGGCCTTCAATACCCCTCGGCCTTCCTGAGCCCTTCCCCCAGATGGGACTTCTGATCATTTCAGGAGCTGGGTTAGTGCTCCAGAGGTGGGTGTTGGGAATTGCCTGCAGCATGCCAGGGATTGGCAACAGGCTGGCAAACAGGCTCTAGGGATGGGGTTGTGAAGCAGGGCACTGCCTCACCAGGGCAAGGCTGGACCCACCCCTTCCCCTCACACACATACCCAAAGTGTCCCAAGACACCAATCTTTCCAGTTTCTCACAAAGATTTCCCTGAAATGAAGGTATGGACGGGTACAGGTTAATCTAAAAAGCTAACATGGGAATGTCAGGTACCAAATCCTTAAATTCCAGCTAAGTACATCGTAATCGACAGCAAAAGAGAGATGGATTTTGTTTTTCTGTTTATCAGTATCGTGCCATTTTTCTAACATGAAGAGAAGCAAACAAAATAACAAAAATATCCAAAGCCAGCCATCAGCCAGTGATCAGTAAGTGCAGACAACATAGCACACTTAGCTTGCACTGATTTACCCAGTAGATAAGGCACTAACTTTTCCCTCAGTGTGAATTACTTGCTTTTTTACACTAAATTAAGGTGCTAATCAGCTTTGAGAAATACTTCTTTCCTTTTTAAAGTATGTTACTCCAACCTTTAAAAATAAGTGTAATGAACAAAAACAAAGAAAAAAAAAGCATAACTGAAATTTTTCATCTTTAACCAATTTATTTATTTATTTTCAAGGCCTGGACTAGCCATTATAAAGAGCCATATTATGATATATGTGATCTGACATTAGCATGCCTGCTCAGTATTTCTGGGAGATTATGTGGTTATACACCAGACAAATGTCAAGGTCCTTAAATTTTGACTGAGGTTCATTCCCTGTGGTTTCATTACAGAGGTCAAGATTTTCATTCCCAAAAGCAACTGTATTTCTAGGGTGGGATTATGTGTTTATAAGGTTTTCCATTGCGGGCTACTCTTTCTTGTAATAAGAATTGTTAAGAGCTCTAGTAATGTATAATTTATTAAAAATAGGAGGTCTTTTTCCTCAATTGTCTTTGAAAATGTATTCTGCTTTGTAACTGTATCTTGCCTTCATAAAGTGACTGCAAGTAAGAATGATATGCATCAAGAGCCTTTAAGAAAAAAAGTTTTCAAAACTGCTTCCCTCATACCTAACCAGAGTTTGAGAGAGGTGTAGTGTTCAATTTGCATGGTAAAAATGCAGAAACCGATTGGAAGGCAGTCACTGCCAGGAACATTTGGTGTCAATTACAGCAGGGCTGAAGAAAAAAAAAACTTATATACATATATATATATATAATTGTGGGGTGGCAGTTCTTGGATTTTTCAGAAGTGAGAATTTCCTGTATTTTCTGTTCCATCAAAAGGCAGTTTGTCCCAGCAAAAATGTCAAGATGTCTTTACCTAAGTAATTGCCCCACTTGCATTCTCAGTAGACCAGAAAGTTGTACTATTTTCATGAGTAATAATGAGAATACTAGAATGTGATTATTAAATGCAGACATCTGAGGGACAGAAATTGTAAAAATGGAGGACAATTTTCCACTTATTTAAATGGCTCCCACTGCTATTCCTGGAACTGTCCCATGACTGCTGCTATTGGTGGCCACATACCTCAGAGACCAGGTCTGTGTTTATGCCATGAGTAACTTACCCCATGAGTAGTCCCACTGATTTCATTCCCTACCCTTCCAATGGGACACAATCAGGCCCTTTTGATCTAACAGAAAAGTTCTCAGAAAAGCCCTTTTTAAGAAAATAATAAAACTCCATGCACCCTTGTTTTCAGTTCATTAAGAAAACTAGTGCTTTCTGGGTTGAAAAAATGACCCCCAGTGAATAATAATGTCCTTGCTTGTGGCTTCAGAACTTAACACCCATAGGTTTTCCCTATTTTCATCCAACAGTGCAATCCTCTCCCCATAAACTAAATCTACAGCCCACTTCAGTTTTATTACATACCTTTAAAATGTCATTTGAGTCCAAAAATGTGCAAAATTAATTTTAAGTACGTTCTAACAATCATAAAAAGCACATATAGACCTCCATAGACAATGTGCAGAAGTGGTGTCAGGTTGGGAAAGAAAACAGCCATGGCTGTTCTCAGACTGGTGGTGAACCAGCAGTGAGTTATCAAGCCACTCTTGGTGCCTCCAAAGAAATCCTGGATTTTTCCTTTCATTCTCTGTGTCCCTAGCACATGGATGCTCCACTGCCCTGCCTACAGCCAAAACAACCACACCTGACCTCTGAGCATGCTGGGTCACCTGTCGTGATGGAGGCCTGGCATGAGCAAACCTATGTGGACAACTTCTTGTTGAAAAAAAAAAAAACAAAACAAAAACCAAAAATAAACCAAACTAAACCAACCAACCAAAAACGCAAAACAAAACAGAAATCGGATTTTTGAGCTGGCACAGCCTCTTGTGTAAGTTTTGCAATCCTGTATCTCACTACAGCTACAAAAGGAGGCCCAGTACGTGATCTCATTTCCACCACATCTGGAATGATTCCACTGGAGTCACTAAAATCCCTCTCGTGCCTCCAGAAGAAAAAGCTGTAATTACTTCAAAACCTGTTAGCCACCAGAAAGGGTGGTAGGAATTCTGATCTAGGGGCACGTTTGGCTGCAACGTGCAAACCCATGCCCCATCCCTCAGACTTCTGTGTCCTTGAGCAGGGCAGCAGCTTTTGGAGTTGCTGTAGATCCCCATTTCACTCCACTGCAACTCAGAAAATTTAATTTTTAGATGCCTCATGGCAGACTGCAAGGTACAAGGTACAAGTTTTTAGCTCTTGGTTGCAGGCATAAGGTGATCAATATGGATGCAAAACTTTGTTACAAATGAAAATCTACAGAAAGTAACTCGCATTTTTTCCTTCCCTCTCAGACAATACATTGGGTCCCATAGTGATGAGGGCAATTCACATTTATAAGTGCAGTGTGACAAAAGTTTCTTCAAGGATGGGGTTTTTTTAAAAAAGTCCCTAAAATTTTCCTTAGAGAAAAAGAGTTTTTTCTAGAAATCTGTGTTAGTCCTGTTTATTCAGCTTTCCACTCTTTTCAAAAGTAATTGATGCATTTATTTGAGAGGATAGCTGCCAGGTTACATTCTCTCACAGTAGTATTAGCATCAAAATTATAACAATACACTAGTCTGGTATCTTACTGTCACAAACCATGCACAGCCGGTATAACTGATCATATAGCCATCTCAAAATCAAGGCCACTATTTATTCACACTTCTTCATTTATGTGAGTTTCAAGAAAATCTTCACATATTTCTCTGCACCAGACACATTTCTTAGTCTAATTAACCTCCCCTTATTTTTTTATTTTCTATTCAAGATTTTATCAGTAAATGTGTGACAAGAATGTATTTTTGACTTTCATGTCTTAATTAAACAAAAGGTGTGAATTCCATTTATAGAGATGAATATTCAACTTTAAGGGAACCGATATGGCAATTTCTCTGGTTACCCTCTGCCAAGATTGTTTCTAATTTTACTTTGGTGAAACCAGGGAAATATGTTGTTAGCACTTCTCTGTCTCTATTTCCTAGCACTATCAGGGAAGAGTTGGCATAGTCTCATTTTATTTATTTCATTCAAAGACCTCCTCACCTTCCCTTGGCTTATTTTTTTCCATTTGTCCTCCCACCCACTCCCTGTCATAAAGCTTTTTGCAAATTATGGTAAGCTTCACAGGTCCGTGGGTTTAGAAAAAAACCCTCA
Source organism: Lanius collurio (assembly GCA_020086605.1). Classification (NCBI taxonomy): domain Eukaryota; kingdom Metazoa; phylum Chordata; class Aves; order Passeriformes; family Laniidae; genus Lanius; species Lanius collurio. Next base: position 2,550,943 of record JACBWW010000034.1, on the reverse strand, counting down.
TAAAATAAAACCTTTTTTTTTTTTAGAAGCTCAACACATGCAGGGTGCTTAAGAGAGATGTGAAAACCCTCTCGTTTGACTACCCTCATTTGAGGGCAATTTTTGGCAAGCTACAAAATTCATAAAGAACACAAGGAATAAATTAGCAGGTCATCAACTTCTTTGCAGCCACAGAACATAAGGAGAAAGTTAATGAGGAATAGTTTGGTTAGGTGAATCAGTGGAAAAGTATATGTAATAAAAAAAAAGACAAAAGGGACACTGTTTGATCCTCATGAAACTATTAAGTTGATTTGTTTTTCTTTTTAATTTTTTTTTTCCAACTTCCCATGGCTGAATGTTTGTGCCTGTCAGACCCTGCTCTCAGAGCTGAGTACTGACAGTTCCAAACAAAGTGCTGTGTCACAGCCTCTCAGGCAGGTTTGAGACGCCTCAAGCACTCACCCAATGCATTACCCACTGTTAGAGGAAATGCTGGGAAATAACACTCGAAGTACAGCCCACTGTGTGAGAAAAAATAATATGAAACTTTTGCCTTGCAACAATTCTATATGCAAACTAAGTATTTTACAAGCATTGTTATATCAGATTACCCAGATTACCTAAAAAAGTGGAAAAAACGGTTGTGCTTTGTTTGAGCAGAGAACAATTTTTCCTCTTTTCAGCTATTTTCCTCTTACCAGATTTATGCCTGCTGCTCTAGAAACAAAGTGAATACATCAACAAAACAACAAGGGAAGATTTATTTTTCTTAATACGCTAAAGGAGTAGAAAGTAACCCATCTACAGTGTTCTCATGCCAGAGCTGGCAGTTAAAAACAATTACATTGGAATATAGCACCTTGCTGATACAATTTAAACATTCAGAAATTCACCATATGCTTGACATATGCTGAAGGTCACAGACAGCAAATGGCAAAACATAAGAGAGTTTTCTAAACGTTATAAATTATCATCGTGCAGCTAAAAAGGCACCGAACCCAACACATAATAGATTTTAACACTGGAATGACCTGAAGTATGATTATCTTCTAGTCTGATCTTCTGCAGTAAGTATTTGGACTGCTTGTAACTGATAAAAGAAGAATTACCCAGTTTTCCATCTATCATGCACCCCCAGACAAAGCAGCATCCCCTGGAAGAACAGTGTGGAGATAACTCCAGATAAGGGGAGAGTTAAAGCAGAGAGCATTTGGCTCCAGGCAGTGGGCAAGAGCTATGGCAGATTCTCTCCCTCTCAGCCTTCTCCACAGGACCCTCTTCTCCAACCCCCTCCCACACTCTCTCCCCTTTCCCCTTCACTCCCACCACTTACAGGTCCATAAATCAGCTCAGCACAGTCCTGATGGCTGCTGGAGGCACAAGGGAGTCAGGAGCACAGGAAGGGGGAGGAGGGAGAACACGAGGGGAGGCAGCACCAAACATCAACTGGGACAGCAAGACCCGAAGGAAAGGGAAAAGGCTTTTCCTTATAGGGCAAAACAAGACACGTAGGAAAAATCACACTAATTTTTATTTTTATGGCTTGACAGCTCACTCTCCTTGCCAGGGGGTCAGGTTGGCAAGTGAAAGGAAACTGGAATTAAAAAAAAAAAATCCTTGCTATTGTGCAGCAGAGTAATTCCTAAGGATGTTAAGCACATAGGCATGTGTGATCAAGTTAATTTATAAAAGTAAATGTCTACAAATATTGGAATTTCATGTGAAATGGAAGTTCACATTTCCATGATAAAATAAATTCAAAAATGAGCCCTGGTTTACTGTGCATTTGTGTGTAATAGTCTTCAGCCCTTGACCCCAACCTCAGCTCTTTTTTTTCACAGCATTTTTAGATTTTACCCCCTAATTTTATCCTTTCCATATACACATATTTTTCTCCTTATTAATTAAAAAATGAATGAAAATTTTCTTACACTCTAAAATTGATCTGAAATTGCCAACCAGGTCATAGACAGATGAAGGCAGAGAGCCCAATAGCATCATAACAGGAACTTTGTTTCCCTGAGCCCTCAGTTTATGCCCAATGCAAAAATACTGTCTGTTTTCTCTTTTTTCCTTATAATCTTTAGATTATCTTTAATCATTAGATTAATCTTTTAGAACTCATATCAGCCTTCCAGTGAGAAAAAAAAACCCCAAACCAACCCCAAAACATTTTGGCATGTGCTTTGGTCTTTATGTTGATTTAGCTCATCCTTATTTGATGCAGCACCAAAGTCTATTCCTGAGGTTATACTGCAGCTGTAGGATATGACTCCATGTATTATTAAACTTTAGAGCTCATGAAATGAGTCAAAGTGCATTAGAAGATTTGTCTAATACATTTTTATGTAGGGTGTACTATGCTTTATGAAAGCAAGAGGTGGGAATAGATAAAAATAATTAAGTCTGACTTTGGCAACTGAATCAGTGAACTAAATTTAAGAATGGATTTGTAAACATTTTAGCTACTGAAGATTGACTTAGCAGTGGATGAGGAGAGAAATCTGGTTAGACTTTGGCAGGAAAGTCACTTAATGAGAGGGTTCCAGCTCCCCAATACACTGTCAGTAATTCTATTCAGCTTATCAAACTACAGGCTATTAATCAATTACCACAGACATGACCTTGGGCTGATAGAATATCACACATTATTGCCTTTCTTGTAATTGATTTTCACTCTCTAAACCAATGGACTTCTCTTTGATGGCAATGCTTACCAAGCAAATGACATTTTCCCCTTTCAGCCTTTGGCAGCTCCAGCCAAAGTACTGTTGGATAAAGCAGTGCACAGGAGGTTTTACGTTGCTTTGACAGAAAAAAAAAAAAGTCTGCCCATTTAAAATCCTTAAAGTTTCAAGACCTCCTCAGGATGCAAATGCTTATCTCTTGATTTAGGATGCAGCATCTTCTAACACAATAATTCAGTGACAGATGGAACAGTCACCTTCAATTATCTGTTTTGGGGCAAGACAGGGTCTTACATTAAATAGGATAGTGATACAAAAATTTTCAAGTCGGGTTTTTTGTGCTTTCTTTTTTTTTCCCCCAGAATAATTTCTATTTACCAAATTTGAAAAGCATACATGCCTTTGATTTTAGGTTGTTTTAGTAATTTTGAAAGGGAATCTTCTGAGCTTAAATGGAATACATTTATTTTCCCACCTCTTATTTTTCAGTAAGAGGATAGAAGGAAGAAGAAAAACATATGAGAAAAAGAAATATTCTTTTTCTCCCACCACCACCCCCAAATTTCTAGAAGTTTTTAGGAATTTTGGGCAACTACATCTTTGTGTTCCAGTAGATTTCTTAAACATATTTTTATCCTTGCCATCCAAATCGAAAGTGAGCTTATATGTAAAATAACCTTCCAGAATTCTAAAGGATGAATTTTCAAAAGAGATTGCTCATCTGCAGTTCCATTGTCTTTAATTATAGCCCAGAGTAAGAGATAACAATTCTGGCTCTTTCCACTCTTTTATGGGAAGATGGACTGAATTATTTACAGTTATGCTCAGCAAAATAATCATGTCATTACAGCAAAATTGGGCCACCTGCATACAAACATTGAGATCAACAGAAAACCAAAACTGCTTTGGTTGCCATCTAGTACTGAAAATGTCCAAATTCTCCACTCACAGCCACATCTGACCAGAAAGCACTAAAAAAAAAAAGCTTGACATCTGCTCAAGGCACCCACAAGATATTTTCCATAGTATAAAGACAAGACACAAGCATCCACAAGTACAATTTCTTGCTGATGCTGCCACACCAAAGCTGTAATTCCAGGGCCTGGGGAGGTGGATGTTTCACAGTTTCAGTGCAGTTGGAAGCTCAGGATGGAAAGGAGGGAGTGAAAGGATGAGGGACAATGATGCAGAGGGGTATCTCTGAGTCCTCTTGTTTACACTGTTGTGGCAAATCACTGAGAAAAGGGAAGGATACAGCTGTGATGGGGAATATCAGCTCAAAGACTATTTTTATACCCTGTCTAAAACCAGCTGGATGCTAAACCCAGAAAGAGACTTCAGTAGAGCAGGGACATAACCTTTCCATCCCAAACTGGGTGCCACAACCACCAAAATACAGAGCTATGATCCCCACTGGTTGCACTTGCACAGAGATGCAGCCCCTTCTCTGCTCAAATAAAAACAAGGGGACCAACAGGGATTCCACACTTTAAAAGGGAAATCAATACCTAAAAGCACATTCAGCAGAATTCTAAGTTTTGACAGAGTTCTAGGTGTCTGAGCCTGAAGAGAAAGGCTCAGGGTCTTCACAGATGAATGGAAATACCTTCACACCATCCAAAGGAAAAGCCACAGGGATCCATGCCTAATTCTGCAGCATCCCACCAGCGTGATGGAGTGACACAGCCCTCAGGTCTGGGTGTGCTGTCTCCAGGGAACAGGCCCAGTGCCCTGCTCTTTCTTTTCAGACGCCAGGTCTGTTATTCACCTGGGAGAGAAATAAATAAGGTACCCTCTGCCATCCAGTAAGATCCAAAGCTACTTTTCAAAACAGTGAACATTTCTTTCAAAGAAACCTCACATCAGAGCTCGCCAGAATGTGTCAGAACTTTGTGTATTTCACATCATAGGCAAAATGTTTCTTATTTACTGCACTACATGTGCATTTACACAGTGCTGCCTACAAGGACCAGCTCTTTTACAGATCCCCAGGGATATTTCCTTACATGTGGCTTTCTGATATTTTTTTATATTTATTTATGGTTTAGTGATTAAACTTTTTTTACTTGATGTTGTTGCATTAATTTAACCTAATTATGATTTTAACATAACAAGCTGCAGCTATCCAGACTCTTTAGCTGATTTTTTATCTATTTACTTTTAAAGATCAGTGCTATATTTTTCTATTCTAATTTATCTCCCTTCTTTTGGTTTTACTTCTCAAAAGTAAATTAAAAGTAATTCAACATTTCCTGGTGGATTTCTAGAAAATGGGCATCTTTTCATCGTCCAAAATGAAAAGGCAAAAAAAAAAAGCTTGTTATTTTATTTATGGTACGAGTATCTTCCCACCATCCACCCCCATTTTGACTTTTAGGTGGAGTTTTTATTGCTGCTCTTTTCTACAAATTAGAGTAAGTGCTTTAGCAGCACAATCAGCCTTGTGTGTTATGGAGAGCAGCCTGGAACTCTGCCAATTTGATACTTCACTACAAAAGCAAAAAAGACTTATACAAATACTTACCCCTCATGAAATCTGAAAATTAAACCCACAACAGCCTTTCAATACTAAATCCTATTTATTTCTCAATATAACTTGTTTAAGCTGAATATAGGCCACATTTTGGCACTATTTTCCTGTTTTGTTTCATTTCATCACATGCAACAAGCAATCATCCAAAGCTATGAAATGGTCAAAGACAGATTACTGAAGCTTTTAAACAGCAGCTTTCAATACAGAGACAAATCAAACCTCCTCATAAAATGCTACATTCAGTGAACAACTGCATGGGAGATACTCCAGAAGCCAATAAACTACAATGAACTTAAAATCTACTGGTAATCTACTGCATCTCTCCCTTTTTGATCTTATTTTTTGTAATCTCTATCACTGTCACATCCAGCTCTGTGTGTATTCTGCCATGGATTAGGTCTGGCTGCTCCTCACGTCATGGAATCATTAGGCATTTTTCAGTCTAGGAATGTGGTTATAGGTAATTATTTCTTTTCCATAGGTGTACCTACGTTTTTTCCCTCCTGATAAAAACAGTACAAGGCTAGATCAAACCTGTAATGGTGTTTCCCAAAGGAAACATGCCATTGCCTTAACTTTGCCCACCAAGGAGGGTTGCTGTTCTACAAAGATCTTGCTAATTGACTCCTTTTTAGGCTGCCAATTACAGCATGGCTATTTCCTGAAGACAATTGATCAGAGCACAAAATCTTCATTAAGGCCTGTAAGAGTTCTCCAGATTTGCATGGGAAAAGTCTGCCAGCTGCAAGGCTCAGGTAATTGCACTATTATGCCCTGAAAGTAGACAAAACAGAGCTTTAATTTTCAGTTAAATCTATACTAGCCTTTTGAAGGAAAAGACTGTATTCAGAGCCACACACATGCAGCACCCTCTCTGTAGTGCTCTCTGCAGCACGTCACCAAAGAACAGAAACTGGAGACTTACACTAGAAATAATACTGTACAAGTCCTTTTGTGGAAGCAAAAGTGTAAATAAAATCTCAGATTATCTTTCCCACTAGCCAACGCTCATTACGTTGCAAACTATTTTCATCTTCACTCTTAGGAAGAAAATACTGTCTTAAAAAAAAAAATGCAGAATTACAAGTATTGCAAGTAGATCACTCAGTAGATTAGGTTCACTCGTTTTTTAAAATGGGAGATGTTTTTTCCCCATCTTGCATATATTCTAATGGTCACTGTATGTTCGAAGATAATACTTCAAACTTTTACTTGGTTACCACTGTTCTAAATCACTATTTATATTTATTTTTGAAAGCTGATTACAAATTTTTCAACCCTCAGAAATCTTTTTGACCACAACGATGTGGTGGAGGCATCCATAAAGGTTCTCTGTCTTCCACGAAGCAATTAATTGCTCAACCCAGAGAAAAATTTTCTTATTCTATTTAAGAAGAAAGAAAATAGAAACCAAAAGGATGAGTATACCATGGCCCAGTGGACTAGTGTTGTTTACATAGCTGAATAAAATTCAAATCCATAATGTATCAGTATTTCTTTTTACTTTTACCCTGAGGTAACTCATTTCCACTGAGGCCAGGGGAATCATCCTTGATGTGCAGTACTGTCACAACAGGGCTGCTCTAATCCTGCATTATGCACAAGATTTATTAGCAATACGATTTCCCCCTCGTTCTCTTCAAACACTTCACAGTCATTAATTCTGTTTTCTAATCAAATAATGCTTTGCAAGGAAGACTGAAAGTGCCAGGGGTCAGGTTTTCAGCTGGTCTGAATGAAAGCAGATCTGCTGAAGCATCAGGGAGCCATGTCTCCTTACACATTTGAAGCTGTGCCTTCTTTGTGGCTCCTCTCTCCCCAGCACGTTCTCTGTCACTTAAATTTTGAAAGCATTTCAAGTCTCATAAAAAGATATTGGTTTTTACTTGGCACATTTAAAATTTTACTTCAGATTTAGCTCAATTATTATTTTGCCTTTAGACAACCTTGCTAGACTGGCATTTTGGTGGGTACTGCAAAAGGCATTTGTTATCAGAAATCTGTGTGGCTTTCTGTTTCCCAAACTAGATATTTATTCTCTGTGAGCAGTTGATCACTAATTCATGCCCTCATGGTTTCTGTGGTCTTTCTTAACTCTTCTTCCAATATTGTATTTTTATTAGGTAAGATTACTAAAGTAGTAATCTAACCTAGGTTTATCTTATTTGCATTCTGGATATATTTTCTTCTACTGTTTCAATACAGAGGCATTCTTAGGAAAAAAAAAAAAGGTTGTAGGGGTTTTATCCTTACAATTCCTGGCTTATCAATCAGTGCTGGTTGATAAACAGTTCCTCAAACAATTTGTTCCCCTTTGACTCACCACAACAATCAGAAAAAAAATACCCTTACCACTTTATAAATTCGTAATAACTTTCTAATTATAAAATTCACGTAACTGCTGAAGAGCTGGTTTAGAATGTAACTCTTTCACAAAGTGAATGTGGTTTATGTTGTTTACCATTAAATAATGGGCCTATGTTAGGTCAAATACATGCATTAAAAACCTCAGTACAAAGAACTCATTTGATGCACAAGAAATCTTGGAAATCATACATAAGGTGAACTGTGCTTGCTTCTAGTTAAGAAGACTTCAAATACAAAGTGATATTCTAAGGTTTACAAAGCTCTTCTCTTAGCATCTAATATTTACAGTAAGCAGCATCCTGTATATTCAAAGAATGTAAACTTTAAACTGCAGCTACAAATATTTACTACAGATTAGATATATAAGGAGGATGACCCAGACATGTTACTACAAATTCCTGTATTTGGACAGCACAGGGCAGGAGCTTAACCACACAAGTTATGTCAGAATTGCTGCCACTGCTTCTTCACTGCTGTAACACAAAGGTTTCTTATTCATTGTGTTCATACAACACAGAAGGAATTATTGAGAGATCGTTTATCCTGACTGTCACAACTCACTTTTCCTTACACCTTTCCCTTCCACTGATAAGCTCCAGCTGCAGCAAAATAAAAGCTTCAAGCTCAAGAAGAATTATACTCTTCTTGCAAGTTCTACTGCCCAAGTATAAAATACAGTAAAACAGGAAAGAGGAAGACAGGAGCAGGAAAATTTACACAGACTTTAGAAATTCTCTTATTAATAGGACTGTCCATGCCAAATGACAGTCCTCTCCCCCCACCACCATCCATTTCCAAAAGCTGTTTATAGCCATTTCCAAAGTTACTTAATGGATTTCTTTTATCATGTCTACAATTACACTGCTCTTCCTAAATGGAAAGTTTGATTTTAAACTTCTCCTGCTTTCATTTAGTGGATGGTCTCATTTGTATAATCCAACTGCTTCTGCTCCTTGGAAAGTATCCTGTTGGTTTTTAAATTTAATATATCTAACTCTTGCCAGATCTTAGCTGGGACAAAAACTTTCAGCTGCATTTGAAACTAAAAATAAAAACCAATATATGCTGGAGTAATTGTGGTACAGAGGAGTTTGGTCTTGTTCCTAGATTCTGTTTGAGACATTGACACATGGATTGCCATATCATGACACACACCTGCTCAGAGAAATTTTCATCACTAGCAGCCAAAAATAACAAATATTGGACCACTCCAAAGCTTTCATTATGTCTGGTCTCACACCCTGACTATTCAAGTCAGACCAAAAATTAGACTCATAGGCCACGAGAGATCCTTGGTGTGCATAAAAGCTTCTTAAAATTTTAGCAAGAGACAAAGAATTCATCATGCACATGGATGGGTGGGGTTTATTTTGCTCCATTCATTCTCATGCACACAAGAAAGCCCAGGAGTGAGCCTCGCTGCCTCTGTGTTTAAGGATGGGTTTGTCTTTCTGAGTGCTTCTAGGTCTAGACTTTTTCAGGCAAGGCTGAGGGGAATGCAAGATTGGAAGAGGTACCTCCAATGGCTGTTCATCCCTTTTTAAAATGGTTTCTGAATGAAGACAAGGTAGTCTTCAGAGGGTGCCTGTCACTTGCCCTTGAGTAAAAAGCAAGATTTTATATACACTCTAAATGAAATAGCCATTTAAGTGGGTAAAAACATGTGAAATGTACCACAGATTAAAGCCATAATTTGGCTCTCTATGTGTGAGAAAAAATTCATCCTTATGGAGCAAATATAATTCTTAAAATCCATTTACACACAAATATTTCAGAATTTCCTGGGTGATTTTTTTTCTTATGCTATAACATCACACTACACCACACCTTATACTGTGATATGCAAATAACTGTCCAACAGTTCCAGGAGAATTTATATAACAGAGAGATACTTTGACATAAATTTTACCAACAGAATAATCACTATCCCATAAATTATTTCAGACCCATTGCAGGGCAACACTTTTACCCTACACCTGATCCAGTGGGACAAGTTCTTTAGAAACCCCAGTAAAGCTTTTTATCTTGTATTCTAAAAATACACTCGCTGCTTTCATAGACTGGACAACAAAAAATACTCCCTTCAAATTCCAACCACAATTTAGAAGGGTGCAAAAGAGCAAAATGCAGTCCCATTTTAAATAAACACATATCTTTGAAGTCTGTGAAGAATTTCCTTCTTTTTAGCAATATCAAGCACAGTGCCAGCACTCATCTCTTGCACAGCTACTTCTCTGAAGTAGCTCCAGTTCCAGTAGATGTAACTTCCTCCATATATCTCTGCCTGGAAAATCCAACGAGGCTGTCAGCAGAAAACCTCAACAACCAAGGGTCCAGATCTGCATAGGTGGATAAGAGGGAATGAGACATCCTAATAGGAATTGGGTGTTTTTGCAGATCTGTGTCTAAACTCTTTTTTGTTTATAGCAACCACTTCCTGTGAAAACATCACAGACTTTTTCACTGATTTGAAAGTTTGTGGCTGCCCCATCTCTGGAAGTGTTGAAAGCTATGTTGGAGGGGGCCCTCAGTAACCTGATCTAGTGAGTGGCATCCCTGCCCAGGGCAGGGGACTTGGAACTAAGTGACTTTTAAGGCACCTTCTAACCCTAACCATTCTATATTTCTGACTTTATTTCAAGTCACCTTTTACATCATTCAATGGTCATGTTACAAAAAACTTCTGTGAAAGATGACTACAATAGTATATTAAAATCAGGTTTGGTAATTTGCGACGTTTTTAGCATGGAACCATTAATCAAATTAAGTGTTTAAGGTTTAAATTCTTGTTTATGAGCAGAAGGCTAAATTTCTCAACTTTGGTAGCTGGTCATGACATTTAGCAGGCAGAAGACAGGTAGAATTAATTAATCTCAGGAGTTAATATTTCCTATCCATAAATATGCCTAGAAAGGAGAGAGAAACTCAACTGCAGTTGTACAAGAGAAAATTCTGTCCCTGCTTGTCACCACTTTATATCTACCTTACATAGTCACTGCATCATTTCCTGTGGATGAGGTCCCACATGTAAAACACCACCATCAGGCACTTGAAGAACAGGCTGGTTTTAAATCATCCCTGAAGTTCTGAACTGAATTTTGGCACCTCCAGCAACAGCAACAATACTGATTTCTACACAATCTAAATGTCATTATATTAGAGAGTCCTCATGCAAAAACCTCAGCAGACAGTTAAAAAAAAAAAAAAATTAAAAATTAGAGGGTTGTGATGATGGCAGACATGTTGCATGTTGTGCTTTCTTTCCAGGTTTTTGCAGAAGAATGTAGAGAATACCACTACAACATCTCCTACCACCTCAAGGGAATGAGCTTCCCCAGGAGCAGCTGCAACAGATCAAACAAGTAGTGGAAGCCTCTAACTCCCATCCTTTTTGGAAGAGCTAAAAAGACAACTCCTGTCTCCCACCCTTGTAATTTAGAAATTAATTAGAGTGGAGAAAAAAAGACTCTGAAGGGCCTTCGCCTCTGCCTTGTATAATTTAATTCTCACTTCAGATGTAAAGGATCTGCAGCAAAACTCCACACTTGTTTACAGAAGTTAAGCCCCATGTTTACTCAGTTATAACTAAATCAAAGTTTGCTGCCACAGCATTCTGTTTACTCCACTCACTTGGCTCCCTTCACAGTGCCTTTAGTGACATATCCAAATTTTTTTTTGGTTGGTAGCTGTTGTCTCCTAATCTTTAGTGACAGCTCAGCTCAATCTCTGGTGTTTTGCAGGCTTGGATAGATGACAGAAAAATAAATAACTTTTTTCATTATACTCACTGACATTTTTCCTCTTTTCTTCTTCTTGGTTTTTTTTTGTTTTTTTTTTTTTTTAATACTAAAAGCTCTCTTCAACAGGGGCTTTCTGCTGCTTTTCAGTTTCATTGACTGAGCTTTCAAACTCTGAATTTTAATTGATTTTCTCTCAAATATTCCTCACCATTTACTCATGCTGAGGAAAAGAGGTTTCTACTGAGAAAGATTAAAGAAATTATTAATTTATTTGATGTCTGATGTAGTAAAACTCCTGTGTAAAGAAAGAAATAACTTTTTCCCTCTTGTTTTTTCCTCACCTCCTTTGCTTTCCATTTTAAAAGGGAAAGTCAGCTGCAGACGAGGGGGCAACACTGAAGGAAAAACATGATGAAGAGTGCTCTCAGAAGATGGTCTGTGAGAGAAAGGCAGTAGTTTTGAACAGCTCTGGTCACTTGAAGTCATACAAGCGAGAAGAAAGGAAGAATTTATCAAGCCGACACTGTCTCCCTGCTCCAAGTGCAGAGACCGATCATTTTCTGTCTCTTGGCTGGTCTTTGTAATAAATATAGGCTTGGTGTGTAATGAAAACCAGCTGAGTGCTTCTCAAGGTACAGATGCTTTCTTTTCTTCTGATTCCAGCTAAGATTGTTCTTACTCTTCATAATCTCTCACAGCTGCCAAAAATCCATCTTATCGTTGCATGAGGTGAAGTTTCCATTAACAGCTATTATGGTAGCAGAGGTCAGGCGTCCAGTGTCAAATGAGCTGCTAAAGAGAAACACTGTGCTAGAAAATCCAGTACTAGGGAAGAAAACCTCAACTGAGGTGTGTTTTATTATTAATTTGAATCGTTGTTATGTGCAGATGTGGCTGGGCCCTGCTGCTGACAGACCGGTTTCTGATGTCCGGGAAAAAGACAGGGAAATTTGGGGTGTGGGTGAAGTGGGAATTCACATCCACTTGGCTGGCTGAAGAGGAATTTTAATAGTTTTGATGATGTTCACTCTGTCAGCCAACCAGACTGGCTGCTTCTTGGGCTGAAGGGCTCTAATGAAGGAAGCTTTGGCCATAAACATCACTTGCCATTTCAGCACTCACATTGCTGCAGGTGTGGTTCCTGACTCCCAGTCATCGCTGGGGAATAAAATAAAAGCAAAAACGATAATAGCCCTTAGCTTCCAATCACCTAATGGAAAATGAGAAGTCTCCCTCAAAAAGAAACAGCGCCATCCCAAACATTTTCATTTCCAAAAGACCTTCCTTTAGTTAAAGCATCTGGACTGAACACATTCTTTGTTGATAGTGAATGACAATATTTTAATGACCTTCCAGTATGATGGCATAATTTTCTTTTGGAATTACCTACCTGAAACACATATTGCCTGGAAGACATTTTGAATAGGAACACCCTGAATGTGTCCTTATTTACAGAATAAGTGTACCAAAGCTGTAATCAGACGGATGGATGCACTCTGAGATGCCAGATGTTAATTGTCAGTGTGCTACACACTGAAAAAAGACAGTAAATAAGCAATCAAAAAACAAGGTTCAATAAATTTAGGAATTGTTTTGCAAACCCCCTCAATTTAAAAACAATGAAATGCACAGTTATTTGGAAAAGCCTCCCAAAAATATTGACTACCACAATGTACTTTAAAAATTACTTTTGACATTTGCAAATATAAAGGAATTTGCAGTATTTGCTGAAAATACTGGCTATTTTTCAAAGAATCCCTTTGAAAGACTTAATTCTTTCTACAATACCTCAGAATTGCAGGCCCTAAATTCTAAGTACAGATTCTACCAAAAATGTCACAACTGTCAGACACTACCACTATTGCAATAGCTCAGCAACCTCCTGCTGAGATGAGGTCACCCTTCCTCTACCAAAAAGCCATCTTGCAAATTCACATGTCAGGTTGTTTGGAGAATTACTCCTTTTGCCAGCCAGCAGCATTTTTATGTGACATGGAAAACCATTTCCCACACAGACATGTGAAGACCCTGTGCTGAATTTAGTCCCATGTTTTGCTGCTTTAAAAAATTCCTGCTATAGTTAAATCATTACAAAGCTTTTACAAAATTACTCACAGCAAAGCATATCAAACCCCATCTTTGCTGACCTGTTGGAGAAAGTCCAAGGAGGCAACCAAGATAATTGGAGGGATGGAGCACCTCTACTGTGAGGAAAGGCTGGGAGAACTGGGGTTGTTCGGTCTGGAAAAGTGAAGGCTTTGCTGTGACCTCATTGCAGCCTTCCAGGACCAGGGAGCCTGCAAAGGAAGATGGAGAGACACTATTTACAAGGGCCTAGATTGACAGGAAAAGAGGGAATGGCTTCAAGTTGAAACAGAGTAGACTTAGCTTAGATATTACGAAGAAATTCTTTACTGTGAGGGTGGTGAGACACTGGAACAGGTTGTCCAAAGAAGTTGTAGGTGTACCATCCCCGGAAGCATTCCAGACCAGACTGGATGGGGATCTAAACAACCTAGTCTAGTTAAATGTACTCCTGGCCATGGCAGGGAGGTTGGAACAAGATGATCTTTAGGGTCCCTTCCAAACCAAACAATTCTATGAGCTGCACCTCTGGCAGTCTATTCAAGCAAATGCAGCACCCAAGACTCTACCACCAGAACCTGGGGAGCAGCTTACTCTCAGGAGGAAATACATAGGTGCTCTGTGGCAGTGCCATCACCACAGCCACCCTGACCCCATGGTCCCACAGGTGCTAGCAGAGGGAGCAGTACGGGCTCTGGAGGATAACTGGGAAGCACAGAGTGCATCTGCAGTGTCTTCACAGAGCCCCACAGACAAAACTCTTAATCTTTACCTCCTGTGATGAAGAAATGCTACAGGAGCAGAAGATCCAGTATTAAGTAGCTTTCCCTACCCTGCTCCTCCACTCCAAGCAGAGGTGAACATTTCAGCAATGAAGCCAAATGATCTGAAATAGTCTGCAGCCACTCTTTGGTTTGCACAGAGATATTCTGTCTTCCTTAGTGCTAAAATGTCAAGAAAGACATTAAATCATAGGTTTGAATTAAAAGGATGTTGAATAAAAAAGCCACTATCTTTTAAAAGGATTTATGAAAATGTTTTTCGCTTGTCTCAGCTACACAAAATCTTTTTTTATAGGACACATGGTTGGCCTACAGATACCAAAGTGTTTTGGGATTTTTCTTTTCCTAACTGGGAGAAGACTTACATACATGTCATTATTTCTGGTGGAAATCTGGTCTGTTTCAAAGAATAGTGATAATAGGAATACCAGATTAATGGGCATCTCAGTTGGATTAATGGAAACAAGGCATGAAAGTGAAAATGTACAGTACTGAATACAAATAAAGAAGATATACCCTGCTATTTAGAAGTGCACTTTGAGTTACTGTGAGTGACCAACAGGTCACAATAACATTTCTCAAGATGTTTTTTACATTGAAACAAATCTTTTGTAACCTGTGCTCTGCTTCCTAATGCTGGGGTCCTCCTTAAATATAAGACTGAGATTACACAAGGATAAAATGGTTAAACAGTTAAAACAGTAAAACAGATACAACAGTTGGACTTGATAGTCTTAAAGGTCTTTTCCAACCTAAATGATTCCCTGATTCTACAATGTCAGCATTTCTATTGTCCTCCTAATATTACAAGCAAAAAGAGCAGTCTGCATGCACGAATCTCTGACAAAATGATTTTCAAGGCTCCTCTAGTTTAGCACACTTCTGTCTCCCAAGTAAAATGGGAAGCTGAACCCAGCCTGAAAGCAGAACAAGGTAGGTTGGCTGAGGAAGGCTTCCACAGCCTCTGCCAGCCAGCCCCATCTTGGTGTAGGGCTGGCAATCTTTTAAGCTGCCCCTTACATGCCAAGCAGATAGAGACAGAGCTGCACTCTCCTCTCAGCCTCTGCTTTCTCTTTTTTCTTCATAAAGAAGGGGGGGTTTTACCACTCTACTTGCAAATACATGCAGAGGAAGATACAGGATTTGACATCCAAGGTGGACCCTCAGAAACTGTCACACAAATCACTGATGGATGAGATCAGCAACAATACAAGTATGAGAAATTCAAGACAGGAACTGAAATTTTAAAAAAAAAAGTGAAAACAAACTAAAATCATTAGAGATGCAACTGTAGAAATTAGTGCCATGGGAAGATGTGGAGACAAATCCCGAGAATAAATTATTGCAGGATACATGAGCATAAATCAATACAGATTTGAAAGTAATTTTTAAAATGTTTGGCTTTTATCAGCATCACACTCAATGTAGTTCATGATTCTTTTGCTTCCTTAGTATTACACACTTCTTTGTGGACTACCACCAAACATCAGCAGCTGTAATGATAGAGAGTGGGCTGATTTAATGTAGCAGCTCCCTTATTCCCTCTACTTTCTCTCTTCCTCACAGCAGGAATCCACCACACTTATATGCATCAGAGCAGAAATAACAGTATTTCCAGTTAAAACTCTAACACAAATTAAGTTCTGCTTTGTTGGTTACTATTAAGTCAGGAAATATATTCTTTCCCTGAGAATTTTTTTGTAAAAGTGAGATGTTCTCATCCATGCTTCTTAGCCAAACTCTTGATTTTCTTAAAAACTGACTGCACTAAAAATTAAAAGTACGACATTTCTTTTAAAAAAAGTGCACTGAGAAAATATTACCACAGTTGTGGTACAAATGCCTTTTGTCACTGTATTATCCTCTCATGAATAGGGTCCTTGATCAAGCAACTTCTTTTTTGATGCTTTACAATCCCTTCTCTTGTTGAATCTGGTGCTTCATGAGAGGTGGCTGAGCCCTAGCCCACAGGGGAGCAGGGGTGCATAAAAAATTCAGTGTAGTTTTCACTAGTCATCACATCCACACTTCCAGACAGATTTTTCATTGGGGTACCTTCGAGTTTCTTTCCATAGATAATTGAATTTCCAAGCAAAACATAAAATGAACAGTGTTACATTAAAAAACAGCTTTGATATATAATTTTCAACCTGTCCTACTCATTATTATACACTTAGTATTTCCATGTGTGCTGAGGAGATGATATTATACCTGGGTTAATCATACATGCACTGAAATACATAACTGCACCCTCAGCATCTGCAAGAGAGTTCTGATGGCTTGGCAAACAACCTAGGAGCTGCACCAGAGCCTGTTCCCGAGTTCAGCAACTGGAAAATAAAATCATCTGAGGCACCAGGGCAGCAGAGCAAAACAGTGTGTACTGGCAGGCTGGGCTGGTTTAATTCTCTGCATAAGTAGAATGGTGCATGGCTTATTTTTCTGTCAGTGAGCCAGAAGTTCAGAGGTAGGTGAGGCTGAGGAGATGCAGAGGTAACTGGAGGGAATTTCACTCCCACTCCAGCATTGTCCTCTCAGCACAATGCTGGCTACTTCCAGCATTACTTTCTTCTCCCCTCCACCTCCTCTGCCCTTTTCATTATTACTGCTACACTCAGTAAGGTAGCAACATGTGTGCTGTTTTTTCCCAGTCCAGCAACAGTAAGTGTTAAGTAGATGATAGCTCCAAAATGCAACGTGTATATCATATTTTGTGACTAACACAATCTCCCAATCAGGACATTTTGATCTTCCAGTTATAGCTAGGGACTTTGGCAGGAAATGATCTTTTTACATGCTCTCATAAACTCTCAGAAAGTCTGGTTTTGTTTCTCTCTTTCTGCTAAAGAACACCAATAGTTTCTCTTTGGTTTCCCAGTGTATGTTTACCATGATGATAAAGACTGCAAGACGGATCGAAAGAAACACTTGGTTTATTTTCTTTTATTTTGGCAGTGATGAGAGTGTGGAATCCATTTTAAAACCAGGAGAAAAATAATTGGCATGTCCCAGTTATTTTTTATAAACAGGCACACATGAATGCATGCACACACAAATTTTAGGGTTTTTTATGGGTACCTTCTTGACTTGCAGCCAAGCCATGTCAATGCGAGCCAGCTCATGTATTTAATTGTATCAGCTTATAATGGCAGACAGATTTTCTTCCTTTTTGTGCTGCAGCACGAGAACCTTTCCTAGGAAACAGGAGAGTGCATGGTAAAGGAAATAAACCCCTTGCTTGCATTGTCCAACAGAGATTAAAAACACAGGCACACCTAGATGATAAACTGAAACACAGCATCGTGCCCTCTGTGTAATTTATGGAATATATGCCTGAACTAATAAACGCCTCAGGGAAAAGTGAGAGGAAGCCTTAAGTGCAGTGGTTACATTAAAATCAGGCTAGACTAGCTAATGTTTTGCTTTTAGGTACAGACAACAAAACAGAAGCTGCAGTCCAAAACGCAGAAAAATCTGCTGAACTTTCAGCCCTCTTTGTCTCTGTCTCCCTTTTCATGAACAAACAACCCTCTCAGTAAATTCCAGCCAGGAAATAACAAAAAAATGCTTGGAAAACACAGATATTACTGTTTTGTTGTTATGGTCAACATTCACCCAAATATGCAAAAAAAAAAAAAACCAAACAAAAAACCCCAAAAACTTTATTCCTTTTAGGCTTAAAACTTGCATAAGAGAACGAAAAAGACCACAGGTTCTTTATCCAGGGTGTTGGGTTGAAGGTAAGGTCATTGCTTGCCAGCAGGCTATGACCAACTCTAATTAAACATTTTTTATACCACTCATCTGCGGCTGGGGAACATGTCATTAAAACACAGGAAACATTAATCTACAGATTAATGCTGTAAAGAGAAAACTTTTACACAATCTTTACTCAACAATCAAAAGAAGCTGACAAAACATTAACCCTCAGAACGTTACAACACCACCACCTAGTAAGAGCTCCAGGTGGATGTTACTCTGTTAGTTGCCTGTTTCTTCATCAAGTCACACCAGTTTTGCACCAGTGGGAGTGTACTTATCCCAAGACTGATCCAGTCTTTTGCCTCCATAATCACAGACCTTAAATTAGGGAATTGGTTATGTGTATTTACTGCATTTTGACTATTTGGAACAAACTTCAAATGCTTTTCAGAAAAATGGTGGGTGATCACTCTATAAATCTCTGTGTTTCAGACTAGTCAAGAGCCCAGCATATACTGTAATTTATTCATTATTTATTTTTATCAAGCACTGTGGTCCATCTTGAAGCAATTGCATTGCTCTGTGAAGGCATCTCCATGCTAGCTCCATCTGCTTATGAAACCAAGTGATGTTTTGGACTGGGTTTTGGGGTAGGAGGGTAGGGACAGAGGGGGATTTATGGACAGGCACAAACTTCTATGATCTTGTCTGTTGACCAGAACTATGCACAATTTGCTGTTGCTTCTGAGGTGATATTTAGTTCTTGCACTGAATCCCCCCATTTACTCTCTTTGCTTTCTGTAAGGAGATACATTTAAGTTCAAACCCTTTAAGAAGAGGTTTATAGACATAAGAAATACTTGTTTGGGATGGTGTAATGACTAACATTCATTTCATCTTGTTTTTTATAAATCAAAATACCTGCAAAGAGAAAATTCAGTACTTTTGTAGGTATGCAACTAACTTTGAGGACATTTTCCCTCTATTGGTACCTAAATATAAGTATGTACAAATGAAGAAACAGAACATTTATATTTAACATTTCAATCTGCACTTTTAGAAAGTAGCACAGAGTTTCACCAGTAGCATATTATCACTTCTTTTACTTTTCAAGTTTTTTCATAATAAAAAGTCTGTCATGCAGTCCTCACTGTTACACAAGCATTAAGTTAAACTAGTTAAACAAGTTCAGATTGCTGCTGGAACCACGGTGGAAATATTTACAGTAAAACTCACCTGGCTTCAAGTATTGTTCCAAAGTTGAAATTCAGCCCAGTCTTGAAAGTTCACAGAGGTTCATTAGCTTATTTGAGCAAAATCCAGGCTCGTTTTCAAGTAAACTTTGGCTGATATTTAGTTCTAGATAAAGGGCACAGTATGATAGTGATATGATTAAAATGGCTTGAATGAAAACCCTCTGTTCCCTCTTGTGAAGTGGAAGAGAAACATTATTGTTTTTGGTTACCCATTCAACACATAAAATCAGCCCCTCACTTTCAGAGGGAGGTTTACTGCTTATGCTCACAAATACTTACTGTGCAGCCAAAGGATTTACACAGTCAGCTAAGAAAATGCAACATGTGGGCAAGTGAAAGTATGGCTGGTTATTTAGGGAGTTAAAATGTCTCCAAGACTGGGATGAGCAAAGTGTGTTCTACCTCAGCAAGAGAGAAAAAGGGAAAACAGCACCCTCTAAATCCTTACAGACTTAAAACTCTATTCCACATCATTATCATCACTTGATGGATTTATAAATTAACTGTTTCTTATTGTCCATTAACCCAGTGACCCAGATTTTACTGCAGCTCGGACCCAAACAAAAATCTTTCTAATCAGATGGGAATGGAAGATCCTTAATGAAGTTTAAGGACACACTGAAACCTGGTCTGTCCTACTATGCCATATTGCATGTTACTAATCTGCAGAGAGTTACAGCTAGTTTGTCAGAATTAAACAAGGGAGGAATGAGAAATTATTACCTCCCCTGAGGCTTCAAATCAGTTTTCAGTCTGCTGTGATGACCCTGGCCACCTTCAAGGCTCCCTGGAGAAAAGAAAGAAAGGAAATTAATAAATAGGGGTTCAAAAAGATGGCTGCAGCTCTAAAGAGCATCCAATGCTCTCTTTTTTCATCCCTTAGTGTTGTGAAGAAAGACTGCTTCAAACATATGAAAATATAATAAAATGCATATGTTTCTTTTAAATATGGAAAAGGTATGTAATTAGTTTTAGTTTAAAATAAGAAAAAAAAGGAGACTGGATGAATGTATGCTCACTATAAAAGAGAAAAGAGCACCCTTTTTTTTTTTTTTTTTAGAAAGGCTCTTTTTAAAAATTCCTAGTAAAACAAGCAGATGGACTAATTTCACTTAAGCTAAAAATAATACACAAGTGGAGGAAGCTGAACTTGAGCCTCCCTTTGTAGGGAGTGTCAGGTATATATTTAGAGGGATCCACATTTTCCTTGGCAGCTTGGGACAGGAATCAAAGGCATACCTTTGCTGCTTAACAAATCATTATCTTTACCTTTACTGCTTAGGAAAAGAGGACCAGAAGTCTCTGCTGAGTATTGAACCTTCTGGTTGTCCACATAATTTTTAGTTCATTCCCTGGCTCCACTTTGGAGCCTTCCAGCCAGCTCTCTTCAAGACAAACGCGGAACAGAGAATTTTAATCTTAAAGCAACCAGGGTTCAAGGATGGACTGCTCCATGGCTCTGGATCCAGAAGCTCTTGGTTTGTGCTTAATGACAGAAATACAACTGAGTGGATTTGTCCAAGGCATGTTAAAGTTTTCAATAGGCAAGAAAGGCTTTTAGGTAACAGTCTTGGCCTGTGCCCTTATGGGATGTCAGAAAACCTGATGCAACTTTAATTTGTATATATTCTGATATGACCAAGTCCCAGTATCACTTGTCTGTGCTGTCCCTCTCTTTAACAGGTATGTCATGAGGTCAAGGAAATTTCACAAAATTCCAGATTTGACTGTGGATACTCTTTGATACCGTGCAAAAATAACAGACCTTCTATTTAAAGCATAGATCTGCTCTTTCTAAAAAAGTGGAATACACCAGATTTTGGGTTTCTCTGAATCAGCAGCTTGTAATTTTTCTACTTAAACAAGGCGATTTTCCTTCTTTCAGCTCAGTCTGAGCTTTTCTCTCCCCTGATCAGCTGAGAAGGGGAGTGATAGAGCAGATCTGGCAGGCACTCATTGTCCAGCTCAGGGTCAACCCACCACACCAACCAAGCAAATGCAATCACAAGGTTAAGCATGAGGAGGAAGGGGAAGGGAAAAGGGAAGGGCCAGAGAGAAAGAGGAAGGGAGAACTGGAAAAGAAGATGCATGCTTTTAAGAGGTGGTAAAAAAAACTTAAAACAATCATTTTACTTATAAAAACTAAACCAAAATTAAAACAAGCTCAAAAATATAGATCTTCCAGACTTATATCAGGTTGCCCTTCAGAGTACAATCACATTTTAAATCATGACTATGCCAAGTAAATAGTACTAGGTAGTCTAATTTGTATTTATAATCTAAAGTATTTCTGAGGTGAGCAATCCCTGAGTGAAGAAAGAATGTAAATTTAGAATATGGGTTCAGTAACATTCGCTTAGTGAAAAAAAAAATATCTTTAGAGTTGCTACTGTTGCTCAGTATTAAATCTGAGTAGCTGAGTCTGAATGATTTATGTGCTAAGTTATTAAAAGTAAATCAAATAAACACATGGGAGCACCAGTCATTCCATTTGCTCTCACTAAATCCCCCTCAGGTTATTTCTCATGTATCAGCAGCGTGGCCAAGCAGACTGCAGGACTCTTACAGTGTCATGCTAATATTTTGGCATCTCCAATAAGCAGTGACAAAGGGAAAGACTTTTGACACTCTAGAAAAGTGTTTTGGAAGTGTTTATTCATGTAATTATGATAAGTTTTGTTAATTAATGCTGAAGGACCCTTCTCGTTTCCTAAAATTACACTTATCTTAATATCTTGAGTATTTTTGGGGCATATTTGAGACCCTATGAAATATATTTATGTACAGGAAACTTAAAATACATTTCCAGAGTTGCAATCCTGCAGTCTTACTCTATTTTCTGCTTCCAAGTTTCACAGTGATTAAGTTTCAAAATCAGTTTTCTTAATGAGTCATAATATCTGAAAATGATTTTACTATAATTCATACTGAATCATAGACTGAATCACAGAATGGTTTGGGTTGGAAGAGACCTTAAAGATCAGCCAGTTCCAGGCTCCCTGCCATGGGCAGGGATACCTTCCTCTAGATCAAATAAAATGTGTCCCTGACCATGGCAGGGACAAATTAAAGTTAAGTTAACCAAGTTAAACAGATTTAAAATATATCTTCAGTCAAAAGGACTTACAGGCATCACCTCAGGCTTTTTCCCAGTGTGACTACTTTGTACAGAATATTGCAATCCATACATAAATTACATTCATTTTTATAAGGATATCATTCAAATTATGTTCTCTGTTGTGGAAATTTTCCCATACACAAAGGACATCCATTATATTTGACTTTATTCTAATCCCAGTTATGCTTGTCAGGATTCAGGAAAGCTCACTGCCCTCATTCAAGCTCTGAGAGAACAGACTTTTGAGGACCACGCCTTTTTGGAGTGCTCTTCTTTCAGGTTCATCTAAGATGAAATAAATAGTTTGGGCCCATGTTGTTTCTCAAGGAGGATTACAAAGAAATTGCCCATATTTAGGATCTCAGCCAGTAAAACAATTTCCCTTTCATATTCTTTCTTACTGGAACACAGAGATGGAAAATTCATCATTCTTGCTGAAGGAATAAAACATTGTTTTCATGTATGAGCACGCTCCCCAAATAATCAGTTCCTGTGGCTGTCATAGACACACATAAATATCACTGATTTATATGGCTAGATATGTGTTCTGACCTGTAAAATTGTCACCATTTCTAAATTGGGGTGCATCTGTGAAACTGCCTTTGAAGAAGTGTACCCATCACTTCTGAAGGCACATCTCAGTGCTTTCCAGTGTGATCCATCTATCATGCAGCACTTGAAAAAACGAACAATTAAAGTTATTTGTTTGGACATTGTATTCCTTCTCCTATCACCACTTCTCCCTGAAGTCACAGCCAACCTTCCTGCTCTGAAACAGGTCATGAAGTTTCATAGAGTTACTTCTGAGGACCAACATTTATTTATTAACAAAAGTAGGAGCTCCACATAAAAAGAATATTAGTACTAGGTTGGTTTGTATTCCCAAGGATTAGGTTCTCATCTAGTCTACAAAATACAAGTTACTGAGAGCCTTCATGAGGGGCCCACCACGCTTCTCTGAAGGCCAAAAAATGGCAGTACATTTAGCTAGCACATGTAGCACAGAAAAATCTCTTAAGGAATCCTCACACAAACTGCAGCCAGAAAAAAAGATCTCAGCCAAAACTTTTCAGTATTTGGATTGCCTCTAAATCAACAGACAATATAGAGGATACATTTCTAATGCTGGGAAAAAAAAAATCTATTTTTAAATAGCTTCCATTTTCCTATTAAGCAGAATAGAATTTCCATAAAATAAAATACTCACATTGAGCCTTCTGTACTAAGCAACAGGGAAAGAGAGAGCAATCAAATAGGAGATTATTCTTATTGATTCTTATTTCATTACACCTGAGGTTCAGTCAGCAGATACCATCTGCAGGTAAATATTGGAATTAAATCGACACAAACTGCAGTCCAAGACCACCTCTGAGTTCCAAATTCACTCCTTTCCATTCCATTTTTTCCCAAGCCATTTTCAAAACCGAGAAGAAATTTTTAAATCCTCAAAAAATTGTAATATTATGATGACAAACAACAAATAACTATTTACCAGTGCTCATTCAGAGGCCAGCATTCTGAAAAAGCTGACTTGCATTAAAAAAACACCTCATTTTTTTACAAAAAATAAGTTACCATTGGCCGTTACAAATGGTGTACAGATAATTCCATAAGTCTTTAGAAGTTTTGAGGAACAACACAAATTTTTGTCCCAAAGTACCTGCTGTCTTTTTCCCCTCCCCATAACCAAAAGAAGTTAAGCTGTTCTCTGAGCCACTTTTTTGGGGGGTCAGCAAAGTAAAAGCACTGCTAAAATGTAAGGTTTCATCTTTCAACAGGAAATGTCTGCCTGGAGTAAGATTTACTTTTGCAGCAGCCCTGAGTTTATGGCAGCAATCACTTACACTACAGGGAAAGTGAAGGAGAGAACACATACCAGGTATTGTACACAAAACTTGTCAGAAAAGCTGAACAACATTTTGAAACAGGCTGTTTCCATTCCAGAGGGAAAGTGGGAGGTGTTGTCTGATGCTGCCTAATTTATTTACAGAAATGTATAAGCTGTTCTTTTCTTGAGTACAAGTAAAATCAAGAAAAAAGAGACAGTTTTCTGCTCACTTTTCCAAACCTCTCTTAGTCCAAACAGGCTCCCAATAACTCTTTCCTCAGGGACACCTTCTCCATGTTAGACCAAGAGCTGTATCCTGTGCCTTTACCAGCTCCAACATCAGCTTCTTTCATCTTTTTCTTATCTCTCCCACACACAGGCAAGCAATCAAAAAACTGAGGCTGGGAGAACTGTTCTTGCTTCCAATTGCCTTCAGTGAGCCTTTCTAGTGTCCTATGAGGAGACCCTGGATGGGTGACTGCACATCACCCTTTTGGTGACACTTTACAACTGCTTCATTTCCTTTAGAGCCCTAAAATTGCATTGCTCTACTAATTCATTTAGGTTTTAGGGAAACTTAGAGCTATAGAGTTTAGTTTTCATTTTTTTTTCTTACATTTAAATAATCTTTATTATATTATTTTAATAATGCATTTTAAAACACTGATGACCAAAAAGCAGAGGGTATTCCCCAGAAAATACGACTATATGAAGTAAATAGAATACCTAGAAAGCAACATTAGATTAATATCTGTTAACAGGAAGAAAAAAAATTAACCAGAAGGGAATGCTGTTATCTGAAAAATTCAGATGGCCAGCCAGGAAAAGCCAAAAGAACCTTTTCTGAGTCACTAAGACAAACTGTAGATTTCTCAGGATCTGCCACTCTGTACTTTGATTTAGTGGTTTTCCATGCTAACAAACCTCAGAGCATGAAAGATAAGGCTCTCATTTCATCAGTCACCTCCAAAGCTCAGGTACAACTGGTGTCTGTATGGGCATATAAGAAAGTGAAACTACACCACAGGTGGCTTTCATGAGGCAGTGGTCCTTTTTTTTAGCCCTAAAAGCAACCACTAGTCTCAACTTTATGTGGATATCTCTAAGTTACAGCAGCAAAAATAGCATTAGACAATTCTGACACAAAAAAAAAGCTGAGGTGGAAGTACCTCCATTTTCAGGATGGAAGTCCTGTTTAAACCCAGCTGGACTACCAGCTCATTCCAAGCTTGCTGCTGAATTTATATTGAGTGCTAATGATCTCCAGCTAATTCCAGATTGGAGTTAAGAGCTTACAACAGAAACTGACCTTTGCTGTCCCAGAGGAAAAGAGGGAGTGAAATGATTATCTGAGGCTATTTGTTAGGTCTGAAAACCCACT
Source organism: Lanius collurio (assembly GCA_020086605.1). NCBI lineage: Eukaryota > Metazoa > Chordata > Aves > Passeriformes > Laniidae > Lanius > Lanius collurio. Next base: position 2,525,482 of record JACBWW010000034.1, on the reverse strand, counting down.
TAATGGATCAATAAATCACACAGCAAATGAAGGGGGTTTAGAAAGCAGGTGTGTGGATTCTGGTACTAAATAGGTGTTTCATGTGAGAGAACAGTGTTCTGTTAGACTGAATGAAATCAGCTGAACTGTATGCTGTAAATCCCCAAAGCAGGATGACATTTGTTCTGACTTTATCATCCCTTCTTGTAAGATCACAGTAAAACACCCTTGGATGTGTAGCTCACACAAAGGGGGTCAACATAAAACGCATGTAATATTTGGTAAATTTTAATAGAGTACACAGTAACAGATAAATGTATGAGTGTTTATAAAGGTCAAGGGCTGCCAGGAAACTTCAAAGACTGCTTAGTGCTCAGGTTTAGGATATTTTCTCATTTGAGATAGAAAAATATATCCTCAAACAGTCCTAGAAGAAAAATGATGGACAGGACAAAAGGAGGACAAACTTGCTTAGGAAAATAAAAAAAAGTGAAGCCCTAAACCTCATCTTTCTTACCCTGCCTATGGCATAGAATAAGGGCACTCCAGAGACAAGTGATTTTTCCAAGTGATATTCAGCTTACCAGCAGATGTAGAGAAAACTACCACAGAAAATGCTGCAAGTGACACACACACATTATCCCAAGAGTGCTTCATTAGTCCATCAGGAAATCAATGGTCTTCATCAAAAAGTGACACGTCAAAGGCTACCAGAATATCTGTTCTGGAATATTTTAAGATGTTTTTGTCAGTTTAGGGTCTTTTAATTATTAAAATATGCCAGACCAGGGGATTTTTTATAAAAATGGCAGAAATAGTAGAGAAAATAGGCTTGCCTTCTGATAGCATATAATACTTCAGTTTATGTAAATTTGATAGGCACTGCATGCTACAATGTGCTGTAGTGTACCACAATGTTCAGAGTGTTCTCTCAGAAGAATGATTTTGTTCAGTAAAATCACATTTTTTCCAAGTCTTTTCATTACATGCTCATGTATTACAGTGGAATAAGGCCAGAGCAATATTCTATTCAGTGTCAAATAAATAAACACAGAACAAGTAGGTAGTGTATAAACTTATTTTTCACATCACAGATCTCTTAAGACAGAGTACATATGTATGTCCCCTTGCCCCTAGAAAACTTTATAACAGCAGTGTGGGATATAATTCCTGAGGTAAAGCCAATTCCAAACCGATACCCACTGATATTATCAGTATAGCACCTTCCTCCCTACAGATTTGTCCCAGACAGTACACTTTTGAGCTAAACCAAATAATCATCCCAAAATAGCATTTTCCAAATGTTCTCCAGTCCATAACAGTGTCTAGCAAAGCATTTAGTGTAACCTCGGCAGAAGGAAACCTGTACTTCCAGTAAATCTTTCTAAGCATTCAGAAAATATTAAATTGGAAGGAACTGTTAGTCTGTTGGGATGTAATAAAAATCCAGTATGAACCTAGACAATTACAGAAGTTGCTTAGCCTCAAATAAAGTCAGGTGCAAAACACTTTGCTTAGATCAGGAAAATTGTATGCACAAAGCCAGAATGAAGAATGATTAAGCAGCAGCTGTTGAAAAGTTTTCAGAAGAGCCATGGATCACAAACTGGACATAAATCAAAGTTGTGCTCTGCAGAGGGACGCAGGCATCACATTGGGATGTGTTTTACAATATTGCCTGTGAAAGACTGGAGATGGAGCCCTTCCTGTGACAGTGCCAGGAGGCTTCTGGATGCCTGCCCTGGAAACACCAAACTGGGAACAAAGTTCACCATTTAGACAGTCTGAAAAGGGGTGGTGAGGATGAGAATAAGTGATACAACAAGAGGAGGGAGATAAGAAGACAGGGGAGGGTGAGAAAGGAAAGGCTGAAGCTCCTTAATTAAAAGGCAACAGGACAAAGATGACAGTGGTGTTCAATGAACAGAAACAAGAACAGCTCTTGAAACATTTGGAGTTCCAGGAGTAAACAGACAAAGTTATGGAATTAAACTTCATCAGCAAAGATAAGTTATGCACTGGGGAGAGGCTAATAAAGCTATCAGGCAGGCCCAGGGAAAGCACAGGCTCTCAGTCACTGGAAGCCCTGAAGACAAATGTGTTAAGAGACACAGATGTACTTGATTCTCCCACTGGGGCAGGAGAGACCTCAGCAGGCACTTTCCAGCCTTACATTCAATTATCCTGTGATTCTACAAAACTATTTCCATCACAGTATTATTCATCTCTTTAGAATCTATGCAGCCACTACAGGAATAAAATAAAGGGAGAAGAGGGGTGATGAGTTTTTTTAATAAGTTTCTTGTGATGGATGTGAGTCCCTGATAGGCTCCTGGGTGCTTATTAAGAAAACCTCCAGATGGATATAAGTCTAATATTTCCCATTTTCTCTTCTTTTTTACGCTCACTATGATTATTTAGATTCCATTTTGTTTATGCTAATCTTAGTGCATCACATCCTCCACAGCAATTTTCAAACACATCCCCTCAGAATAGCCCAAGAGATCCCCTGCATGATAAAGAAGTGCCAGGAATCTTTTTTTTTTTTTTTTTTTTTTTTTTAATGAACATGTTTTTGAGTTAATAATATGCTGAGGGAGCAGCTGCACTGAGCAAAACTCCAGCCATAAAACCCTGAAAAGCTTGTGTTTCTTTCACATCATACTGCAGCCAAGCCAGCTGAGCCTACATCTGCCTCAAATCACTGGCAGGTAAAGTCTGTGTCTCACTACAGGGATGTAGTCCCACTGGGTTATTTTATTTATTTGAAGCAGAGCAAACTGAAACATTTGGTTTAGCTTGAATTCATGTTTCTCCCCAAAGTTCACATGGATTTCAACAGGGCTTTTTTTTTTCTTTTTGCACTGTTTTGTTTTGATGTATCTGCTTTTACTGCATGTGCTGCATGCTTGCAGCCACAAACAAAAGCCATAAAACTGATTAAGGATTGCCATGGCCATTTGGTCTGCCATGTGCTTCAAGGACCATGACAGAGGAACATGGTGCTTGTATTTGTAAATTCCGCACAGAAACTCAAGGTGGGCAGCATCAAGGTCAATTTAAGTTAACAAACTTTAAAACTGGTGGGGTATGCATACATATAACAGCAATTCAAATATCTCAGCTTTTCTCTTATCTAGCCCTGTGAGCTTTTATTGGTTTTGACCTTCCTGTTGCAATTTGCACCCACATTCCCTTGAATCATTTCTGTTCCCATAAATCCCTTCTGTCTTGCCAACGCTACATTGAGTTTGTCTTTACAGATTGTCATTCAAAACAAATGCTGTGAAAAATTGTTTTCCAAGCTCTTAAATTATGCATGCACATAGCACCCAACTGACTTGGGGAGTAGTGCTCAACCAAATCATAATAATTCAAGGCTAAAAATGCCAGTTAAAGTAAACACCAACCACAGCTCGAACGATCTGTGTTTGCCTTACAATCCTCCCTGCTCATCCTTGCTGACCTTCCTACTCCCACCTTCCCCTCTCACCTCATGACCCAGGATCTTCAGTCACACAGATTTGAAGGTTGGCTTAAATAAGTTTCTTCCAGCATCTCTGCCCTCTCCAGCATCAATGACTCTCTCCTACCACAAGAGACACCAGATAAAACTTAAGAATTATTCTGATCTGCTTGTTTGCAGTTTTGAAATTATACCTTGTGCTTAGCTTTCCACATTATAGTTCTATATTCTGGAGTCAAAGACTCAGTGCATTTAGCCAGAAAAAACCCTTTAACATAGGAACTTCAACAAATATCTTGGAGGAAAAAAAAAAAATCAATGAGTTTGACCAGATAAGTTAACTAAAAATATCAAAAGACATGATGGCAAATATTCGGTTGCTTCTTAATTGCTTTGACAGGACAAAGAGGTAATTATTTGGAAAACAGCTTGAAATGAATTAATTGATTTCACTACATCAATGTAAGCAAGATGTTAGTGCCCAAGCCCAGTGGAAAGACACAAATAAAACACTTGCATATGGAAGAGAATTCATTTTGCTTGTGTTTATAAATAAAGCATGTAAGCAGTTGATTTTGGACTTCGTAACTCAGTGAAAATGTGAGTCAGAAAGTGTGAATTAATGTCACCAGATGTAGCCACTGACCTACTTAAATAGGCAAACTTGACATGTTATCAAGAACAACAGAGGTACATATGAAAGCCAACAGAGAATGAATATTCTACTAATTTTAAAGCATTCGTAAGATCTCAGTTTTCAAAGCAGACTTCCTGCAGCTTTTACTGACTTTCATGGCACAGTAATTTATGACACAGGAATGAACGACAGCTGCCAGTTCTGCTCAGAGCACTGTCAGTGGTTACCTGTAGGCCAGTGCACCTGTGGCCCTGCAGTCCAAATGTCACAGAGATCACAGCTCAACCTGCATTTGCTGCAGACGTTGGCAGGAAAAACAAACAGCACACACAACATGAACTGCGTGGATAATTTGGCAAACATAAGCATAAAAGTGCCAAATGAGCTTTCACTGTCATGGGCTCACAGAAATATCAAGGACTCAACCAGTCCTTTCCTTTCCTCAGGAATACCGTGAGGTGAATTTTGCTCATCCTTCACACATACTGATCCTCAGAAAAATCTCCAGTGGGTAAAATCCTATAGTCTCTCATTATGGCTTGTTGAAAAGCTTAATTATATGCACAGCTGTCCACAGAAATCCAGGTGGGAGATACTTTGCATCATTTGTTATCATCCATACCTGTGGTGACATTTTGGCTCTTCCTCTCTTGCTCCTCACTAATATCACTACATTAACCATAGGGACACACTAATCTTTGCTGATAAAGTCAAAGACTTTTACACTACTCTGTATCCCATATTACTCCTTCAATAAGTATCTACAAGAAATATTAGATCTTTTTTTTGGTAACTTCCACTGCCTCCAACTAACTTCTGCTATATTTATAGAAGCATTACTTTATGCCTTTTCTGTATGTTTTCCTGATTAACTGACTTATGCTAGGGCATCTGATTTTATTCCTATAACCCTGCACTTACACTTTTTCATGATTCCCTTTGGATTACCAGGACCATGATTTATTACAGACGCTTCCTCATCTTGTCACTTTTGTGATTCAGGTTTGCTTGCCAGAATGTTTGTGTTTTCTCCTCATTTCTTTTCCTTATTTTCCTTCCACAGACCTAGAACACAGCAACTCTGATTTTGCTAAAATAGGTTTTCTTGAATCCCTGAACTGTCTGGTTCTGATGATTTACATTTTTTATGATGAGGATAAATACTTATTAAGGAAGGGGGTGGGTATTCATTTTGCAAATAAAACATTTCCTACATGACATCCTGTCCTCTTTAGTGCAAAATGGTGACACATATCTCACCGCTGGCTCCCTTGAGTTTTTAAAACTTCCCTTTTTTCATGTTGTAACTCACATGCACTGATATAAAAGACCAAACAAGCAGAGGGCGAGGATGTGTAAGAGAAAGTTCTCAGAGATATAAAAGGAGAAAGGGCAAGGTAAATATTGCCTGACAAATCCTTCCCTGACTACCACCAGTGGATTCACAGTGTGAATTATAGAGCACTTGCTGTAGTTTGCTTCTTAGCTTTCAAAGAAACTACTTTTGAAACACTCAAATTGACTGTACAAAAGGTTTATTGTATTTATTTGCCTTCATACACCGAAAACTTATAACAATTGCACAGATGGGCAGCTTCATGTGGTTCTCATTAACTTTTTTCTTTTTAAACACACCTTCTTTGCTCGAGCTAGTTTCTGCTGGTTTTGCTTTACGACATGATGGTTTATAAAATTTCTGTCAAACCGTGTTACTGTTTGATCATGTTAAGAACAATCAGGGTAAGTGTTGCCAGTTACAGTTCTCCATCCCAGCCAAGTCACAGTGTACATGTGGTGCGAGATATAAAGGAACACAAAGACTGATTAGCGTGCAAAGTGCAACGCAGCCGTCTTTGCTATTCATCATTACTGTCAGAGTGGATTTTCAGAATCCAGAGACTTCTCCCACAGCCACAGCACTTTTGCACATAACCACACAAAGAAAAGTCAACCAGAAATTATGCAGCATGTGTGAGCATGGTCTTCAGCCATGAGCTCCTTTTGAGAAAGATTGCTCCTATCACATTTTCTTGCTAACTCCTCCTAAATGTTCAGGAAACATATGTCAGACAGCTCTCCTTAATTCAGAGCAGTGAACTTTCCCACGCATTTCCCGGAAAAGCTTCTCTTCCTGAAAATGCTGCAGCATCTCCCCAGAACACCCAAACTTGCCACAAAAAAAGATGAAGATGATCACTGTCATCTTTGGACTTCTTGTAATAAATGGAAGTGGACTTTAGGGGAAAAAAGAGAACCACAAAAAATCCAGTCTCCTATAGATCTTAGAGACCTCCCAGTTCTCTTTTGTGCTTCACAGCCAAATACCCAAGTGTTCTTTCTAATTTTAAGTGGCCAAAATTTAAATTCACACTAATCTCTACATTTAAAGGCTTATTTGACACTCACCCAGGAAATTCTTTGTGTACTTCGCCTGTTCTGCATGTGCAGACATTAATGGAGCATACATGTTCAACAGCCTAAAAGGCTTCTCTTCAGCAGGAACTTTTAGAAGGTGAATCCTCATGAAATGACTCACAGAATGACAAATTTTAAATACCTTTCTTGCCAGGCAAAAATTTCATTTCAAGGAGCTAAAGCACTTGTATGCTTGACAGAAATGAGCAACAATTTATAGCATATTGCCTGCTTCACTGGCAATAAAAGAAACCAACAGATATGTCAGAACTCACACAGAGCAATGTCACCAGAAGAATTGTTTGGGGAGCATTGCAGCAGGCACAATTCCATCACAATCTCCAAAGAGTATGCACATCCACCCCTTCCACAGGCAGTCTGGAATCCCTGGAATCACTTAAAACACTCTCAAGAAGACCTGTGACTTTTGGGAGGAGGTGGAAGTTCACAGGCAAAAACTTAATAGAGAAGGCCCTCAAATGACTTCTCTGCCAGGTGATGTTCTTGAAGTGCCCAGTGAACCATAATATGCAATTAACAGAAGGTGACTCCAAATATATGGACCCCAAATAAATTTAGTGGCTTGTAGCCATGTCATTTTGCCACATGAGCCAGTCAGACCTCCCAAGTTAAGCAGTGCTGAGCCAAGTCTGAATTTAAATAGGAGATCCTCCAAGGAAAGCTGAGTGCATGTGCTGAAGGAAATCGTGCTGGTAGTCCCTGTCTGTCTGAGTTACTACTGAACTGAAGCACTTGCATGATGCCAACAACAGGACTGAGGCTGTAGAAGAAACTCAAATCTTTGACTCCTAGCTCCTAGAGGTTATTAAAAGTCCCTCAACAACATTTTGAAAGCTATTGATGTTCATGTAGCCAAATTTCATAGTAGGTAATTGTAATACAACAAATATCCTAGCAGTTTGAAGTGGATGCAGCATTTTCTTTCATTTCCTCCCTATTAAATTTCATGAAGTATTTCTGTAAGGAATTGCAAAGTTCTACTCAAGAGGTGATTTCACTCATGCTCTAGTGTTAAATAAAAAGATTATAGCATATTGTGCTGGGATCACATTAGTTAGTTTTTAAACCCTGTGTTACTTCTTTTTGATTTGTTTCTTTCTCACAAATAGCAAATTTCTTAGGAGGACCTTGTAATGCATGAAAATGAGTAACCTGTGCTTCTCAGAGCAGTTTAATCTGGAAGGGTCCTCAGGAATTCATGTAGTCTAATCACCTGCTCAAACTAGAGCCAATGCCAAAGTTAGATCTGGGTACCCCAGGCCTTGTTGCAATTTACAGGCACAAATCATACTCTCCCAATTTCATATGTCATGTCAAAAAAAAAAGAAAAAAACATAGCTAGGGAGAAATTTTTGTTCTTTACTTGTTTTGGGAAACCCCTGTGGTATAGCATTCCACAAATTCCTATTCAAATGTTGCCCCATTTTTTTCACACTTGAAAGTTTTTGTGCATTCACAGCCTAATTCAGTGCAATGATAGTTATCATTAATGCCAGCAGCTCAGAATATTCACCAGCATGAGTCTGTGAAATATACAGATAAATTAAGGAGAGAGAGATAAAGGAAAGATAGAAAACATCCTAAAACTTTGAGGCATGGTCATATTGTCAAGAATAGCAAAGAAGTTTTAGACACTCTTTGGAAATTACTCTGCTGGTAATTGATTCTCATGACATAGATGTTAAGTAACTACATTCATATTTCTGGTGCCAAGTGTAATGCCAATTATCAGTAGATTGAATTAAATCAGTAGATGTTCCCGCATAGAAGAGGCAATTAGCGGTACCTCAGGCAAAAAAAAAAAAAAAAAAGGAAGATACATGAAGAGAAAAAGATGGGAGAGAAATTTGGATTTGTATACCAAACACTACTGAAATGCCTTCTATTCAGTACATTTGTCCTCTACATAACTGCAATACATGGATTATTCATTTGCTCATCCTTTATTAGTCCTTAAAGTGTTCTCCTCACTGCAAAAGCAAAGAGACAGTCTGGGCTGTAAGCTCTATCAGCCAGACTCTGAGGAGCCAGAACGCTCCAGGAGCCTGTGGGATGGGAGCACTCAGACTGGTTTTGTTCATGGTTGTGTGCATTTCTTGCTCAATAGTTCTTCAGATTGCTGTTACCATGGGACAAAAGGAACTTTTTAAGGAGCCCTTTGAGTGAGAAAAGGATGATTCCTTTGGCTGTAACTAATGTATGATCATTAATACCTAGCCAGAACCATTTCCTGACTTCATACTAGGGGAAAACCTAGGGTGCATCACCTCCCTGACCTTCCTGTCCTGGCTGCCATGGAAAGAAAGGGAGAAATTTAGGCCAGAAGGAGTGTGGATGATGGGAGACAGGGAGGGTATGGCATGCTACAAACAGCACTAGCCTGTACCCAGAGTTTATGAGGACTGGGACCCTGATAGCCTTTCTGACCACCCAGCCTAACAAGAAAAATGAATGGAAATGAGTAAAAGGAAGTTACAACCAGCCCGTGGCACAGACGCTCAGGTAGTCCAGCTCTTCCCACGAACACAGATAACAGATAATGCAGCAGTGACCAAAGTGTGCCTGAATCCAAACTTACTCCAATGAACACATCTGATTCTATCTCAACTTCCTCACAACCATGTAATTAGACCTCTGCTTCAGCTTGCTGAATCCTTGAAGTGTTATTTGCATGAGCTCAGCAACTCTTTGAGGCACACCTTCCTGACAGCAGCCACAGCTGACCATTACACCTGCCAAGTGATGACTGCCAATGCTTACTACTTCTTACCTTTTGTGCCATTTGGATCTGGTTCTCTTCTTCACTTCTGGTCTCCAACTCAAAGAGGTAACCTGTAATTCATCAGCTTTGGAGAAAATATGTGTGATCTCATGAATCCTGGATGTTGTAAAATATTGTTTTGTTGGTGAGGAGACAGAGGTCTGTACACCATTAAACTAGTAAAACTTGCAACTTTCCAGGGGTTTGCCAAGCAAGTCTTGAATGTCTCAAATCTTCCACAATCTGTTTGATATATCAGGAGGGAGAGACAGTAAACTATCCATGAGGGTAGCTAGTGCAGATCATAGCATCAAATGTATGACATTTATACACTATAAACCTACTTTAAATACCCTGCTACAACAAGTATTATAATATTAGAGAGGGTAAAGTTGGAGAATACTGATTGTGACCATGTGTAGAACAAGGATAATTTATTTTTAGCATTGTATTTCTGTTCTAATGCAATTCTACCACCCAACACACGTGCATATGGATTTCTAAAACATTATCTTATATTATAAAAATTTGCCATAAGCAAGAGCCAGAAAATGAATAGGTGCAGGTTTGGTTTACACCATGTTAGAGGTATAAAATCGACTGAGGGGGATAAAACTTATATTCTCTTCATGGATTCACATGGATTCATGTTTTCCTCTCCACCTCAAGGTGCAATTCCAAAATTTATTCAATAATAATAATGGGCTGCCAATATCTCTGTTTCATTATTGCAGAAATTGGCATCCTTCAGAAAGAAACAATTAAATCACTGCCAGTACCATCAGAGGGCTTCCACTCTTTGCTGCTATGGCTCTGAACAGTCTGAGGAAAACAAAGTTACAACAAGGATGGCAATGAGAAGGGAAAAAGACAACTTTCCCTTCACACCTGAGTTTATTCACATGTTATTTTATAGTTTTTCACTGATACAAAGGCCTTGTGCAAGGGTTGTGTACTGCACTTGTGAAATATTTGAAAAGCAGAAGTGGGACATACATCGTTAAATTCCTGCATCTTTGCAAATTTGCCTGCAACTTAGTAGTTCCACTAAGAGAAGGGGCTTACTGTGAAAGGAAACCCCACAATCATCTTCTGCTTAAACCTTTATGACAGAGACTCATAGACCTTCTCATCCAACATGTACAGCTCCAACTAAAATCCCTGTCAAGGCAACCATATCATGCTTTAATCCAAATTGACTGCATCTTGTTCTGCTTCTTAAATCTATATGCAATCAGATTTTCTATTCAAGTTACCAAGACCTTGAAGACCTTATTATGTGGATGAGTTCAGCAAATCTCTGAGGCTCACGTTCCTGGGAGCAGCCACAGTTGAATCTTACACCTATGAGAAAATGATGATTGACAACCTAGGTAATGCCTGAAATATAACTCTACTGGTTGCACTTTCTCTCTCTGACCCTTCCAAATAGTTATTCAAATAAAATTTAACAAAAGAGTCAGAAGAGAAAATCTGAGCACAGCTGACTTCCCACTGCAGAAGCTACCCACCTTGTGAAAACCCAGCTCCAAATGCATCATTATATTGGTTATTTGGGCTAGTGATTATACTAACAGTGACTCTTCCACTTCCTGTGAAAAACTGCAAAGGCCTCTGTGACATTCTTGAAAGGAAAAAAAAAAAAACCTTTCTGCATGAGTTTCATCTTTTCTCTTCATTTGTTTTTATCCCTGTTGTGGTTTAAGCCCAGCTGGCAACTGTACCATGCAGCCACCTGCTCACTCCCACCCCTCCCCTGGTGTGATGGGAAGGACAATCAGAAAAAAGCAAACCCCACAGGCTGAGAAAAGTGAAGTTAAATAATTGCAGTAGAGTTAATAATAATCATATAATAGCAGTGAAAAGGGAGATAACAAGTAGAAAGAGAGGAACAAAACCCAAGGCAGACAAGCAATTCACAATTGAATCACTCACCACCTCCTCAAGCACTGATCAGCAACTTCCCCCAAACTTCCCCAGTTTACACAGTGAGCATGATGATGTATGGTATGGGACAGCCTACAGAAGAGCCCTTTGACCAGCTCAGGTCATCTGTCCTGCCCAAGCTCCTTCCCAAGCCCTTTTGTAGCTGCTGGCTGCCAGAGCATGGGAAAAGTCCTTGATTTACCAACAACATCAATGTGCTACCAGTGCCATCCTCATGCTAAATCCAAAACACAGAACTAAGAATAAAACTGACTCTATCCCACCCTAAACCAGGACAATCCCCTGAATTTCTGCTGTCAGGCCAGCCCTGGCATGCAGCATCTGCAGCATCAGCTCCACTGAAAATGTGCACAAAAAAACTGTTAAAAAGGTGGGAGGAGAGCAGATTTTGGCCAGCAGGATGTTCATCAAAATGCTGAATTTCTACTCTAAGAAAATGCCATGAGATATCTAATCACGAGGCTGATGTTTGCATGTTCCCTTACCTTCTGAACAAGGAAGAGCAGAGTCAGTGTTGCCAGGAACTGGTCCAGATATGGCATATATTCCAAATTTGATGACTCAGTCTCTGAATTATTTATTCCCTCTAGGTTTAGATTTTAAAAGGCCACTGCGGTCTCTGCCAGCTGGTAATGTCAGAAACAACAATATTGCTGTTAGTGTTTAACAGGTAATACCACTTATTTCATGGAGTGGGTTTGGTTCCAGAAAGAGACTTAAATTTATTTGTTTTAATGATTTAACTTGTTGACAAATAAACATTTGACAAAAAATGTATAATATAATCCTGGCAAACCACACCGTGCCTTTAGCTTTGCCTTAAATTTGAATTCAGCTATTTATTACATCACCCTTTGCCAGAATTGGGCAGTAAACTACTTTCATATTCAGAAGAATGTTTCCATTTAAAATTTACATTTAAAATTGTAATAAGATGCTGGCTCTCATTCTTTTTGAGGAAACTGTATTGCATTACATTAGCTACATTGCTAGAGAAATGCTTTCTGCTTCCTGTATCAGTTTCAATTATCTGGGAGCATTACTCACCCATTTTTATCACAGAATGTTAAAGTTACTATAATTCCAATTGTCACAAACCATAGCCACAAAACAGACTGGTTAGCTGTTAATTATTTAAATACTGCATCCTCTGCATAATTAATTTCTTACCTAAAGTCATGATGTATTATTGACAGTTTGGAAGACTAAATCTATCTCTGCCCAGCATAATTCTGAAATATAATTTATGGTGGTTATTTGGAGAACTATATTGAGTACATTAAAGCCATATGGTGCTGTGGTTTCATCCCCAAGAGATGCCTCATCAGCTAAGAGAAGCATTATGATCAATATGTATATTACTCATTTTTAATAGAGTGTACTAAGCTGTAGAAGATTATTGTTCCTGCCAGTTACTTGAAAATATGAGGTGCAACAATTATTTTAAGATTGTTGGAGAGTTACAGTATTCTCAAGATATAGAAAATATGTCTTTGTTTTGTTATGCTTAAAATCTGAAACATTCTCTAGCAGCTGAAATCCCCTAGAACACAGTCTGCCTAACTAAAAAAGCTAAAACCTATAAAAGGTAAAAACCTTGTTTGAGATGTAATGCTCAAAAAATTTGCTAAATATGGCTTCTCAAAAGGGAAAAAAAATGAGAGAGAGAGATAAAAAAAGATGAGAACATTGTTTGTCATTTGCCTTGGCAAAAGGACATAGCATCTACCACAATTATGCCTATTTCACTGTTAAAAAATAAAAAGTGACAAGTACTACAATGATTGTTGCAGCCTTAGCAATCAGAGAATTTTGGATTTTTTTAAGATTCATGTTACATATTCCTCAGTACACTGAGAAAAATACCACATGAATACCAAGTATTCCACTAACCTCTGACCTGGTGGAAGCCTTTGCAACTGCAGACAAAGAGGAAACTGCACTGCCTTGCTGAGGGTGCAAAGCCACAGGCATGGAAGATGAACATAAATTTAAAAACCCCACGAAGCCAAATTTCAGTTATTCAAACAGAAACAGCAGAACTGAAAATGTTACAAAACTGAGTGTGAAGAAGATGAGTGAGACAAGGCCACATCAGGGGCTGGGGCAGAGACAGGGGGAATAAGGAGGGGGAAAGTCTGTGCATCACTGATGACCCAGAAGGTAAATATTGAGAGCATAGTACAGGGCACTTCCTCCAACTCTGAAGACATGGCTGAGGGACAGGATTAGGGGAGTTTCAGTTGGAACAGGAAGCTAAGGACTAGATAGAGAGTTTAGACTTAAAACTACGTCAAAAAACGCATTTGCACAGTGTTCTACCCAAACTAATATATCCTCAAGTGACAATTGAGGTCCAGCTCTTTAAATGTCATCTGGAAGTTTCACCCCTTTCTGCTTTAAAATCAATTAAAAGCCTTTAAACTGAGTTACTTTACCTTGAAGTGGGGAGGATTCAACACAGCTCAGCTGTCAGTTATGCTTAATCAACTTTCCACATCCTTTCTAAAAGAAGTAGTCCCTTACAATTAGACATGACTGCATGCTCATAGATTTATCTGTATTTTGTTCCAAGCAATTTTTACTGGTTTTTTTTAATACTTGCTTCAGTATTTTTTAAAAACTAACTACTTGAGAAGAAACCACTTTCATTTTGAAATATTATCATAGAAGTATGGTACCAGGATACTGAAAAAACACCACAGAAGCACCCTGATAGAAACCCTTACATCCTTTTTATCCTGTTAAAGCCCTCAGCTGGATTTCAGCTCTCATGATGGCCCTCAGGTTTTTCCCATTTGTGTGTTCCTCACCAAAAACTTCAGCAGTCAGTGATCTGCTTTATGAGTCACTCACCTGCCCTCTGATAAACTGGGGATGCCACAGCTCCCTGGGAGGTTCAGCAGACACAAAGGATGGGGATGTTGGATCACAAATACCACTGCACTTGTGAGGATGGCTGTAGTTTTTCTGAGCTATCTTTTACAGAGAAAAGCATTCTCTGAGTCATCCTATTCAGATGTCCCAGAAATACATTTTAAAAATGGAAAACCACCCTTACAGACAATGGGAACTAAAGTCAAGCAGAGTTTCTAAGCACGTGTGCGTTTTTCATGCATGTACATGTCCTTCCATAATCCTCAGTTTTATTTATTTCCAAAACTTCTCCCCCATCTCTTCCCTTCTGCATGATCTATATGTTATCTTATACAGTTTATCCCTAGCATTTTTGCTTCCCTTCTCAGTCCCAGTTACATTAATGATGCCAATACTTTTTGTGTATCTCTAATCTCTTTGTTTCTTTTGTCATTCATCTTGCATTCATACAGTTTCAAATACTTATCAATCTCCTTTACCCTCCCACAACAATCCTATTTTTTATTCCTTTTTCACATACGTTCTCTCTTAATAATTTTTTCCTTTCTTTTTACCTTTTTTAGAGAGACTGCCAGTTTTGGTGTTGAATCCCAGTTCTTCTGGGACATTTCCTTCCTTCCTTCCTTCCTCCCTCCCTCTCTTCCCCTCATCCTTCCTTCCTTTTATTTGGCTTTGTTTTTATTCCTCAACCTTTATTTCTGTGCCAGAGCTAGAGGTTCTTTATCAAGATCCATCTCCTGAAACAGTTAAACATAATAGTGCTTCTTTTCTTTTGTTGCAATGCTGTGTGCCCTGTGAACAATTCATTAAGCAAGCTTAATTAACTATTGCATTAATTGCCTCTGCAAACTATTTTGAAACAATTCAGGTTTTAATCTACCTCATGTCCCTGGTACCAAATTTTGCTTGGGACACTAGAAGTGTTCCTGCAAAAAATGTTTGTGTTATTATTTTTCAACATTAATTCAGGAGTAGTGGTATATTTTGGATTGGAACAAGTCCAGAACTGTTATTTTTGGTGATGGACAACACTATCTTCCTCTGGGAGATAAAACAGTCAAATTATAACAAGCTGTTCTGCCTTGCTGCTTCAGGCTGCCTCTGGTCCAAAAGATGAAATCATAACTAAGCAAATGCCTCAACTAACTAAATAATCAAGCACATCATTACTTAGAGAGAGGAGTAGAAAGCTGCAGGGTTGAAGAATCAGAAAGCTTGCAAAAATCAGCCTGTGTACATATGGCAATAAGTCTTCCTGAAGTTTCCTTCAGTTTTAAAAAGAAGCAACAAGTCAGTACTACAGACAAACAAAACCTGATGTACAAAACACACTGCAGACACTCATTTGGAGATACTTATGGGAAGAGACAAAATTGTCATGAATAAACAAACAAAGCACCATGAGAGAAACTTTATACAGGCTCTGGGCTCTCACCATTTCAGGGACTCTAAACTGCCAACTTCTTTTCACTCTTCCCAAATCTTCCAGTGGAGGCAACATTCGATTCTGTAGAGAGAGATAGCCATGAGAAACACACCTGCTAAACCTAAAGGAAAGTCTTTGCATTGTTACACAGGCAAAAAAGGAAGAGATGGGAAAGGTACAGATGCCAACAGTGCAGCTCAATTGCATTTTGCAAACAGAGGACTATAATCGAGTATGAGATATTTGCTGAGTGCTCAGAGTCCAAATAAAGTGTTGAAATACACAGTTATAACACAAAATTAAGAAATCTGCATAGAATTTAAGAATGAAAGGGCATATCCCAAATTCCACCTATACTTACTGTGATACACCCAATCAAATTTCAAAGTGCAATTGAAATATTTTAGGCTACCAAATCCAAGAAGGAATATCACTACAATTGAACAGATGGCTGGATGTATCCCCTAGCATTCCCAGTCCAACAGCTGTGAATGCTGACAGGAGAGGGATGTTCTTCAGACGCTCACATGACCACCCTAGACAGAATTTCTTTCTCCACTTATGTGATCCAACAATGCCCTTCTTACATTTTCACATGTTTTAAGAGAATTAAAATCAAATGAGCATCCATAGGGATAGAGTTGAATATATGAATAGTAGCTTCCACCCCTAGTGACAAGGCTGTGCTCAAAAAATTCCTCTTTATCAGCTGGTCTGAATTAGCAAGTCACAAGACTTACAGCATACACACAGGGCAGAGGAGAGCTGCTAAACCTGACAAAGCCAAAAATAGACTTTTGGAGGCCAAAAGCACTATCACAAGCCTGATATTAGAATATGAAGCTCCTGAAGGTCTAAGACTGTGTCTGAAGTACAAGACCTGGAATCACTCACCATCTCTTGATCCCAGTTGTATCCTGACTCCACTCTGCCCAGGATACATCTCAGGATGAGAGCTGAGCACAAGCTACCTGCCAGCTAACATGATTTCTGTGGGAAAAATAATTTAAAAACCTTGCCTCGAGACTTCATTCAGATCATATTTGCCACTCCACCTAGACAGAGCCTTTAAGTTCTCTTAGTAATGAGCCAGTTAATTAAATCAGCACAGAGCCCTTTCATTGCTGTTCACCAGCCCAGACTACTAGCACAGGCTCATTTTCCAACAAGAGCCAACCCATGTCCCGGCTCCTGGCTGCCCTGAAATAAGAAAGATCCCAAGAGCCTGTAATTAATATTTTATCTCAGTTGCACTTGCATGAATCTGGAGTAAATTCAGGGAAGAAAACGGAGATACTTCTGATTCTGAGCCATATAATTCAGGTGAGGGTCTGACCACCCAATATGTGTGCAGAGAAACTCCTATGCCCAGTTTGCATGAGTTGCATTCATTCAGGCAGCCAGCTCGCACCTGGCTGGTCTACAATTTCTACCATTTCCTTTTTTCCCCTGTCAAATCTTCCTACCCTCAATAAATGCAATTCATGTTCTTTTGATGGATGGCAAAGAGTAGGTTAAATCCTTGTCCCAATTTTGTGTATAGAGTTGTTAAGCATCAGAAAGGAGACTGGCCAAAAAAGCACTGCATATCATTCTGCAGATCATTAACTGGAAACATGATCTGCCCCACTCAAGGTGTCACATCCAAGAAAAGACCACAGAATTAGAAGCACAGTGCTCTGAGCAGGGGAGTACTCAGTGTTCCTCTCCTTGCCCCATGTGCAAGCCTTGCAGTCAGCAGCCAAGCACAAATCAGCATTTTACACAAAACGTCTCAGAACCTGATAGCAGATCCAAACAGCTATTCAGCCTCACGCACTCTGAAGTGGTCATGTAATTTATGTATTATGATAATCTGGTTTTCATCTAACCTACTAATTCAACCGTCATTTCATTTAAATAATTGGCAATCTCACTCCCCACCCATGTCGAGGAACATGCACACTGCTCTCTTGCAAGGATACCATCAACCTGGACAAAATGTCATGAAAAAAGAACAAAGATAAATTTCGAAGAAAAAAAAACAGTATTCGCTTTAACAGGATCCTCTCTCTCATTATACATTTTAAAATAGGTAAAGTTTTGAACATTTAGAAGGAGAAAATATTTCTAATACTGTTTGAAAGATCACTTTAAACACTTTTTTTTAGGAAGGGTTTGGGTTTTGTTTTCTGGATTTTGTTTGGGTTTTTAACCATATCTGGAGTATATCTACAGTAAAGCACCTCTTTCCTGAAGGTCTTACATATTGCTCTGGTTAAACCCCACCTCGAGCACTCTGTACAGTTCTGGTGTCCCAGACATAAGAAGGACACAGAACTGCTGGAGCAAGACCAGAGGACCACAAGGTTGATGAGGACTGAAGCACCTGCCCTGTGAGGACAGGCAGAGAAAGCTGGAACTGTTCAGCCTGGAGAAGACTGAGTGGAGACCTCAGAGTACCCTTTCAGTATCTGAAGGGAGCCTAAAGAAAAGTGGGAGAGGAAGTCTTCATCAGGAACTTTATGGATGGGACAAGTGGGAATGGGTATAAACTGAGAGAGGGGAAATATTGTTTAGATATGTAGAAGCTGTTTACTGTGAGGGTGGTGAGGCACTGGCATAGGTTGCCCAGAGAAGTTGCCCCACCCCTGGAAGTGTTAAAGCCAGGTTGAAAGGAACTCTTGAGCAACCTGGTCTTGTGAAAGGTGTCCATGGGAGTGGGGCTAGAATCAGATGATATTTAAGGTTCCTTCCAACCCCAAATATTCCATGATTCTATCATAATCAGTCTAGCAGTGGCTATGGAACATCTAGCATGGGACTTTCAAATCAGCAAAGGCCACAGTAAAGACAACAGGAATCACAAGGCCACATAACACCGCTAGGGACATTTATTCTGTCAAATATTCCTTGACCTGGCCCTGCAAGGCTGTGTCCAGCCTTATCTTTAACCACTGCTCTTTCCCAAAGAGTGCTGTGCAAGCAGCATTCAGCATTTGCTCATTTTCTCCATGGTTTGCCTGCTTGCTCTAAGGCTGGGGAAAGCCTCCTGTGTACCCAAACACCCCCAGGTTACCTCGTGGTGCCAGCGAGGTTACAACGTGCAAACAGCCAGTGCTTTCAGCTTGGACAGTCGTGTATAGCGAGGGGACACAACTCCTTACACTTTTACAGCACTTCACACAATCAGCAAGAGCAAGGCAGTGAAGAGCCCCATCCACAAAATGCTGTTAGACATTTTTACCCTAACAACGAAATTTGTGGGGTTTCTTTCAGTTTTCCACTTCAGTTTGGAGTAGTCAGCATCACAATATTACAAGTAGCATAAAGAAACCTCTGTCCCTTTCAGCACATGAACTAGAGGGTACAAACTGCAATTAAAAGGCATACTCAAACAATTCTCTACTTCTCTTGTTCTGTACCAGTGCACAGTTATTCTATGTTGGTCCTGACCAAGAGATGCAGTGCTGTGAAAGGAAGCATGACAAGGTAGTAATGACAAGTTCCTCATTCAGATATTCTATTAAGAATACAAAAAATGCACATGTTGCAGGAAATTATTAATCAGTTTAATAGGCAAGAGTATTGAATATGCCTGTTGTACTTTTTCTTTATGCATTAATTAAAAGGTTGGGGTTTTTTTTAATTGGAAGAAGAATGGAATGAAAAGAGAAATAAATTAGGTCTTATTCCAGCAAAAAAAAAAACCCACACAGCCTGGATTCCCTAAGTGTTTATTTAGCATAGTGCTATTTTCACAGCTCATTTCAAATTTTACAAATGGTCTTTTTCATTACAAATTTTCAGGCCAATTCTCTTAAATATAATAACTGAAAAGTTTCCATAGACTGACAAATCTTAAGAAGTTTTTCTTTTCCTCATCAAAATTTTCTCTTTTCCCCTTATTTCCTTTCCATCACGTAATTTATACCAATGGGTGGAAGTTCTACTTCTAAATAAATCTTTTTCCCCTATTACTTCCAATACCACATACATTTTCTATATAGTTGAGCTATTCACATTTTAGATGGGTTTGTGAGGTTTTTCTTTAACTTAGATGTTACTTTTTTCAGCCTTCTCATCATTTTAGGCTTCCTCTTATGTCTCAGATCTAAATACACTTATAAGCCAATTCAACTCTTCAGAACTCTCTGAGTCTCAGAGTCAAGTGGTGAAGTACATTTGGTTGAGTCATAGAAGACTGAGAACAGACAGCACAAGCAGCTGAATTTTGTTAATCATTTTAGCAGGACTTCAGCTAAACTTGGAATTTATCTGAAGAGAGCCTTAAACTCAAATGTGGTAGGTACACACAAACTCCACTGGTGCAGAAATAGTTCCTTTCTTGACAAAGAAAGTAGAAAATACTTTCAGTACAGGAGTTGGGTGCTAACGCTGAAAACATTTTGCTCCTAAGTAGCCAGGCTGCTGTGTTTGGGCATGGAAGGAAATTCTTTATCAAGCTCCTTTGTAAATGCATGACAGTGGGATCTGGGTGTAGATTAAGCAATGGGGGAAACTGTGGGCCTGCCTGAGCTGACAGTGCCAGCTGTCAAAAATCAGACACAAAGAGCCTTCCCTGAGGAATTTTCTGCCATGAAAACTGCAAGAACTTAAGGGCACATGGACTGAGACCGAGCTGAGGTTACCATGGAAAGCACTATGAAACTCAAGTTCCAAGCCTGCAGGAGCACCATGGGCTTTGATGTCTCCTGACATAATCATTTAGGGTTTAACACAGCCCAAGTGCTTTTGGCTTGCTTTTTGTGATGGTCCACAACTCTTCTGTAGCCTTTCCACGGGGACTTCAACTTCCAATGCCCTCATGGTTTATCTTGCACTGATTTCAAGCCCTAAAAATCCACCAGATGTGAATACTGAGAAACAAACCCATTTATCTTGGGAAGACAAACCAAAAACAAACATGAAAATAACCCTGTATATTGGCTAAAAGTTCCCTCTGGCATCTCTCTTTGGAAATGAGAAATGCAAGACCGGAATTCTTCTTTCTTATTCTTACAAGCTAAGCTAATTTTTCTCAGTCACATTGAAAGGAGTTGAACAGGCTATCAATATAGCTTAATAACACTGTCAACTCTTTGCTTTCTGCTGCAGCAGTTGGGATGAAAAACTGGTTCGTTCTTATCACAGAGATCTGCCTACAGCTTTTTGTTTGCTTTCCCCTCTGTAACACAAGAGCTTGTTACTCTGGGGTTATGTCAAATAAGCACATATTATTTCTTAGTCACTTGATTCTGAGCCCTCCACATCCTCTGGCTGGGCTTGGTCCTGAACCACGACTGACAATTTCTGTGGAGCTGCAAAGGCACTCATCTTGTCCTCTCAGCTCCTGCTCTCCTATTTCCTGAGCAAAAAGTCAGTGCCCAAAAGCTTAAATTCCTGATTGCTATTCACCTGCTAGATACCAAGAGAGAAAGCATAAACAGTGCTTGTTCTACCAACCACCACACACTGCAAACTACATACTGCAGCTATGTCATTAATAGGATTTGTTAAGGTTGGAGAGAATAACCAAAACAACCTGTAATTTCCCAGACAGCTCCAGCTGAAGGGCAAATTTCTTCTGCCTGTTCTGCCCTGTGGAACTTTAATTGTATATTCTATTCCCAAAGGGCCAAATTATACTCTCAGTTACAACCATGATATAATTAAAGTTAATGGAGTTGTTCAGGTCTAATTGAGGGTATAGTTTATTGAAGTAAACGTTACATTACAATAAATCATTGAGAAGGATTCCGAGCTTTAAATATCACTCAGTTTCCAGAAACTTTAGTTAAAAGTCTTAAAATAAAGCTTCACTATAGTGGATAATTGTCCTCACCAAAAAACCAATGACTATACAGTAAGCAGATAAACATTGAGCAGCACATTCATCACTTCTATCAGCTTCTATGACTATCCTATTTTTTGGTATTTTGTTTGGGTTTGGACTGTGATTTTTTGGGGTGATTTTTTTGGTTTGTGTGGTTGGGTTTTTCCAATACATTCAAAATTGTTATAATGCAAACAGATTTACAGATTATCTGATAAAGAAACGGTGCCACAACCATACCTGCTGTGCACTACAGAAACAGATGCTAATTCTTGCCTGGATGTGCATGCACAGCAGAGAGAAAGGGCTTGTCCTCATCTCAAATATATTACTGTGCACCCAGCAAAGGAGTCATTCTAACACCTGTGGACAGAACCAGTTTTAACCCAGCTAGCCTGGGTGACAGTAAAACCAGGACAAATTTGTCCATTTAAAAGCCATCCTGTGGTAAAGTGTGCCTTTAGAGTCCAGTACTAGCTGCAGGAGCTTTCCTAGTATTCCCACAGTGCCCAAAGCAAACCCAGTGCTTTATGCCTCTTTTCTGCTACTACACCTTTCAAAGTAGAGTGGATAAGACCTAGGACACACAAAGTGAAAATTTTAATGTTAAATTGTCACGCCAGTTAAGTCTGCATGAAACTGACTGCAAATCTTTATCACCTTGTTCTTACAGATTATCCCTTATCACTACCACAGTTCTACAGATCTGTCATTGTTATCCCTTCAATTATCAGAGGCCCATTAATCTAAACCACCATTTAAATAAAGAATCTGTACTTCAAACATAGATAATACTGAGATTTGATTCCTTAAATGTGGTTATTCAAGTTAACTTCATTAAGTTAACTTTAAAATTAGCTGCTTTCATTCTTATAATTATGTAAGATTTGGAAAAGGTAACAGAGTACTTTTAGTGTTCAGACTTTATAGCCAATGCACAGAAAAGCCTCTCCCTTTCATTTAATTTTGCCTCACATTATCTTTTTGCTTCATACTGCATTTTAACACCTTTAGAGACAGAGCACTTAATTTCTGAGTCTGAAATAGCTGGAAACTCTTGTGTGTGTGTGTGTGCACGACAGCTGTGTGATGTCTTTATTCTCTTTATCTTAAATTCTCTTTATGTGTTTCTGGTTTGCACAAGCTGTTTCAGGAACTGCTGTACTCAAAAAACGCTTTCTCTCCTCTAGGCTTGGTACTACCACAGGGAGTCTTAGGAGCCGAAACTTTGGCTATCAAATAACTCTTCTTTCTTTAGTTCATCATTTTTATTCTGTATGCACTGCTTAACCGCACTGGAGTTTTTACAATACAGGCCTGAATGGATAAGTTATTAATTTTTTTTTTCCCTTTTTGAAGGGAGCAGCACAAAGCTGAAAAGTTAAGCAAAGGATTATCTCCTGTGACTGGGAGTGATAATTGTGCCATTAGCAGTCATTTATCCCATGCTTATGTAGTGCCTAAGGGTCTCCAGATTTCATACTCTGGTTCACTTTTATTCTTCTGTTTTATTGCCTGAAGGCAGGGAAAAGGCAGGGCAGGATGAAGGTGAGTCTCTTAAAAGCTCCACTCGGCCTCAGGTCCCTGTGCCTCCCTCCTGAAAGGAGGAGGAGCACAAAATATTTAAGGATCCTTTCATTAGGGATCTCTCCTCAGGTAGTCTGTTGGCCAGCAAGTTGGAAAACATATCATGTCTACTTATGTTTTTCCCTTGATATTTTGTACTGCCTCACATCACTGTATCTTTTGAAGATTTCTTATTTTAAGTTGAGCCAGCAGTTGGAGACTGCCTGTCTGGTTCTACCACCACTGAGCAAGCTTTCAGTCCTCAAAGGTATTTTAGATAACTCCATCTCTCTTTCTTTTTCTCTCTTTCTTTTTCTCTCTATATAAATGTGTGTGTCTGTGTATATGGAAAAAATTTATAAATAGATATATGAAAATGTGCATAAGCAAATAAACTGAGACACCACTCATTTAAAAGTTATCCTTTTACACTGTTTATGTCAGAGTTGATTTTTTTTAACTTCAATTCATTCTTTCTTTCCAGGTCTAGACTACCACAGAGTTATGTACCATTCGCCTTCAAGCTCTTCAGAGCTGGGGTTTGTTCAGCTTTGCACAGATCAGAAGTGGCTTTCCAGGGTTCCCTGCCAGCTTCCTTTGGTCTTAAGAAAATTGATTTGTGCAGCTTCAGTTATATTTTCATTGGTCACAACAAAAAGCCCAATTAGTTTGTTTTATAGGAAAGGAATATACTTATTTTTTTCCTCACAGGCTGAAGTACAGAACCATTCTGTTGGCTGGATTCTTACCTGTCTTGGAGTAGAAACAAACAGGTATCTATAAGAGATCACATATAATAATTAAATAATATATAATATAGAATAGACAATAAATGATAAAAATAGATTTAAATAGACATAAACCTAACAGGTCCATCAGCTGCACAGGAGTAGCCTACACCCTTCTTGAACTGCAGACACACCAAGCACTGCCCTGCACAAAGGGTTAAGCACTGGCCCAAGACAACAGGGCCAGTCAGAAGACTGTGCTGGCAAGAAAAGGAGGAGGAATTCACATGTCTGGCCATGGAAGGAAAAGAGCCAGCAGCAGCTGCTAAAGCCAAAATCAATGGGCTGCTCAGGGATTCAGCAACACGGCTGGCATGAGCTAGACCTGCTCCACCATAAATTAATGAGTCCTCTGGGAGCTTTGTCAGCTACTGCCCATGAATCACTCCAGGACCTCCCATTCCCCTCCACAGAGAGTCTGCATCTTCTGTGGCTTCTGATCACACAAAGATTTTGATATGTGACTCAGGAATAAGGAGAGTTAGGCCAACCCCACACTAATGTCCAACTACCAGGCACATCTTGCAGCATATGTCTTCCCCACTCGATGGAGCGAGTGAAATCAGATATTCCTGTGTTTAGATTATTTCAAGCAAAAGCATCTCTTGGGGAGATTTAGCCCTCTTCCATTCTCTAATATCAAGCACACAGTGATCATGACAGCAATCTTTATCTGAATACTTTTAGCAGCTGTTTCCACAAGGCAGTTGGGGAAATGGAAAAGCATCTTTTAAACAGATTGTTTATTTCAACAAGCTTTTTGAGGGACCATCTTCACCACAAGTTAGTGCCTCACTGAACATTACTGAAGACTAGCATGAAGCATAAAATATAAATACATGGAAATATCCCTGTTGGTCATTAAATTCAATTAAGTTGTTATAGTTAAAGTAATTGGCACTTTGGGGTTTTGCACACAACCGTACAAGAAGCATGAAAAATTAAAGGTATAGGAGATCATCAACTGCAGGTGTGTGCTCCATTTCTGTGCATGCCATTATATGGCATTTTTTAGCAGAAACACATGACATGAAATTACTACAGACACACTGTTTACTGCCCAATGCACTTTTGATTCATGTTTTCTGGATGGTTAATAAAGAATAATAATATGTATAAATGGATTATAATGGGCTTGAGAGATCATATATGGCTTTAAAAATGTTTCAAAGTGCTGCCTGTCACTCCTACAGACAGGAAGAAATTATCTGCTCTATTTATTTTTTTAGTAACCATCTATTTATCCAGGATTGTATCAGACTGTTGCTGTAATGTCTAGCCATGTTCCAGGGAAATTATGTGTGAGCACACCATTTTTTTTAACCTCTGAACATTTTTGAGCTTTTCATCATCTTACAACCAAAAGAGCACTTAGTCTAAGGATGCTTGAAAGGACTATCAAGGGAAAGCTACTCTGAATAAATGGGTTCTTGCATTGAGTGTTTAGAGTGGCACATGTGCTGGTCATTCTTATTTTGTCTGGCAGCAAGTTCCATAGCCTTAGTGCAGCTCCTGTGAACATTTTGTTTCCTGCGGTTACGAGACTTTTCCTATGTTGTTGACAGCTTCATTTTTTCAGAGAAGCAAAGCTGTAGCATGAGGTCATCATGGTTCATCTGCTATCCCACAAGAAAGAAAGACTGGGAAGAGCTAGTGTACTACAGAGGGTATTGGTGTAGGTTAGAGCATACTTAGACACATAATATGAGGCATATTATCACATACAAAAAATGTGTTTACTCATTTCGCAGGAGAAAAATTACAATGCACTGATTTTGAACTACAGAATTAATACCCATCATGTTATGTGATTATTCTTTCCAGTTTTATACAACATAACAGGCAGCAAAATCAAATTCTGTTCAGATGAAGTCATACAGTGAATGTATTAAAATGCATCTCTCATCTTTATTCTAAGGCATGATGTCACACATCTTAAAACAACACTCTCAGGAAATTATTTATCTTTTTTTAAGATTCTTTATCTTTTAATTTTGTTTATGCAAGACCTGCCTTGTACAGACACAGTATCATCCATATTTCCTACTAAAGCTCTTAGTCATCATAAAGATTGGAGAATTGACATTTCTACTGCCACTGTTGCTATTATTATTGTCATTGGCAATGTAGGAGAGTTTCCCACAAGCAGATGCTCCTCCCTTTCATCTGCTGTGCTTATGAGCCTTTCTACCTTGATTAAAAGAGAAAAATGGGGCAAGACAAATGCACAAGGCACAGGAAAGCATTCCTAAATTCTTAGACTGAGGCAAATTCCAAAACTTATGGTATCAATGAGAACTTTACCTGCAACAGGCCAGGATTTCACCCTGTCAGTTTTCCCAGCCGTTTCCATGGTCTGTGTTAACACAGGTCATGCCAACTTCCATGTCAATATCTGCAGTTTAACAGAGTGTTTGAGGCACCATCATCTGCACTAGGAGTTCAGGGAAGGGCCGAGCCCATTCCCATGAATAGATTCACTGGCTCCTCTTTCCCACAGTCAGACAATCATAGAATATCCTGAGCTGGGATGGACCCATGAGGATGATCCAACCCAACTCCTGCAAAGGCTGGAGATGGAGGCTGTACAGGGAGAGGGACTTACTTATCCCATGGCACCAAGTGGCTCCCAGAGACCCAGCTGAGCTTCCCAAGCTCAAGCTGAGCAGCCAAAATGAGTGTGGGTGAGGTGAGGCTGCACCATTCATAGTGTCCTACCAGGCTGCATGGTGCCCTCTCAGCTATCATTTCAATCCAAGCAAACTCTTACCAAATGAATAACTGCCTTGACTATTTAAACTGGTAACCTTTTTCTAACATTGCTGTTTGTAATTAGATTTCACAGAAAACCAGACTGGTGGGTTTCTCCAAGCTTGACATTTTTATCATGTGAAATATGTTGGATCAGGTAATCAAAAGGCCTTAAGGTCAGGTAGCATGACTGAATTGCTGTTAGTAATTAAATGTGCGATAAATAACAGTATCTGCTGTAGCTAGAAAAGACCGTGTAGGTAGCTTCGTGTTCTGTTTTATAAATCATATTAAAAAAAAGTGTAGGGGTTGTTTTATATTAAACATGGTGGTTCTATGTGCCAAAGATTTATTAGTCCAGTCTGTCTTATGGTGAGTGGCTGCAGTCCAGATTCATGTGGTAGAATAATAAAAAATTTTAAATGGCTGTAGAAGTTGATGGACCAAAATGGAGTTAGTTACTCTATTGGCTGCCTGTGATGTCATAGCCATGGCTGCAGCCCCATATATATTTACGAGAGGTTTATTCCCCTTAATTTCCACCTATAGCATAATAACAATCAGACATTCAAAAGCAGACTGTTCCTTAGAAATCACTAAACTTCCCTGCTGACTGGAGTCTCCGAGCCCTATCTACTTCACCCTGAACCAGGGATCTGCAACTGTGCCTCAAGGCTGATCAGTCTTTGCCTCCACACTTTGCTGGAAAGGAACAGCTGCATTTAGGGTTAGGGTTTGGGCAGGCTATGGAAGAAATTTCTGTTCCAAGCACTTAGCATGAGATCCTGCAAATGCTTAAACACATATATAATTTCCCTTTTGCAAGTAGTCTCACTCACTTCAATGTCACCATTATGTGAACACAGTTATAACCCTGCTTAAAAGTTTTCAGGAGAGTTACTACCTATATTTTCAGAGGCCAAGAATGCTGACGGCTCTTAAAGAAAATAAAATGAAATAGAGACACGCATGATTTGGACTATGTTCAGAATTTTCTCTAATTGCTTTAATCAAATTCCCACTAGGCATTGAAATTAAATTGTCTACGTTAGCTGAATTCCACTGGTCATTACTGGCTGGCAGTGCTTGATGTATCAGATTTTCTATTCCTTGTTTTTCTTATGCATGGGTGTATTATATATAGACATTACTGAGGTGTCTGGCAGTCTTCCAAAGAAACTGCCTTAAATTCATGGCAGGATTTTTTTAAAATATGCAATCTGACTTTTCAAAATGGCTGCAAATTCAAATTTTGGTCTGCCTTTTTAAGTCTTTCTATCAAGCAACCTGTTGCATGAACTTTGAATGGTACCTTGTACTTCTATCTGCCTGCCATGAGTAGGCAGAGTGGTGTACTTGTATGCTGCTTCATAGAGTACATCAGTTTGAGGGATTTCCTTATAAATTTAAAATTTAAGAACCTAGCCTGCATTAAGAAAAATACTATGGTGAAGGACACACCAAGTTTCTAGTGCTAACTCCCAAGCTACCAAAAAATAAAATAGGAAAAAAGTATTTTGATTGGTAGTTAAATGAAAAAAAAAAAAAAAAAAAAAGACCCCAAGAGCAAGAGTTGCTCAGGTTCATGTTTGGCTTGTTTCTTTCTTTTTAAAACTCCTTTATTTTATGGATATGTCTTCCAATTAGCATTACTTGCTATAAACAATACTTTACATGTTGCTTTTCATAATCTGTTTCTTAACAACTTCTGAAATTATTTTGTGGGGTTGTTTTTCCAGTAGAAACTGTTTCCAACCACAGTAACTACCAAACAATTTGATTCCTGGGCCCAAATAGTAAAGGCCTCTTGTGTCAATACCACATCTCTGCATCCCTGAGGAGCAGACGCTTTGTCTAAATTGAATTATAAATTATACTCTGGTGAAGGAAGTAATAGTCTAGTAGCACTTTACTTTTAATGCCATAGTTGTGTTTATTAGTTTTGGCTGTTTGATAAATAGAGAGAGGTTTTAATTTAACATAATAGTTCTTCGTCTAGATAGAGAACCATTACTGCCACAGCCAAGTAATATCCCTTCCCATGGGAGACCCCATCAAAAAGGAAACAATATCAATTTAATTATTTTGTTTTCTGAACATGCTGCAGCCTTGGGTATTGACTTCATGTTTTTCTTCAGTAAATGTAGCAAATATTATGGCACCAAATTTAATGAACCTTTACTTTTAGTTTTCAAACTGAGAACTGAAAAATTCCTTGTTAAACAGACATGCAAAGAATTGTATTAGCTTTATTCCATGCAGCTATGATTCTTCTTCCAGCTCTGTAATTTCATTGTAATTTTAAGCCATACTTTAGCAAAACTCCAGGGATTTCTCATACAGGGGTGTTTAATGCTCCAAATGTCTTTAGCTGCGCATTACTAATCACAAAGGATTTGGTTTAAAAACTGTTCTTTTAAGCAGTAAGATATTTTCAGAAGTTACCAAATAAAACAGAAAGAAGTTACCAAATAAAACAGAAAGAAAAGAAAACTGGCTAAAAAAAAAAAATCACTCTCAAAAATATACTTGAGAGGCTTAATTATCACACATGAGCTCCTATTCGAAGGTTAGTAATAGCAGTAGAAAATTACTTTTGGATTATTGCTTCCTGTGCAAGGGAGCGTTACTCAAAGTGTAATGGAGACAAATCCAGTGCTCAGCGAGTGCTGAAATGTTTGTGACTGGAGAAGGCCAGGAGCTGGAGCTGACCCCACAGTCATTTAAAAGCCTCAGTGAGACCACGTGGTGGCTGTGCTGAGCATGTTTTCTGACAGTGCTGCAGACGGACACTACGGGGCTGGTATGCCAAGTATCTACAAGATTAATCTCTATTTATGTTCACTGGGATTTCACACTGCATTGATAAGAGGACAAACGACAGCCTGTGATGATATGGTAATCTCTGTGATATAAGCACTTACAGTTTGGAAACATTTGTGTTTTAAGTGGTAGCTGTATCTACCCTTACAGCTGCCAAAGAATTCTTTTTATCTGTTTTCAGTTGCTCATGAGTTTTTTTCAAAATGGATATTTTAGCTTGATATGTTGCATGCCAGTTATTTTGCTTAGACTCAGATGTTCAGGATAGACTGGTGAAATTCTTGAGACATATCTTGTCCAGTGTTATCTTTATTGTCTATCCCAATTCCTTTTTGAAAAGATGTAGTGCTATTATGATGTGCAGAAGAAATGGAATCTATAGACCAAGCTGCACAGTGCACTCTTAGGTTTCTGCCTGACAATCCACCTGAATTGAATACATCAGTTCAGGCTTAAGACACACTCAGGAGAGCTTCTTAGGGACTATCTATGAGCAATTTTTCACAGACAATTTGCTAAGAGAAAGCTGCAGCTGCCAGTAGCCACCAGTATGCTAAAAAATACAGGAGTGGACCTGGGCTGTACTGCACAACTTTCTACAAAGAAGAACAAGAGAAGGTGCTTCTACTCACTCTCATCTCAGAACAGGGCAACAAACTGGGAACAGATTACTGTAATCCAGGTCTATCTAGTAAATATACTTCTAGTACTATGAAAAAAGCTCTCACAAAAAGATCTAACCAGTCTTTTTATTGTTACTTTTACTTGTCTTCAGTTCTGCAAGCCCAGAAAATTATGACTTTCCAGTTAGAAACCCAAGGGAAAAAGTGTGGGACGGGGCACTCAACTAAAGCAAAAAGATCAAACATCTTCACAGAAGGTAGACTTGCAGTGGAAATTCCATTTGGTCAAGAAAATCAATTTTTTCTCACACAGCCAACTGTCAAGAAAGCAATTTCAACCAAGACTACTTACTCCCCCTTTGCTAGAAATAGATAAATAGCAGCTGCTCAGTTTTATTAAAGAAGAGACTGAAAGGCTACACAGGAGAAAATAGCAGGACTGTAAGCTGAACTCACCTCTCTGATATGACCAGTGTCTGCCATGCTTCTTTTAAGCATCTGTTCTCCTGGTGAGCTGGAAATACCATCTTCTCCCTATCCTCCTCCCAGGAAACAAGTGACAGGACCGGAGGAAATGGCCTCAAACTGCTTCCAGGGGAGGTTCAGGTTGGACATCAGGAAGAATTTCTTCATGGAAAAGGTTGTTAGGCATTGGAACAGGCCACCCAGGGAGGTGGTGGAAGTGTTCAAGAAACAACTGGACATGGCACCCAGTGCTGTGGTTTAGTTGACATGGTGGTATTGGGTCAAAGGTTGGACTCGATGACCCTGGAGGTATTTTCCAACCTTTATGATTCCATATAGATCTATGTAGGCTCTGTGATTCTGTAGAGATTGCTGTGGTTCTCTAGTCCCAGAATGCAAACCAGAATTTCCGGTCCCCAACCGTTATGTGCTGCCCAAAAGGGTCCACTTTTTTGGACGACAGTCTTTCCTCTGCAGTTCTTTATAAAACACCATATTTACTTTGAAAACCAAAAGCAAAAAATTTACAAGACAGAAGGGAATTCAGATAATTTTCAGTGAGTTGGTGATTTTTTGCTTACTAAGCAAACATTACTGAATGTTATTATTTGGTTATTGCTAAAAGCTAGGAACTCATTTCTAAAAAATATTCATCAAAAGAAGTGTTTCACTTGCAAAATCCAAACTTCAAAGCTTAAAACCAATCTACAAATAACCTTCCCGTGCATCCGCTGGGGAAGATTCTGCAAAAATAAAATCTACCTCAGCAAACTCTACAGGATGAAAAGGGAGGCATAAAGTCATCTAACCTTATAATTTGGTTCAGTAGATAGAGAACACCAGGGATGCAGGCAGGGTAGAAGAATTGCTCTCCAGTGGAGTATCTTTCTCTTACCAACTGACTTAGGCTGGCTAGTCTCAGAGACACAATGGATCCCACCAGACCTGTCACTGGGAAAACAAATTGGAAACATCAATCCACATATACAGTACAAGTCATCATGTATTTCACAAAATCTACTTGAGTTACACTCAAACTGTTCTAAACCCTTCTACAGCGCTCAGGCACTTCTAATATGATTTTTGGAAAGAAGTCTGTAAAATAAAGGGTAAATGGCAGACTGACAGATACGATCAGCCACGTGCATCAATCAATCCAGTGACTGGGTATTTTGAGCTATTAGCCAAAGCCTGCACAAAACCCTAGAGACAACTGCTTGAAAAACATTATCACAAAGGACAAGGAAACACCAGCCTCGTTGTTTTTAAGTAAAATGGGTCATTTTTGAGACTATAGTGAAAAAAAAAATAGTCCCAGATGGTTTTGAAATGTCATCACATTGCTCAGTTTAAATGCTCTGAAGAGGATAATGCCACTCT
Source organism: Lanius collurio (assembly GCA_020086605.1). NCBI lineage: Eukaryota > Metazoa > Chordata > Aves > Passeriformes > Laniidae > Lanius > Lanius collurio. The sequence goes on along the minus strand of JACBWW010000034.1, from coordinate 2,493,742 downwards.
GGTAATCCTTTTTCCCTGAACCAAATAACCTTCATTTGAAATTACCTAGGAGCTTTGCTTATACTGAAATGTTTAGAAAAGTAAGGGACAAATCTCACGACCCATTCTTCATGCATACAACCACCTAACTTGGGTGGCCTGCTCCAATAATATCATCAGCTTCCTTTCCAATTAATTCAGTTCCTTTGAAGACCAGATAATGAAGAGCACAGATCACTGTAGTGTTACTGGAAAGATTACTGGGACAAGACTTGGCTCTCAGAGCACCTTCTTGTTTCACAGAGAGGCCCTTCCCCTGCAGCTGGTTTCTCATCTTACTGATTACCTGCTACATGAGAAATTTCAGTCTGGCCTCAGGGCTGGACCCAGCCCAGAGGCTTCTGTCGAGTTTGTTATAATTTATTTATTGTAACTCAGAATCCAATTAAACCAAGCCTCTCTCTGGCTGGCTGCACTGGCAGCCTTTGGGCCTGTTGGTCAGTGAGTGCTGGACCACCTTCAACACCTTACGAAACTTTCAGCTTGGAAGTTAACACGAGGCAGGACCCGTTTCTCAGACATGTGAGTGTATGCTTAAGTCCTAAAGTAATGAATGGGACTTAATACCTGCTAAAAGTTAACCATGTGCTTATGTATTTTTATACATAAAGTAGAACTCCCCTGCGCCTAGACAAATGGAAGTGCTTAAATGTTTTGGAGCCTTGGAGTTTTATTTCTGAAAGAAAGGGGGGTTCGTGACTTTTTAGAAACATTTCTGACACTTTTTCTGAGAAAAAGTATATTTTGAATGAAAGAATTTTCACTGTGATGTGTCAGGCTGAGGATTCTTTCAGGCCTTAATAATCTACTTTTTCTTTTTAATAGAACTGTGAAAAGCACAAGTTAAACCAGATTTTTCTTCCAGACTGGGTTTCAGGAGCTAGAACCAAATTGCTTTTGAGCACTTCCTAAAGATCTTGTTCATCTCTGTTATACTGGCACAACTTTACTACATTCATTCAGAATCCACTTGCATTTCACCAGTGCATAATTTGGGATTTATTCCATAACTTATCCTAATCAATGTAGTTCAAAGACCAGATCAGTGGCAGAATGATTCTGTTACTCCTCTGCTGCTTATTCTGTCTCAGCACATATAGTTCAAATATGAACAAAGTAAAAGACATTTCAGCTTTTAACCAAAGAAATGGTTGGAAATTATTAACAATAATTTGGAATACAAATGCTAGAAAGAAACTGATACAAACTAGAAGCTCACCTCATCATTGTTTGTTTTAGGAACAATAAATACAGCTTTGTATAACCTTCACATTCCTCCTGTGAAAGGGAAAATCAAAGGATGTAATTAATGGTGTTTAATGATTGTCTTCCAGATGTTGTCTCCTGTAGAAGAAAGAACCAACACATTTCTTTTGCCAGCTCAGACTTCATCTATTGAACAACAGTCTTTCCTTTAGACAACATATACGAGTAGGAATAAAGCTCCCCAGAGCAGTGGGGAGAAACAGAACTGGAATATTACATTGCAGTAATAAAACCAGCTAGGAGATTAGAGGTAGAGCTTTATAAAATACAAGTGCCAAAAAACAGCTTCCTGAGTGTCCTAAAGGAAATATCAGTATGTTGGCCAGTCTACTTTTCATTATCACTTCATGGTTTAGAAGTCGTTGTTTTCGCCACATGACCCCTTCTCCATCCACCTTTTATGTGAAGTCCTTGGGTCCAAAGTCTGTTAATGCATTTATCACACATTTTAGGGACTTATTCAAATAGCAACAACTTGTAAGAGTGCTTTAAATTATCCTAACACCAGCACAATTTAAGATGCTTCTGGCCTAAGTCATTAATGATGTTACACACCATTAATGGTGGAATTCGCCCGCACAATTTGCTCCAAAGAAGCATGGAATACACATAAAAATGGATGTCCTGCAGTTTTGTTTTCCAGAGGAAAGCCTGTAAGGCTGCAGTAAGCTCACCACTTCCACAGCTTTAACAAAGATAGCACACATCTGAGAGAGAAGCTAAAGCAGCCAACACCAAGGAACTGATTGAACACACAACCTTTGCCTTATGGAGTCTTTCAGATACACGACTCACACAGACAAAACTCAGTGATGATATAGGAATTAAGATTCATTCAAATGTAACAATTTCTTTGGGTTTCCGGTTCCCCTCCCAATTCTTTACACCAGGTGCCTGTTAACTTATGCATTATTAATTATGCAGTTCTAGAGTTCAGAGATTTAACTCAAAAAAATTTGTCAGTCATCAGCTACCTCAACCACAGTAATACATCTACAAAAATATTCACTATTTTCAGAAAGACAACAGACACTGGAAGGAAAATGTGACAATCTGGTCCTATTGAGTGCACTGCCAGCACGTAATAAATAAATTAAATAATACTAGTAAAGAATGAGTAGCATCAAATAAAGTACAAATTCTCCAACATGTAATGTACTATTACAGCAACTTGATACAGAATGGAAAGAAGTGATTAAATGCTGTTTGCTGCATGGGAAATTATTAACATAAGGTGAACAATAATTCATTTTTAAATATCCAGGAACAAAGTTTTTCTGTGTAATTACTCAGCTGTGGTGCTGACAGGACAGTATCCCTTCAGAACACCTGGCACCACAGTTAGGATTGAGCTGCAGGAACCGCAGTTTTCCATGCTGCCATGCCAGAGTGATGGCTACAGCCTGCAAGCACTAAAATATTTTGGGATAGGCAATAAACACCCTTCAAGTCCTTTAAAGACCCTCCTCCACATCTATAATGCACAGTGCTCTGGACTGTCAATATACCATCTCCCATGCTGCAGCCAGAGGAGCACAGAGCAGTTTTTCACTTAGGATGATTTTCAGCTGTCATGCATGAAGAGCAGGCGTGTGTTAGGGCTTGGGAAAACTGCACAGGCCAGGGCTTTCCACTCTGAGGGTATCTCCAGAACTATCCCAAACAGACTGCACAGCAAGAGAACGTCTAGGGAAAAAAAAAAGAATGAATAGTAGAAAATTGCAGATCCAGAGAGTATTACCATGAAAGCTCTTCAGATACTTGCAGTGTGAAATTACTGAACCGTAGAATGCAACCTGATGCTTAAATTGGTCTCTTGAGTAAATTTCATAGCAAATGATCCACCTATAAACAAATAACAGAAGATATGCTTGTAGACTGCCTGGCATCCAGCAGTTACAGAAAATCAGCCACCTCCTACCCCATATTACCCTGTCCTTTCATTTGAATACCTGTTAAAACCAGGGAAACAACAATCACACTGCAATGTCTAGATTTTCACAATAACAGAGCCAAGTTTTATTGTTCATGGTTAAAATGTTCACAGTAAAAACTAACTTTGATTTGCCTGTGGTAAAACTCAGCCGTGTACTGTGCTACGCTTGACTGTACCTTTCATTAAGTAAATTGCCAATCAATCTTTTCTTTTCCTTCTTCTGTAATTGTCCAGACCTTACTGAAGAACATTCCAATATTAAAGTGCTAGAGAGATTTGCCTGTGTAAAGACTGAGTAGAGGTCTAGGGGATTTGGACTGTAACGTGATAGTGTCAGAAAGTTGTCAAGCTGTCAAAATGTAAAGCACTCCAAATACTGAAGTGTGAGGCTTTAGGTATTTGTTTCCACTGATATCAGGAAGAGCTACATGGCCTAAATTCTCTTACTTCCTCTCATAGGTGCTCACCTCACCACTCATCAGAAACTGGAGAGGACTCTGTGAGAGATTTTGAACCTCAACTCAAACCAGCAATTTCACTGACCGCAACAAAGGCATTCGTGCATGAAAGTGCTCATCAGTGGGAATGTCTGCTTCAATGTGATCCCAAAAAACACTTTGGTTAGGGAAATACAAAAACATTACTGTTCTCATCCTACGGTCCAAGAGAGTACTGGAGCAGAGAAGATGACTTTCCTGAAGGCAAATGGAATACAAAGCAGAAGTGCTATTGCACATTAACAATTTTAGACTTTCCTGTTCACCAATTCCTCTGGCATCTTTCACTTGTACGAATTAGAAAATAAATAAATGGAAATAAGGAAATAAACCAGAGCCCTTGGGCTAAGTTTTCCAAATTTGGCCCAAAGTGGGTTATTAACATAGGAAAAATACTGAAGAGTGTGGAAAATGCTATTCTTGTGACAAAAATTTCTCAAGAATATAAACTGGCTGAGCATTAAGACACTCTTGGTGATATGACTGCAGTAATGATGGAAACAATATGTGGAGAGACCATTGTCATACCAATGTGAGGAATGTAATCAGATTGGTATCTTGTGCTCCTTTTGGATGCTACCTCAGAGCTCAACACAACACAGATGCTTCAGTTGTTAAAACATTTAACATCTCATAATATACACAATGCCAAGGCATATTTTGCTAAAGGCAGGGAGGGTTGTCACTTCAGTAGTAAGTTGGGCCCTAAGTGAAAAGTGCAGCTGAATTAATGCATAGATGGGGCCCCACCCTGAAGAAGTAAATGAAAGAAAGTTTTAATTTTTTCAGCAGGACTCGGACCAGGACTTTCAATCACAAAACTGGGAGAATAGCCAGAAAACATCTACACCAACTGCAGTTCATACATTATATTAACTGTATTCATTCTCCCCTATATGCACTGCTGTGAATGCTCACATACACAAAGCACTGTTCCAGGGACAGTGTGTGATGCACGTGGGCTATGCACGTTCAGCACAACTGCTTCCTCAGCAGCTTCACTCCCCTTTCATGTTTTCAAACACAATGACAAAGAATTCACACATGTGCCCAGGCCACTCTTCAGGTACATATATGGCTCCTTGCCTTTCATCTGCTCTTACATCTTATGCTGACAGATGAACAATGCACAGGATCATAAATGGAAGTAACACTGCTTAAAACTAAGAAAGCCAAAAGGACAGTCCCAAAAATAAAAGTTGAATACAACAGTACATTTTTCCCTTAATGTGTAACTCATATACCAATAACAATAATAAGTCAACAACAACAATACTAAGGATGTCCTCCAACATAGGCAAAGTGATATCTAAAACTACAGCAAAAATCCCAGGTTTATTTTTGACCTTTGATCTTCAGCTGCTGCTAATTGCTTCAATTGCCAGAATTCTGCAATTGGAAGTCAGGCCCAAACTTTATAAAATTGCAGGAAGGAGTGTTAAAGACAGGCTTGGCTCTATCACAATGCTGCCATTAAACTACCTGAAAGGTTTTGGTAGAAAATACCAAGGGCTAAAGCTTTTTAGTCTTAGTCCAGCCCAGGGCAAAATAAACTTGTTTCCAATTAAATAAAATTAATGTGTGGCAGTCAGAGATCTTCAAATTCAATTCCAACAGAAACATCACTAAGTACTGTAATGTACATGTCTGAAAGTTTGGAAAAAGTAAAGGTTTGAAAATATCTGGGCAGACTAGATTCAACAGGCAATCAAAAACCTATAGTTCTCATTGCAAAAGTTCCCAACAGCTATGATTTCCACAGCCACTGGCTCAATTTAAATAGCATTATAGCAAAAATTGCAGGGTTTGGATGTTCTATCCTATGTTTCGTGCAGCCATGAGATGAAAACTGTTTGTGACTAAAAATTTTTCCCCTAGAGAGCCTAAAAAGATTGTTCACTACATGAATGAATTAGCTGAAGATTTAATTTGTATCTGTGTCACTAGGACTGTTTAATAGTAATTTGAAAGAAACAAATATCACAGACTCTTATAATCACAGAATGGTTTGTGCTGGAAGACACGTTAATGATTATCAAATTCCAAACCCCCTGCCATGGGGGTTTCACTCAGATGGGCCCAGAGCTCTGTCCAACCTGTCCATGAACATTTCTAGGGATGGGACAGCCACAATTTCTCTGGGCAACCTGTTCCAATGCCTCACCACTCTCCCAGTAAAGAATTTCCTCCTAATATCTAATCCCCACGTATGAGCCCCATACTGTGTTATGGAATGAGTGTAGCCTGGGCAAGGCTGAACTGTAAATTGTTCCATAATGACTCATGGATTAGTGGGGGTTGCTTTAAACACAACATTCCCAAGGGGTAAAGTAAAGCTGCCTTTAAGTTTGGCTTTTCTGGACAAGAAAGAAAAAGGAGCATTTAGCTGCTTACCTGGCTTGCACCACAGTGTTTTTAAGCTCCTCTTCATCATCTTGTAGCTATTTCAGCATAGTTTTGGAAGCAAATTGAATAGAAAATTTGGCTAAAATATGCCCCTAAAGTGTAGTGATTGATGGTCAGTAAAATCTTGATAACAGAAGAACCATCTCTCCTTATCTTTCTAAGACGCTTTGGGAGTTATTTGGTTAGACAGTCATAGGAGTGAAGGCAAGAAACTTTTTATACTCTGACTCCTAAAGGTCATTCTCAAGTATAGTGAAAAATTAAAAGGAAAAGTACTTCAAGATCAATCAAAGTTTCAGATATCACCTCAGATTTACAAGTAATGTCTTCAATTTTCAATGTGAGGAGAACCAGACTTTAAGTAAATGAACACAGAATGAAGAAAAGAGAACAAAGAAAGGAAGAATAGGAATGGAAAGAATACAAAATGAAAAAAAAAAGGAAAAAAGAATGCAGAATGTAGTTTTTTTATACAATGCTCAGGTAGCATCCTTTGAAAACACACTTTAATCCAAGAAAAAAGAAGGTTGTTATTTTTCCTGTTATCTTCTAAGCTTCAGTATAATTAGATAATAATTAAAATTTGCTCTTGAAGGGGAAAATATTAAGGAAAAAATCTGCAAACCATCACCTGGCTTTTCGGCTTTGCTAGCTCCCCATCCCCAATGCCTGGATGAGGATCAGGGTCTTATGGCTACCTTGCCCTGCCACTGGAATGAAAAAGTTTTAAAAATGCACAATTCTAAAAGAGTTTGTAGAAAGTAAGAAAAAGAGGTCATGAAAGGTTATAAACTCTGGGATATTACTGAAGACATTTCTGCTTCCTTAAGCAAGAAGGCAAAGGGAACATCTCTGAATATTTCAAGCCAGATAAATGGGGTTTTGTCTTATGGTGCCCAACACTTGAGAGAGAAATCCAACACAGGAAACTATCTCCTGGGTTAAGTCCAGTTCCTCAGCATGCCAGCCACTACATCACATAACCCTCTCAAAACTGCACTAATTCCTTTCAATAAACTGAAGCACAGATATTTTGACATCAAAACACGCTGCTTGAAAATACACTAACCCTTTTGCTTATTCATATGAGTGTAATGTTTGAACTTTTCCATTGCAGCTCAGTAGACAAATCTGAATCAAACAGTGCTCCAGACACCAGAGTGCATTGCATAAATTTAGTTTCAAGGTGACAAGAGAATGAATTATCATGATTAAGTCTGCAGTAAAAAAATAATATTGAAAACTCCTAGCCAGATGGAAATGCTCAAGAGCAGTATTCTAAAAAATAGCTGGGGACCAACTTGCATCAGAGAACGAGATCTGTGAAAATCCATGCAGTGGTTTAGATGCATATTTTCAACATTTCTGTAGGTGCTATCCAACACTTCACAAAGATTAAGCCACAAGCTCACTCTTCTTCACCTTCTTTTCCTGTAGGAATTTCACTTACCTATTCTGCCTAGATCAGGAAAAAAAACCACACACACAAGTGCAGTGAAATAGCAATATTGTGGAAGATTTCTTCAAGAAGGGGATATACATATATTTTCCAAATATTTTTGGCACTGAAGTGGGATCCATTTCAGATTTCCTGCAGCAGTCTACTTCTTCAAAAACCTTTAATCATCTTCACTGCTGGCAAGACATCTGTTGGAAGTGCTGGGAAACTGAGAATGAAAAAGCTCATAACTCTACAGAAATCACTAATAGAAAGTGAGATATAGAACATGCACAGTATTACTCGAAATGTCAAAATGTGCTGATAATAAATGGAATCTGGCTAGAAATATTTTGGAGTTGAAGCCCTGCAGTAAGCATCTCCAGAGCTAGGCAGATCAGTTCTTACAAGGATTTAGGAATTTACCTACACTGCAACCTCAGTCTGAACCCAAAAAAGAGGTCAAAAGTTACTTTTTACTCCTGTAGAGAGAACATACTATCCTTCTCCAAAACACCTATTTATTTTCTCCTCTTGCCGCAGTTCCTTTTTCTAGATCTTCTCCAGTTGTCATAGGACCTGTCACTGTGCCACCCTCTGGCACTTGCTGCCAAATGAAGCTCAGTATTCCCAGAAAATGCAATTAAAGATGGGTATTTCATAAAAGCAAAATCCCCAAATATGAGAATTTAAAGATCAGCAAGGCCTAGGGACTTCACTGAAGTTCTTGCTCCTGCATTAGAAAATACAAGGCATGTACTTCCCCTGGGGGCTTGGAGAGGTGCTGAGAGCATCTGAAAAGAAAAAAATCAGACTGGGGCTGGCTGAGGAAAGACTGTCTCAGTCCTTGCACATTTGAGAAAACTGACATTAAAATTCAGATATAATCTTCACCCAAGTGGATCATATTTAAAGACCTTTGTAAGCCATTCTGCTCTGTAGGGAGTTTCCACATTGTGAGACTGTCCTCAGTCCTCTCACCAGTGCTGGTCTTATGTTCCAGAACTATGGAAAACACTAGGTTTTGAAATTTTACCCAAGTTACCTTTGCAGCTAACATCTTACATTATTGAATGATTGTTAGTGAAATAGAACCATAATCTCTGTTGTCTAATAAAAAAGAGTTTAAAATCTAAGCAGATCTCAACAAACTCCAATGCTATAGTTGACCCAACAATAAGCCCCTTGAATTTTGGGAACAAAATCAAAAGTAGGAAATTTTCCAAGTACCATGTCTCCTGTGTGGATAGCTGTCAAAAGAAGTGGTGGGTAAGGTCATGCCTTATACTCTGCCCAGAAAAATGAGGAACAGTTTCCCATCCCCCTGGCAAAAGCATGGATACCATAAGGGAGAATACTCAAGTCCAAAAAGCTAAAGAGAAAACTGCTATTTCTCTATACTATGCATATCTAAAACTAAAAATCTAAATTTTTATTTTAACAAAACACAGAGGAAACAAAAAATGATGAGTGGATCAAAAGTCTTCTGAGCAAAAAGGAATCTAAAGAAGTATGTATTTCTCTGCTTAAAAAACACCAAAAAAAATTACTTAGGTGGCACATTGAAATAGAAACATAAATTTGTATTTAGAATTTACATTTTGTAAAATACCCACAGGTATGTCTTAATAAACATACACACACTACAGACAGAGTACACTGAAATATTTTTCATGCAGATGATAGCCAGACTTAGGTGTATATGATGTGATTTATAGCAGATGAGTAAGAGAAGCAAATCTGAAAGCGTTTAATAATTTGCACCAACACATGCAGAAACAGATATGTATCAGCTGATTTGCAGTGTGCAGTCACCATTATGCCTGAGAGGATTTAGAAATTAAAAGCTGGGCAAGAAGTAATTTGCTGGCCATATGAAACTTTTACATATTAGAGGACTGTTACATCGTGCCAGGTTAAACTCAAACTCCTCAACAATAAAACAGCAACTCTCTGGTACCTACAAGACAGCACAGCAGAAGGAATCTGGGTATCCATTTGGTTTTGGCCCTTCCTGACCCCCTGTCTTGAAAATTAATTGCTTCAGATGTGAAAAAGATGGGAGATATAGTTATTACATGTATGGACAGGTGAATAAATAACTGGGGGTTTACTCACTCTCCTTTGTGTGTGGAGCCAGTTATGAAAGTCACAGGCTGTACCCATTGATAGGTAATGACCTGGTTCTCCCTTGATCCAGAAAAAAGTGTCCTTGCTTCAACTGTTGACAGATTAAAACATTATGACCAAACACCCAATGGGATCCCACCGTAAGTGGAGTTTCCAAATACACTTTTGTGTGCCTCTCATCAGGTAAATCAGCCTTCAGTGGTGCCTTAGCCGTGGGACACCAGAGCAATGTGTGCAACTGCTGCAAAAGAGCCCTTCACAATCTCAAACAAGACATTGCCAACCCTCTGCTAAACTTCATGGGATAATCTGAAACATATGCAAATAGATGAATGGCTTAAAATTCCTTTGGATTCTATTATAAAGACAGCATGCCATCAATTGCAGTAACTACTTTAACATGCAGAAAATGACAATAGATATGGTCCCTGAAGTAGAGCAGTGATTAATCATGTAGGTTGGGGGAGTATTTTGTTGTTTAAACTTGCTTTCCTCCTTGAATTTACATCCCCTATGCCACCAGTGTTCCAATGGTGATCACAAAGGAGAAGTAGGTAGTAGCTCGGTAGAAAATACTAAAAAAGGGAAGTGTTCTCCCAGTGCCTTGATTCCTAAGGCAAATCAAGTATATAACTGACTTCACTTATAAAGTCTAACTCAGTTGTGCTGAACAGCTCCGAGATACTGAACTGCATCTACTATCCACTCATTTGATGTAGTAATCTAATATCAAAAAACATTTTATAAGTACGAATATTGCAAGACCTAGTTACTTTTATGAGTCTGAAGGCTAAATAAATAAAACTGACAATAAAAGCCCCAAATGTACGACTTTATATTTCATATCCCTCATTTCTAAATTCAAACTCAATTTATGAATACAAATTACAAATGTAAAAGATGCTACTCAGAAGTGCAAGGACAGATACATAGACAGGCAGCTGAACTCACAGCAAGCAGTCATCTAGATTTGTGAAAGGCAGTAGAATTACAAGCAAAATAAATTTCATCCACAAGAGAGCCCCATAAGTGCTACTTGGATTCGAGCAATAGTTGTGTGTTTGAGTATTTTAACACTGCATCATCTAACAAAGACCCACATTCTGTCCACACTATAACTTTATCCCTCCCACTATAACTAATGTAGCCATGCTCCTAATGAAACAGCTTTACCATATTGACATTGTAAAGCAGGCTAAAGTATTGGCAAAAAGAAAAAAAAATAAAAATAAGAGATAATGGACAATGGTACATGTGGATTTGAAATCAGTAACATTTCAGAACTTTTAACATTTAAAAGAAAATCAAAATACAGAGTTATTACATCATGCAATACAGTACAAAGATTGTATGCATTCCTCTGAGAGCTGTTGATCTAAAACACTCAGATAAAAACTGTTTCTCTCTATGAGCTCTCTATATTAAAGAGCAGGATAATGCACCTCTGAAGCTAGAAACCTCTTCCAAGCTCCAGGCTGACACTTAGTTATGAAATGGGTGGAAATTTCCCTTTCCATATTGCATAGAGAAAAATAATTTTTCACATAGACAAGTCTCTTATCACTCTGCATGAGATGAAACAAATGCAAATTCTATTTCTATTCTGAATAAACAGACAGAAATGTTTCTGTCACCAGAGAAGAAAAAAAGAACATCCACATCAATCTGGAAATGAGTGAACCTGTTTTCTTCTGAGTCAAAGCAATGTCCTTTGACACCTCATCTTCAGCAAGAACAGAGTTCCAGTTTCAAGCTAGCCCCAACCTGAATCTCTTGTTGGACTGGTAGGGGACTCCTAAAAGCAAAATTTAGTTCAGAAGTGTTCACTGTCTCTCTTTCATCCCTTGCTGTCCTCAGGACAGGAAGGACTCAGGGAATGGCAGAACAACCCTTACTCCAGCATTCAGGTTTCATAGGAAGACTTTAAAAAAAACATAAACACCATGTAGGTAAATAATGTGAAAATAAATATCTTCATATTCAGCTTTACACATGTAGGTGCCCTCTTTTGTTTCATCTAGGCCAAAACATCAGACTAACTAAATATTGAATATTACCATGTAAAAAAAAAAAAGACCTTGGGCTAATACATCCAAAAGAGGAAGAATTTTCCTGTACCTACTAATGCAATTAAAAATATTAGAGCTCCATGGCTTATACATATGCAAATGTTATGCTAACATGCCAACATTTATTTTAGTCCAAATTTCACAATGTTTTCACCAGCAGCTCTAGCATAGAGGGGATAAAATTTGCTCTGCTCTCTTTCTATAAAGAATAAATAGAAAAAGATTTCTGAGAGGCAGTCTTCCCAAAAGACAAGACTTTACGAGTGATTTTATAATGGTGGTTAAAAAACCTCCAGTCTTTGCAGTAGCTTAACAAAAAGCCTTGCATTTTATCTTGTGTCAAGATGCTCAGTGTACATACCTGGCTTTGTCTCTGCATACACCAGGTTGCAGTATTCTCACTCTCAGTACGAGTGCACTACCCTGATGTAGGTATGTGCTTGGCCAGAAACAGTAAAACAGTCAGTTTGTGAGGAGCTGGAATCAGGAAACGCTTTTGAGGCTTGGCCATATCTGCAAAAACAATTTTTTCAGACAAAAGGCTGTAATTAGAAAAGAGATATTCCAAAGGGATTTCCAAAGAGCATTAATCTAGGTCAGCATTAATCCAGTCTCAAATGGGATTCAGCCTTTTTTCTTGAATCTTTCCACTGAAATGCTCATTTTAGTGAAGCTTTGAGAAACCCATACGATGACATAAATAACCTTTGCAATTTACAGAATGAGATTTAGAAAGAGTTGCTGTCAATATGCTGCAACCTTTTTTTCTTCTGTACTTCTTATAGATCTCTCCTAGACACTGAAGGTCAGAGAAGAGAAGAATACAGTGCAAATCTCTGTGAGAAAGAAAAAACAACATTGAAGCTTTGGACAGAACATTTTTTCTTAGTATGGAGTCCTGCTTTCCCAAGATAGCTGTAAAGTAAAACACAAAAGCATCCAAAATCAGCAAAAAGGGTCAGTGGCATTTATGTAGTGCCCCTGCATGCACTTGGAAGAGGTAACACACCAGTATTACTGTGTGCTTCACACCTAAGCCTGACTACAAAGTATTCCATTAAATTTGCACTAACTTCTCATTTGGCTGATTTTGAAAAAGAAACTCAAAACACAGGGGCAATTTTATGCAATTGATTTTTAAGAAGAACTCATCTCACCAAATTTACACTTCACTTACATTATCCCTAATCTACAAGCAGAGCAACTGGGCTTCCTCAGTGGCTTGCAATAAAATTTCAATTCTCCCCATCCCAGCAAGAGCACACTGCACTCCCACATGGAAGCACCTAACTCCTCAGTTAACTATCATATGTTTCCAAATGCTTCAGGGTGTATCACAAGTATCTCTTATCAACAAAGATGATTTATTTTTCTTTTTCTAGAAAATCATCCTGTGTTTTAAACACCTGCATATTAAAAGTTAACATCAAGACAGGTTTTATAACTTCAATTTAGTTGCAGTATCCGTTATGGCATGGATTTTCTTTAAGAATAAGAATCAAGCAGAAATATCTTCCTCTGCCACACTGTTTGGATTGTAAAAGCCTCTCCTCCCTGGAAGAATCAGTGCCAATAAAATTTAGCCTTTCCTTTTGGGCCCCCAAACCCTTGACTTTGGCTCTAGCAAATTTTGAAAGAAATTTCTAGAACATGTTCGTGTGTTCTGGAAAGCTGCCATATTCAAGCAGCAGCAGCTGAAAGGTCATGAGGCTTAACACAGAAGTGTATCATAAAATCAAGTTTGAAGGGATTTTGTAAAAAGAAATATAGAATGCAATTTATGAGGATCATCTCCACTCAAACTCCTGTGATACAGACCATGCTAAGTTGCCAATTTGCCAGCATAAATAGGAAAATGCTTATAATTATGTTCCCCTGTGCTGCTGTTCTGGAAATTTTTGACCATTTAGGACGTTCCAGAGCCAGTGGTTATCCAAGAAGCACAAGAGGAAGGCCACAAGTGGGAAAGAATTGTGCATCACTGAAGCATGAGGGTGCCAGTCCAAACGTGGGGTACCAGTAAATGCACCGAGATGTTTGTAAGGGGAAAAGAAACTGCTGAGAGGCCTCCAAAAGGCTGAATTTACCACTGGGCTCCCATGAGAGCCACATCCTATGGGACAATGCAAAAATGTGATTCAACTACATGATGACTTTCCAGAGAGATGGAGTCAGGATGATTAGTTGAGTGAATTGTCTCATAGTTTTACCACAGACTGCACAGCAGTGACCAGCAGGGTTTTGTTGTTGACTTCTGTGGATGATTACAGCACGAACAAGAATTTTGAGATGGTTTTGGCAATTCTTTTTTCTTTTTGAGCAAGGGTCTTAAGATATCTTTTATCTAGATATATATGAGGGAAAATGGGAAAAAAATAATTCACACCTACTGACACAGGCATCTAGCTTCCTGCATAGCATAAGTTTGCTAAAAAAAGGTGAGTCAGAGTGGAAATGTAATTTAATTCCCTAAATTTAAAAGTTAATAATGTCTCTTTATGTGCCATGCCACCTTCAAGCATCAACCATAGTAAATAAAATTCAAAACAAAAAAAGGCCCTGCCTATATGTTTTCTCCTGAAATTTGTGCCCAAAAAGTTATTTATTTGGTGAACACCATCTTTGTGTTAGGTGGCAAATATAAAACAGACTTCACCCATTTACATATTTCTGTTTCATAAAACATTTAACTGAGACTGGATACAACAACTATGAATAACTGAGGCAAACCAAAAACATATCCATCCACTCAAAATCATAATTAAACACATTTCCATTCATACTTACTTTGTTTTCTCACAGTGAGCAACTTAATAGGAAGAAGACTGACAAAACTGTACCAGAGTAAGTTATCAATTTGTTTGTTTTTTCAGGAAAACTGTTCTGCTTGAGAAATATTAGAGACAAATTCTATGGGTCATTTAGGGATGGAATAAAACTCACAGAGAGGGTTAGCAACATTCAATTTAGTCTCCAATGAGCAGCAATAGCAGAGAAACTGCCAAGGCTTCTTACCTATGCCAGAAACACAAGCCAGATCCTATTCATGGACTTGGAAAAGTTAAGTCAGTGGAGCAAAGCTGGCCAACTAGCTTACCTTGGGCAGAAGTTTGGGCAGAAGTTCTAGACTGTAATTCTAGTTTATTTGGGTTGGTGTGAAATACTTTACCCATCCCATGCACCTCCATGTAAAACCAGTTCTTCCTAAGGGTGTTAAATTAGATGGCATGGGCTCCAGATGACTTAGCCTGATTTCAAGCATTTCACAGCAAAATATGGGTTTAGACCAGCAATTTCTACTCCACATCATCAGAACTATGTCAAAATGATAAATCACCAATTTAAAATGCTATAGGTCATAATCCATACATTTAGCATTATCCAGTGTAAGAAGGCACTGAGGAAGCCTCGGTCATCACCTACTGACATTTTTATTTAACTGAAAAGCAAGAAAATGAATGCTTTCAATGTCAGGACCTGACATTAGAGGAACCAGGCATTTGCAGATATACAGAGAGCTTAGTTGGCCCAAGAAAGAAAAAAAACAACCTGATCTGAGGCCTAAGGAGTTATCATTACTTCAAACTGAGACAGACCATTTGGACTTAGTGATCTTAGAGGTGTTTTCCAACCTAAATGATTCTGTGATTCTCTGTGTACAAAGGGGACAAAATGACAATCTGGAGTGGCAGACCCAAAGCATGTGTACTTTGCTGAAGTTGCCATTTTACCTAAACTGAGGAGCTGGCAGTACATTGCACATCTCTCAGAAGTGAGGCAGGCAGCAGTGTGAAAATCTTCCTCTGGGCCAGGAGCCCTCCAAGAGGAAAAACAGAGCAGCCTCAGACGAAGGCACTCACAAATCATCCATCACCAGAAGGAGCAAATGTCCTGCTCCTGCCAGCAGTCCCACTGGCTGCCAACAGCTATCACAGCAAGACTAGGAAACAGCTCAGAGATCACCCAGGACACATTCAGAAATGGAGGGATCTCTCTGTGCAGCATGAAGACATCTGCAAGCAGGCATCAAATGTGGCAGCTGCATGTGGAGCACCTTGTCCAAGCCTGTCCCCATCTCCTGGCTGTGGGGACACACAGAACAGCTGGCTCAGGGCTGCTAGCAGCATAGAAGCCTGTGTGGACCAACCCAGCCACTAAGGACTCCACTCCCTACTGGATTTGGAGAGAGGAATTAGCAGCCACAGGCCTCCACATAATCCTAAACACCGTTGCTCACATGATGATGCAAGAGCACTGTCATTTCCCTCCACCACGTGCATCTGAAATCACAGTCTCACTTGCATAGGTTAGCATAAAGGAAATGGGTTCACACCAATCTCCACTATTATCAGGCCCCTCAGAAGGATAGAAAACTAATCCTAGCAGGTCCAGAGTACATGGGACACAATTTTTTCCCCACTGAGGTAAGTATTTTCCAGAAAGGTAGTTTTAAATTCTTTTTTGTGCTGCTTTTCTGTAATTTCTCATCTGATGTTTTTCCCCCTAAATCACTGACTCCACTTATCTTTTGCATAAATACTTCTCTGAATGCATTTCAAATAAAAATTACTTCAATTTATTGACCCACAAAAAAATCATTCCATAATTCAATCAGGGATAATAATTGCTCTTGAAGCTGTGAAATGCCTCAACTTCAATTTTCTGTGTAATGAACTATAAAATTTTATATTCAATAATAATGAAGTGTACATTCACTGAGGCATGCATTTCTAACCACATAGTTTTAAGAGGAATGACATTTTTAAAAGCAGTTACACTCCACACTAATTAATTTTTAGAATATAAACACTCTCCAAAGTTGCAAAATTAGGCAATTATACAATAATCTGTTATAACCATAACAGTTTTTCAGTTCTGAAGATTATTTTTTTACTTATTTTCTCACCATTGCTAGGCTCTCAGCACATATGGATGAGTACTACAAAGCCAATCAGCAACACAAAATGTATGCTTTGCATTTTAGCTTAGACTTGTGGTGTTTGCAGAACAGTGTGTGTCTAACTGCTGTTCCCACAGCTGTAAAGCTTTAAGACTTAGGAACGCATTGAACCAGAGTCTGTCCTCACATAATTGGAGTGGCGCAAAGTTTTGTTTGGGGGTGTTCATTTAAAGCACAAAGCCCCATCTGACGAACCCCAGGTTGTTCCCCACATGATAAAAGTGCAGGGTTATTCATTACCCTGTGACATGTAATTAACATGATGACTGGCTCTATACACCTTATAAACAATGAACACTTTTCTTATTTCCTTTTAACTACCACCATTTAAAATCACAAGGAGAGAGGGGGAGGAGAAAAAAAAAAAGCTACAGCCACTGAGGAAATTTCCAAATTAAGAGGTCCTTGAGATTCCAAAACAAGCCCAAAAAACATAACAGACACTCTTCATAAAACACTCACAATAGCAGAGGCCCAGCTCACAACCTTTAACTGCTGCAGCGCTCGCTCGTCAGTGCAGGATGCTGAGGCCGTACAAAGGGATCCCACAGCTACTGCACATCACGGGCTAATGAATCTTTTCCCATGACAGGTACAGACCTCGGGACTGGGGTGGGAGCCAGGCTGTCAGAGGAAAAGTTCAGAGACTCTGCAGTGGCAAAGGCTCAGTGTGCAAGGTCCTGCAACTGTCTGGAAGATTTACCTCCGTCCATCAAGGTTATACCAACTGTTCTGTAAATCCCAGAGCACACCTACCTGTCGCCACGTTTCAGTCAAACCTATCAAAAGCATACACAAACAAAGCTGCTGTCAATCTTTAAGCTACTTCCTGAATTCAAATATATCTATCAGAGCTGAGAAAATTTTCCTTTTGTTTTGTCAAAACCTTCCTTACTCTCTTGGGTAGTTCAGTCTATTACAGGCATTTGAGGGAAACGTGGAGAAAACTTTCTTCAACTCCTTTTCTAGTTGCTGTTTATTAAACATAATGTAGTAATTCTGGCCAATTCTCAGTAACTAGTGAATAATTCTACTAATTCTATTTGAAATGTAGTCTAGGACCCTGAATACTTTCTCCAGTTACAT
Source organism: Lanius collurio (assembly GCA_020086605.1). Lineage (NCBI taxonomy): Eukaryota > Metazoa > Chordata > Aves > Passeriformes > Laniidae > Lanius > Lanius collurio. Next base: position 2,475,915 of record JACBWW010000034.1, on the reverse strand, counting down.
ACAATGTATGTTTCATTCTTATTTCTGAAAATCAGAGTACAAACCTTGCTGCTGGAGCTAATGCACAGAGATGCAGCACAGATCTTGTCAGTCTCTACTTATTCACAGAACACCAGATTTTCTCATACCTTTGCCACAAACAGCACTGGCTTTCCTGAGTGTGGGACCAATCTGTACTAACATCTTTCCTCTGGTGACTTTGCTTGTTTCTGAAACTGAGAAAGCCCCAAAAAGGAGGATTCTTCTTCTATCATTTCAAATTCCTGTTATCAGCCAGTCATCAGAACTGCCCCTTTAGCCAACAGGGGAGTAAACGCCTTCCAGATCTGACCTATTTTTATTTAAGTAGAAACTAGTTGTGTGCTAGATGCTCCTTTTTTCTTGTGCTGACCACAAGGACTGTTAAAATGACAGAGAAATCATGGTCAACCTACCATTTAAAAGAACAGGATCCCTACAGACATCTTCCAAGAGTTGTGTGAGGGTCTCTTCACTAAGTCTTCCTTTTAGTCTCATTGAGAAGAAGAAACATGAGTGAAACCTTTTTTAGCCAGACTTGTCCTGAAAGAAATCACAGACTCTGGTCTGTGAAAATCAACAATTAATCACAAAAAAATTATGATTTCTATTAATTCTTTTGGTCAGGAAAATAAAATCTTTTTCTGTTATTCTGTGAAGAGGACATTTCCACTTTGATGTTTTTCTAACTAAACTTTTTGTATTCATAGCCACACTTTATTTTGAAATTTGCCTGCATTTTAATCACAAAACAAATGCTACTGGAGTGAGCCAAGTAAAAAATCAACAGCTCTAGTCACAAGATCATGTTCCACATTTAGGGTGTTGTCCTGCCAGGGAACACAATCTCTTTTGCAACTGTACCCTGCTTTCCTTCAGCTTCTTACCTTGTGTCTCAGGCCTTACAGAGGTGGAAGTTTTTGGCACTGCAATTTACCTTCTCCTTCAGCTTTTGGCTCATCCCTAGGGCATATCTGATGGGCGCTAATCTACCCTAATTAGCCTAAAGGGAAAACAACAGATAGTTTGTAAGACTTGAAAGGCTTGTTCAGGAAAGTTGACATCTCTGGCAAAGAGCTTAATGTGTCTGCAATCAAGACAAAAGGAGAGATTGGATCACCATAATGAACTCTAATTTTATATTGCTCTAGAAGGATAAAGTGAGGGTGAATTGAGGCTCTGAAATCTTTTAGCACAAGAGCAAATGAAAGCTTTAAATTACGCATTTTTTTTCTGTCAACTGAATAAGCACGACTTTATAAGCATGATTTAATCCAAAAAACAGATGCACCCTTCCCTTAAGACAGAAATCTAAGCCAACTGGCTTGCCTAAGCATTTTCTGTGCGTGATTATTGGACGTGGCAGGTTGAAAGAACCAAGAAGCAGGATTTTAAGCCATGGCAGGAGATGCAAAGAACAGAGGTCCAAATCTTCACAGGAAATAAAAGCAGGCAAGAGAGAGAGAGAGAGACTAGTGAGGGAAGATATTCAGCAGCATTTAATCAGAGAGTTCAGGAATCAGGCTCTGAATGCAGTGATGACATGCACAAGTGGCGGTAGGTCCTCTTTGTGCGGTTGCGCCGCGCGAGCAGCATTGCAAGTTGTCGTGCATCATCCATAGCCATGGTTACAATTTTTACCTAGTAATGATTCCATTGTAATTAATGGATGTTCCCACTGCATAAGGCAGAATACTGATGAGGAATGTGAAGGGCAGACAATAGTTTAACTATCTTTGATTAAAGTCTCACTTTGCGTTGAGCAAGCTGCATTCATCATGTTGCCTCTCTCTCAGTTTTCCCTTCTTCCCAATTATCGATAAACTGAACTAACAGATTTCCACCCCAGTAGATTTTTGTCTGTTGGGTTTTGTGCACTGTCTCTCCTAAGTTTTCAAGGCAGACCACAGACAAAAGTAGGTGCCCCCCTACACTTTGAGTTAATTTCACTTTTGGAAGAGAATGGATGTAATTCTGCTCATGTTGCTCTAACCGTGTCTCCAGCTTATTAACAACTAGTTACAGAATATCCTGGATAAAGCTGAAAAACATTAAGTTAGATGTAATGCTAACATATTACTGTATGCAAAATTTACTGCTGATTGAACTCTTCAGTCAGCAGTAAAGAGCCTGAATGTTTGGCCCTGCAAACACACACAACTGATAACTTGACAGAGGACAAATTCTGGCCCAGAGTGCACCTACACAACTGTCACTGCTTCAGTGGGAAGAGCAACAATTCTTCCTTCAAACTTCTATTAAATACTGTTATTTTTCAGTTTTGGTATTTCAATGTCACTTAATTTTGTCCTGATGTTTCCAGCTGCTCTTGAGAGCTTCATGAAGTTTTTGACTTTGCTGCTTGGTTAAAAAAGACTAAACACATGTTGGTGCTTTCACTCAATTTATTCCCAGTGGAAAGGAGAGAAGCCCGAGGAGCAGCAGATGAAGCAGGACCACAAAAAAAATAGGAAAGTGAAAGCTGGATGCTGCCAGCTCCCCACCAACACTCACTACATGAGAACTAGTGCCTGTAATCCCAAATACGTGCACATGCATATGCATGACTGTAGTGCCAGTGATGAATAGAAATGTTTGTCTCGCTCATGTGAAAAGACATCAGCTGCTTTTGGCTTCAAAGTCAAGATGTCTGGTTTTAGCCTTTTTTCTGTCAGAGACACCTGATGGATCTGGACTGAGTCCCACAAGGATAAATCAGGAGCCTTTAGCTAATTTTTCTGTAGACCATGTAGAATTAAGGGAAATGTCTAAAGTCGATATCAATGGTTTTAAAACTTTTGTTAAAGTCTCTCTTTTTTCTTTCTTAAGGAAGATACCAATATGCTGAGAGCTGTTAACAGAGAATGGAAGAGCTCAAATTCACATTTGTCAGACAGAGGAGATGAGGTAAATATCATGCACAGAATAAGGAAACCTCTTTAATCATGGTTGGGTATTTACAGGTAATGAAACTAATAAGAGACATGCTAACATAAATATCAACACACACAAAAAAAAAAAAACCAACATGAAATTGGGTTTTTCTCCATCCCAAAACAGAACTTAAAGTAATTGCCAGCTTTTGTCAATGAGCAAAGAAACTTATCTCCAAAGAGCTTCCAGTTATGATGTGTTACACATAAAAAAGTGATGGACTACTGTTTAGTCTTGTGTCCTGCCCTGTTTTCCTATTGTATGACTCAAAAACTGTATGAAGTACTTTTAAAGTATGTTATGTTTCTCAGAACCAGTGACAAAAAAAAAGTTTTTAACTAGCTGTAAATCCAAACACAGAAACTCTGTTGAACCATTTTATTTCCCATTTTCTTGTTGTTCTTACTAAGTAATTAAAAAAAACCAAAAAACAACTTCCCTACAACCACAATCAACTCCTTGATTTGTGTTAAAATAAAGAACATAAACATTACCAGATCATTAACTTGGAACATGGTGAATGGAAAAGGAAACTCTAATTTGATAATATTTGTTAGTTTTAAGCAAGCCATTTAATATATTATTGGTGAGATCCAAAAGAAATTACAAAAAACTTGACCATTTGAACTATTTAAGTAAAACATGAGAAATACACTATATGGAAAAAGTGTGCAGAGGTAATGGCAAAAGAACCAGATGTCTTTGTAGGGCTTTTCAGTCTTTAACTTCAGCATCAGTATGATAAAGAGCAACATAAAAACCTGTCACTGCTACAGCCAAGCGAGAACACATACACACACTTTCAGCACAGCCAAGATATGACATTTTTAGGAACATGGAGTGCATCCATTTTGTTCTCATGTTTGTACATTTCTGTAAGCACGGCCAAGTTTTTGCAAGGCAGAACTCAAAGAGAAAGACCAGGAGGCTGGATAATGCTGAGTGTAGTCTAACAGGATATACCGGCCTATTGGTTTTCCTCCAGATGTTCTTCAATGGAACCAGTGTTTCAATGGCCAAGTTTCACTAAGCTCCATGATGTCAAACATAAGGTTCCCTACCACATGACTCAAGAAATTAAGGATAAAAGCACTGACTTAAGTGTGATTGTGAATCTGGACAAATTCCTAGGAATAAATTCTTGTTGCAGAATGCATATATTGACAAAAGACACCCAGGGGGTGCTTAATGAAGATAAGTGAAATATTAAAAACATAAAAATGCATGAACATATATTAAAAAAAAAAACTCAAAAAGGTTGTAACAATAATTAGGAAGTTTTTCAGAGTCATATAAACTTCCACTTAAATGGATAAGTTTAGATCCACAGTTCTGCTGGAAAACCTTATGAATTACTATAATGGCCAAACTCCAGAGCCTAAATTTTTACATCATTTTTTGATTTATGATCCATATAATTGTCCTGATCTGGTGACCAAAAAATTACTGAAACACATAAAATTCTTGCACCAAAATGAGAGTTGCTGCTTAGTGTCACATTCTCTTCCCCTCTTCTAAATTGAAACAAAGGATTCTTACATTATCAGATTCCAACAGAACCTGTTCTCAGAAAGATAATAAATAATCAGAAAGTTGAAAGACACCCAGAATTTTCCTCTTCAATACAGTGAAAGGCAGACTATGGAAGGAAAGAAATTACTCCTGTCCTATTGCTGCTCTGATTACTATTTATGGATCACTTAGTGAACAATTTGTCATACTTGACACAAGTTGTGACTGCATCAGTGACAGTAACTGAAATACCAGCTGCTGACTCATGAGTCAACCATGTATTATTGTCTCTATAGGTTACAGAAGATGTATAAAAAAAACCACAAAGAAATCACACCAAACAAAACAGGCGGAGATTTTATGACAAATTAACTTCTCAGAACAAAATTGTAAAAATAGCTTCCATTAGGAAATCCCTCTTTTTGGATTTTTCACACTTCAACAAATATTTTAGTTAAAAAAAAATCAAAGAAAAAGGAATGGGTGGTGTGAAAAAGTTTGACTTTCTGTGGTGGGTTGGACACCAGGTGCCCACTAAAGCCACTCGATCACTCCCCACCTCAGCAGGACAGGTGAGAGAATATATAAGGAAAGGCTCATGAGTTGGGATAAGGGCAGGGGGAGATCACTCACTGATTACTGTCACGGTGCAGTCAGTTTACCACACGTTGTCTCCTCCACTCCTTGTTCCTCAGGGACAGGACTCCTCACACTCTTCACCCACTCCAGCGTGTCTCCCACGGCAGACAGTTCTCCATGAACTTCTCCAGTGTGAGTCCTTCCCACAGGCTGCAGCCCTTCACAAACAGCTCCAGTGTGAGCCCCTCCCATGGGTTGCAGTCCTTCAGGAACAGGCTGCTCCAGCGTGGCTCCCCCATGGGGGCACAAGTCCTGCCACCAAACCTGCTCCAGTGTGGGCTCTTTTTCTACAGGGTCACAGGTCCTGCCAGGAGCCTGCTGCAGCACAGGCTTCTCATGGGGTCACAGCCTCTTTCAGGCATCCACCTGCTCCTGCATGGAGTCCTCCACAGGCTGCAGGGGGATCTCTGCACCGCTGTGGGACTTCCATGGGCTGCAGGGACACAGCTGCTTCACCCTGGGCTGCACCTGGGGCTGCAGGGGAATCTCAGCGCTGGCACCTGGAGCTCCTCTTTCTGCACCGACCATGGTGTCTGCAGGGCTGTTCCTCTCACATATTCCCCCTCCTCTCCCTGGCTGAAGTTGCCCTTGAGAGGTTTATTCCCCCTTTTTAAAATCTGTTATCCCAGAGGTGCTACCACTGGTGCTGCTGGGCTCAGCCAAGGCCTGAGGCAGGTCTGTCTCGGAGCTGGCTGGCATTGCCTCCACCAGGTACAGGGAAAGCCTCCAGCAGCTCCCCACAGAAGCCACCCCAAAACCTTGCCCTGCAAACTTAATGCATCCTCCTGCTCAAAACAGACACATTCTCCAAAGCCATTGCCAACCTTGTGTCAAGGATATCTGTTCCCTTCTGCACACAACAGAAACAAACTGTAAGAATTGATGGATTGCACCCTTTTTTCCAAGAAATTTCTTGTTTCGTAAATGCTAGTGTTCAAGAAAATAGCTTTGTATCAGTTCTTCATGAAAAAAAAGGATTACTGTAGAAGGCTTGATAAGCTCCCACCACTCTTGTGTCACACTCAGGCAACCTCAGCTAAAGGCCTTGCCACTGTTCCATCTATAATTCCAAACCACAGTATCACATGATTTCACAACTGGCTCTCATTATCTTCCACCACATAAAATCTTTGGGATGAATGTGCCATACTTAGTTAATTCAGCACTTTTTCCCAGTTATGGAGAAATAAAGAATATCTACATACCAGGTTAAGATTCCTTGGAATGTTTGAGAAGAGGATGCAGGTCTATAAATCATTTGAAAATGGACATGTACACATGTTTTTAATTGACATAAGGACATGATTCATAGTAGAATATAAGAAAAAAATCTAGCAACTTTATTTTGGTCTACTGATTACCCCTCCTGCACAATCTCTGCATGGTTGAGACTTGGGGTTTCAAACACCCTGCTGACAAACTGTCCAGAAATACAAGTGCCTGACACCTTCATGTCATTAATATTTTCAAGGCAGACTCTACCAAAAAAAAGAGTTTTCTAGAGAATCAGTTTACTAGAGGTCTTCCAATTTCAAAGCTACGCCCAGAACTTCAGAAATGCTCCAAACATTACATTGCCCTGGGAAATACACTACTACTGACACTTGTGAGACTTGAAGCTCTGCTGAATGTTAAAGAAGCTGAGTACTTCCTATGACAACATTTCTCACATGACTTCCAAATGTGACTCTTAAGCACTGATGATTCCCAAAGCAGAGAGCCTGCTTCACAAGACTTCTGGAAGATTCAGCCAAAAACATTTACCTGTTTCTAAGGAACAGAGAAGGGAAAACATGGGATTTTTGCTCCTGATGGAAAAAAAAAATAACCTTTGCTTATTAAATTGGTTGTGAAACAAAGGTTTGCATAAGACAGGAAAGTTGTTCTGTGTCAAGGATAGACTTTCAACTACACCTGTAAAAATCTGCCTATACTTGGCCCACCCAGAATCCCTAAAAAAATTAAAAAGTCTATTTAAGTAAGTCCAACACGAATTGGAAGTTGGAATTGAACTGCTAATTTCCCTGAAGACTCCTCAGCTCACTGGAACATGCAGCTGAGCAAAACATTTCCTGCAATTAAAGAAGAGAACTTGTAATGACACTTTTTATCTTCCATGACACTTTGGCTTAAGTCTGAAGGGGGAAAGATGTGACTGGATGCACAGTGTGGAAGTGTGAGGATGGAGACCAGCTAGAGACTGAGGGGTGAAGACATTTTGTAAGAGAAATCAGGAGTGCAACTGGGCCTCCTTGGCCAGACACCAAGGATGGAAATAGATACAACAGGCAGAACAAACTGCCCAATGGAAACGTGGGAGCAGAGAAGGGAAGGCAAAAAACATGTTGATATGCCCCTTCAGGGACAACCTATATAAACCTGCACAAACCACAAGGTGGTATAAGACCTTGCAGAAAACTTACATATGGTAAGTTACTGCCTTCTGGCAAAATTTGGCTTAGGCTACTTGAATATTTTAAAATTCAGCAACAGAGGTAAGTAAATTTCTCTGGTTAATGCATAAATTGGGTGAGACTAATGCTCCCCACCCACCATCTTGTGTCCTCGTGCAGCCATGAGCAGTTATCTAGGCAAGCATGAAGTGGTATTTTCCCCAATGCACTCACAATTTCCACTAGTGAGAAGCAGTACCTTCCTGACCAGAATCCAATCAGAGCAATCTTTTTCTTCAATAAGTTTACTTGATTACTTTTCAAAGCCAAGTCAAGTTTAAGCATCCAGAGTCCCAAGCCAGAGTACTCCTCTATGTGAAGCTGCTCCCTGTGGATGGTTTTGAGCCTGCTGCTGGCCATTGCATTTAAAGCCCTCTTTCTTATATTAGAAGAGACAACAAGCAGTCTTTGCCTCTTTTGCTCCTCTCTCCATCAAATTTGTCAGTTTATAGGCCTTCACCCTTCTGTTTCCTGCATCATCTGCAGAGCTGTATACATTTCATAATTCTTAAACAAAAAATGACTCCTTACTGCCTTTCCCTTTTTCTCTTCCACATCCTCTATAGCAGACACAACAGATAAGAGCATCCATCAATATTAAACAACAATTATATAAATGAAGATACAATGCACAAATATGAGATCAAGATTTTTTTTTTTTATGAATAACACTCAGTAAGTAAGAAAATGTTGGCTGCTGTCATCTGTGCCTAATATTTAATGTTTTCATATGGGCATTAGAGATGAGCTTTCAAAAAGAAATATTTCTAAGGGAAGGGAAATATCCTTCTTACTCTAGTAAGAGAAGATATCAAATGTATTGCCCAGGTCCACACAGTGAGGAAACAAAGGAAGAGGTTGCTTTGAAAAGAGAAACAAACAAGCAGATGGAGCCTCCAAAGTGGAGAATAAGACATTTTAATTTCGTTTGAGAAAACTCACTGAGAACATCAATGGGGAGGGAAGGACAATGACTCAAAGATTAACAGCTATGTTCATTCTGGAGGTGAAATGGAGTCAGGGATAGCAGAGTTAACAGGATAAATAAAGAGTGCACTGTAGAAAAGCTTTGGTGTGTTTCAGGGCATAAAAATTAATGTTCAAAAATAGAATGTAAGACTCCAAAAATTTGAGAAATTTGTGTCTGCAGGTATGTTTCCTTCTCTTTCTTCAAACATATTTATCTTCAATCAAGACATGGGGCAAGAGCACATTGGAGTAACCTTGAGAGTAACAAACTATACAGCAAACAGCAACACTATATAATGAGATATCAAATAATAGGGGAGTTTTTGACATACTCAAAAAGCAAGATGAAGAAAGAGAGAGGTATCAGACACATTGAATCAAAACATACTCAAACTGTTCTGCATTCCTGAACATGAGCTCTCACATCACCCTTGTGATCACGCAGGACCATCATCTTAACAAGTAAGATTTTGAAAAAGCAGTGCTAAAAGCATTTGAATGGGCTCCAGGGAGTCAGTACAACAATTCTTAGAGAAAGCAGATCAAGCAAAACAACAAGATTATTACAGATTCCCCAAACAGAAATTAAATTTTAGCAGAATACCTCACAACCCTGAAAAAATAATGATCTCCAAAGCAGGCAGCTTTTCACCAAAGGGCCAGCTCAGATCTTCATCTGTTTTCAGAGAGTTACGTACATTTTCCATCACTGACACAGAGATCAGTCTTGGGTTCCAAGAGTAGGTCCAGAAGCCATTAAACCAAATGACAAAAGCTGTCACACAAAAAATTACACTGGAATGCATATTCTGAGGGCCAAAGTTTGCCCTACATTGGGACAAAGAATTCTGGACTATATTCCCAAGTCACCAGAAGAGAAATACATTTTTGAAAGGACAGAAAACAAATACCAAATGCATCTTTTCTGGTAGAAACATTTGCAGAAAAAAATCCAAGGGTTCATAGAATTCAGTTTAAAGAAATTTCAGTACGCTTAAGCCACTGATCTGAAATTTTTGTAAAAAAAACTTATTTTAAATCTTTTAGAAAGAAAAATGGATGAAAGGAAGTGGATGTAGTAGTTCAGCTGCTGTTTTTACTGCAAAGGCCAGCGTTTGGGGAAGGACTTACAAAAATGTAAAGCAAGACATACAAGCCACAGGCAGAGATCTTCCTCCACAAGAGCAAGTCAAATACTAAAACCCAGAAGAACTGAGGGAACACACTGAAGTGAAAAATTAACAGTCCTTGGCACCTGGCACTTACAAACTCTATTAATACAGAAATATAAAAGTGCATAATGTCCCTTTAAATCAGACATGCAATTTTATATAAACCTCAGCGTAGAACTTAAATCTACCACAGATCAGGTTACATAAACTGTGTAACAGATGCTTTATATTCATTTTTTCATTCTTGTTTAAGGTTTTATTCTTTCCTAATCAAATGTTTACATGACTAAAATTTGGGCTAACTTGAAATTATGTGTTTTATTTGAATTTTTGAAAGCATGAGATGCCCATAGTTGTCTTGGCAGTATTTAAAATACTGAAGTCATTAAAATATTTTTCCAGTCCAACAAGGAAGAGAGCAAAGTTGAATGTGCTATATGGCAACATTTTTCTACTGGATGTACTGGGGTATCTGGCAATCAAAATTCAGTGTTTTCCCGTGCCACAGAGGAAACAATATTGATCCTTCAAGCAGGATTATAAAATACAAATAAATATACGTCAATAACAGATCATAAGAAAATAAAATCATCTGGATTATATAACGAAATATATCATATATTTGTATTTCTTTTCTGCAGGAAAAGAAATTAAATGGGACAAGAGGAATTAAATAGATTTTATAGCTTTAAAAGTGAAAGCAAGGAAGATATTAGCATGAGGATTCTTAATCGGAATTTAAAGGAAATATATCAAATTATTATGGCCTAGATTGCAAAAAGGAACCTTTTCCCAAGTCACCATGTCTTGAAACTTTAGAGGTCAGTGTACTTTGATAAATTCAGAACTTCCAAAATAATGTTTCCAAGATTTTTTTTTTTTAATAGCCATTAGTACCTGATGATGTAAGAAACTTTTTTTCAATTATAAATCTTCACTTCAAAAACTCAGGTTAAAATGCCCATTAAAAGGCAAACATTGCCTAAGTGTCACTTAAATGCAAAGAGGACACCAGAGAAACAGAAGAGACAGTGTTGTGGTGACATTCTGTCTTCTGCCATGAGGTCTGAAGCTCGCTGAGGCCATGGCACAAGGGGCCTACACAGTAAATGGTATTTGAGAGCCCTCTTAACTAAGCATCCCCATCTCTACTTGGCCCTCAGTTTTAGGGACCTGGACTTGTTGGCCCAGCCTCTATTAGTCTCAGTTTTTTTCTTGAGATGAAGAATAGTCAAGCATCGATTTTTTCTTAATATTAGAAATATGACAAATTTCAGAGGAAGTGGTGCCCAAACAAGGGAAAAGGATCTGTGCAAGTGTCTGTCAGGATGGCTGCCCATCTGTCCATGCTCCAGACCACCTGAGTCTGTACCTCAACTTTGAGCCTCTGAACAGTCCTGCTACACTTGTGACTACCCAGATCACACCACTAAGTTCTTCCAGGTGTTGTTCTCATCAAACCATTGACTGAAACAAATCTAGTTTAGTCATAAACATAAACTTCCAGGAAATTATTATTTAAAAAAATAGTTCCTTCACTGAGTATACATGAAAGCTAGTAAAAGAACGAAGATGTTGTAATGATATAACAACTTCAGTGAGTTATATCTGTCCTATGCTCTTCCCAAAGATGGTAGAGATGTTTTGGAAATAAACTGATAAATGGATTGCATCATTTCAGCAAATAGAAGACCTTATTTCCCTTGCCAAAATCAGGAACTATTTGGCATTTATAAATCAGTACTCATGGTATATTCCTGCAATCCCATGAGGGTAGTACATGAGGTAGAAAAAACAGAAGCCTTGAAGCTGTGAAGTTCAAATCCAGACTTTGCCCAAATTTAAAGATAGCTGAAGCCACATATTGCTTCAACACAATGGAAAGTTTGGAGCCAGCTGGAAATTTTGGCTACATAAATGACTGTTTCTGAAATTCGAGCATGTTGATGAGCTAAGCTTTGGTTCAAGCCATGAGCAAGATATGGACTAGTCACAAAAGTTCAGATATTAATTTGGGCCCGAAGTCAGGTTCAAAGCTTTCTGGACCCAAAGTGTGCAAAAACTAACGCTAATTTTTGTCTTTGGTGCAGCTACTCCAAAGAACAAAAAATATACTTTGGATGAACATTAATATTTCAGTTCTGTTTTGTAAACTCCAAAGAACAAAAAATATACTTTGGATGAACATTAATATTTCAGTTCTGTTTTGTAAAAGCGCACAATTTTGATGTAAAAATTAGCAGTGTGGCAGACTCCACAACAGCCTTTAGAAAATTTCTCCAATGGCAACTAAAACTGTGCATTTCCTTTCTAATCTAAACTTATCCAGGTATCAACCCACAGTCATTGGATCTTCTGACAGCTTTCTTTGCTAGACTGGCAATACCAGCTTTCAAGTTTTATTCACCTCAGAAGTATGCATCAGCACAGACTGAAATACACATTAAGCTTCTCATAGTCAGGAAAAACAGTATAAACATAAGTATAAAACACACATGTTTCCTAACCCCTCCTTCATCCTGACATTTGTTTTCTGATCAGCTTTTGACCATCCAATTTGAATTAGTGATGTTGGGGCACACTAAAACCCAATAGACACTGCATCAAGAGCCTGGATTTCTTTGCTTATTTTTATATGGATCATATCAGCTCTTTTGGCCACAGCAGTAGTCCAGAAGGTAGCAATCAGGTATTATCCATTTTGATTCTCAGTTCTTCATTTACTCTTTCCAAGTTGGAGACCCTTCTCCTGTAATTAGAGCTGTCCCCTTGGCTAGTGGATGTAAGAGGTATTTGGCCATATTCAGACACACTATTTGCTGCCTCCAGATGACCAGATGATCTAGATTTTCCTTTCTCATTAATCACTCCCCAGACTTCATGCCACTATTACACCATCAGTAAAGCTTTTAAGTTTAATTCCAGCAGGTTAATATGGATCAATGTTAAACACAATGTTAAGTAAGTCAATACCTTTTGCAGATACGATCCTGTTTATGGCTATGGAGGAAGACAGATTTTTCACCAGAGTGAGGATAACAACATGACCTTAAAAACTTCTTAAAAACTCCAAAATCCTCAAGTAATATAGTCTGCCAAGTTCTAAGGTCAGAGTCTCTCACTGAGGAGAAGATATGGAACAAGACAAGGCACTGAGAATTTTGTGAAGTTCTCAGGTTGCTTTGTCAATATTCCAATTCTCCTTTTCTAACTCTCCATCCAACATTATGGGTCGAAACCATCTGAAGGAATGAGCTGGAAAAGCCTGAAGGATAACTTGAAACTCTTCCTGCCCTCTGGAAAATTCTGAAATCCCTCCTATTTAATTACAACACAGCTTGTATAACACTTTGGCTGCCTTTCCTCCTCTGCTTTGTTTTGTTTGCGTTACTAAGAATATTTGCATGAAAACAGGATATTTGTTTATTAAGAGCTCATCATCTCCTGCTGTGTATTCTCCAGTTTAAGTCATATTCCTTAACATTTATTAGCAAAAGGAGACCATAAATCCTGTTTCCTGTAAAAGTGCCTAATAATAAAATGAGCAAAGAAACTAAAGTGGAGAGATTCAGGAAGAAAGAGTAAGTGAGAAGGAGAGACTATGTACATGATAGATGGTGTAACTTGTGTTTTCCAGGGGAAATGGCCTAAAACGTTCCCCATGGCGTGTGAACTGCTCTTTAGCACTTCTTATCCACCCTTCTATTTCCAAGCAGGCATTTCTCAAACTGGGCAGACACACATAAAAATTCTATCTTGCCATCAGAAGACAAGTCAGTAATCCCCCCCGTCCTTTTTAGTTCTTCTGATCTTCTCAATAAAGAATGCCAACCTACAGGAGGAATATGCAACGTGGAAAAGGATTCACACAGCTGGCATCATGGATATGGAACAGCAGAAGAAAAGATCTAAGAGCTTGCCAAGAAAGGACTAAGCAAACCTCAAGTGCAATCTTAGGTTTAGCTTCATACTGTCTTCTCATTTATCATTTTCTTTCAAAATATGGTTTGCATTTCCAAGATGTACTAGATTGATAGATTCCCACATGACTGAACATGTTTACAGTTTTGCAGGCTTTTTTTAGCTCTAAAATCTGCAAAGATCTACAAGCAGTTGGCTAGAGAAAATGAGCAAGGAACTATTCTGAAGTGCTAAGCAATAGTCCAAAACATTCATGTACATTACACACACCCAAAGGATTTCCACTTAGCCCTTGCAGGATAAAAATGGAGACTACCTAGAGTCACTAACCATTTTTAGGGCTATTTATTTATAATATGTTGGGACATTTTTCTACCAAATAGGAATCTAGACATCAGAAAAAGATGCAAGGAAAGGACTGGGAGTGATTCCACAGCTCTGGCTTACAGTGCAACATCTCTTCAGAGATGTTATGCAAACAAAAATCTAAAAATAGAATAAATACTGCCTTCTCAAAATTGGGTGATTAGATTCATAGGGTGTTAAAATGCATCTATCTAGACTGGTCTCAGCTAGTATAAAGGCAAGGACCCATTCACTTAATAGAAGTATTTTAAATGCTATCTAAGAATGAATTATTTTTATTGGTTTCACAAGAAATTGGCATGTCCATTGTATCCCTTCTCTTTCCTTTGTCTTTCTTGAAACATTACTTTGTTTTGCCTAAAGTTAGATTCAAGGTCATCTGCCATTTTAGACCCAAACCACATATTTTCATTGATGAATTCAGGGATGAATTCTGCAGTTACATCAAACTTCTCTTGACTATGTGAAAGATTCACATACACAAAGTGAGTCCTAAAATTCTGCCATTTAAAACTTCCACTGGTACAGGGAGCCTGACAAGAGAAACCAAGAAACTTGGCAGATCCCTATCAGCTCAAATATATGAGTAACGTTCGTGGCACCTGTTTTCATGTGATGTTTCTTTGCTTCTCAGGTCTATCCCAAGTGCTTTGATGGACCAAATCCCATGTTAAGGTGCTGTCTCTCACAATATCCAGTACTAATTGTAAAAAACTCACGTTAGACAAATATGAATAAATCCACTGCACAGAAAAAGTCAATTAACAAAGATAACAGAACAGACTAAGTGCCTGTAATACACCAGAAATATAAATGTATTTACATATATATATACACATATACTGCTACAGCTGTATATACATAAATACATACTGAAAGACATCCATGTGGAACATCCATACAACTACAACCCATGGCCCAGATATTTGGATCTGTAGTACTCACTGCTCATCATCACACCTATTTCTTTTGCCCTGTTCAGTGAATCCAATGTTCTTGTTGAGACACAAATCTCTTGTCTGGGAGAGCTGATCTCCCACACAGGGAGACAGCACCAGGGATCCTGGGATGAGCTCCCTTTAAGAATCCAAGATAAATGGACAGAGAAGGTGTTGTAGGGAATTCCAGGAGCTATCACAGGAGAAGCAGCAGGGTCAAGACCATGCTCTCACTTTACAGCTTAAAAAGCTTGCGAAAAGCAACCAGGGATGCCTTCTTTTACTCCATTTGCTTCCTTCAGGAGGGCTGAGGACAAGACCCCTACTGACAGTTTCTTACCTTTAGTGGTCTTTCCACTCTCACTAGGACACAGAAAGAGAGGTATAGGCTAAAACACGGATTGCTCAAATTTTAATCAGAGCCCTGACTACCTGCCAAATCATCCCAGCATTGGTAAGGAATCAAAAGGTCTTAAATCATGTTTTAGACACTGGCTATAAATCATTTGGACTTTACATTTATAATAAACTAGATGCTTTATGTTTTCACATATAAAACTCCATCAGTAACAACTCAAGCCAAATGCTTGCTAAAACCAAATTATTCCCATGACTAGAAGTGCAGATTTTTAAATGTAGTTGGACAGAATTTGAACAAAAGAAGTCATAGCACCATTCCAAAATCATAACCGGCAAATTTTAGAGAAAAAAACCCCAAAACTCATTAGTCTCACATACCTGCTGTGAGAATCCTAATTCCATGTTTATACTACTAAAATACAATGTACTTACTTTCAAAAGCAATGAGACTCTGTAAGTTCCTCTGTAGAAAGAGATCTAAAGAGCTTGAATAATCACCATTTAGGATAACCTCAGCTTTAGAGCTCTTGCTATTTACCACTGTAAGGATATAAAGTGCTAACTATTAGGTCTGATGCATCTTGTTGGGAATTTGGGACCCACATGACTTATGTTAAATAATATTTGTATATTCCATGTTTTTGTTGGACTCACCTACACATCTGCCTTGTGCCAGAATGGGAAGAAATTTAAAAAATACTTAAAGGGATCCCAGCTCTCAAGCCATTTAATTTACAATCGTGACTATTTTCTCATTACTTGACTCCAGCAAGAGAAGGCTCACGGAGGCATGGAAACAGGCACCCTATTTTATTTCAGCAAGAATAACAACCATCACAACCACAGAAAAGCAACTCTTTTGCATCGTGACGTGAGTAGCAGAGATTACAGTCTATGACACAGGCCGAGGTGGAAGGACACATATTTTTGCCTGGGTGCTCACCCACACCCTCTGAAGCAGCATCTTCAGTGTTTCAAGACCAGACCTTACAGCAGGATCTGCCTGTACAGACTCCCGTTCCTGTGTGGCATCCCATTAAGTTCAGTGGGACCGTGCATTGTTTCAATATTTGGAAACACTATTCCAGTGTCTAGAGTTATTATTTCTGAAAAATATCTAATCTATGTGTACATATATGTCAAGGATCAGATTCTACCAAAAAATATCACTTAAATATTTACTGGAGAACAGAGAGACTTTGATTTTGTATTTTTCTACAGGTTTCTTTCTTGTGTCTTGCAAACCAGTGGCAAAATAGTGATAGATAAAACTGAAGGATTTTCCTTAAGATTGATTTTCCTCTTCAAGACAGCTTCAAGCTTCTTAATCATGCAAAATCACATTAGAAAAGAAGGCAACACAGACCCCAAACTCTGAGTAGAAATATCCAATCTCAAAGTTGAAACTAGAGCTCTCTAAAAGCAACTTTTACTAAGGGTAAGCACGTACAACCAACAGAAAGACTTCTCAAGGTAAAAATTTTCTGTTGAGGACCCAAAGTCCACCCTTGAGGGGCAGGACCATGGGTCTTGTAGACTTTTTGGTCTGGCTGGGTATTTGTTAAACGCTGCACCAGTCAGGTTCCACAGCCTGAAAGGCCTCTAGCAGCTGGAGTGCATTAGCTGCAATGCTGGAGTGTATCTTCCAGCACAGTTTCATCAGAAAGGAATTCAGTTCACCTGCTCCAAGACCTTTTGCCAACACATATCAAAACAAGGCAAGTGTGGACAACTGGTAGATTCTTTTCAAAAGCTCTGAGCTGGACTAAAACGTACAGGTAGATGTTCCCTGTGCATATGCTTTGCAGTGTGGAGAACTGGCAGAGATCACTGACCCACAGTGTTCCACAGGGACAATGTCATCACTGATATGGCCTTCTGATTTAAAAGAAAACTAATAAATCATATGACTAGAAAACTAAGATAACATTATTCCTTCCCTGCAACACAGTTTTTCCACATACCAATGTGTCTGGCTTCATCAAACTTGGTATGTCAATGTATATGGAAACTAGAGATAGCCAAGCAACTAGGAAACAAATAAACTGATCAGTTACATAATCCTTCTGTTATGATCACATCATGGAAAAGTCTGAGAAATCTTATACTAAGTGTTTCCTCTACCATTTCCTTCCAATCTTCCTTGCAAACAACACCCATTAGCTCCAGTGTCACAGCAGGACACAACACATTTACCTCGATTACTTACCCTATTTAGAAAAAAAAACACCAAAAACAACTAATAAAAAATATCTTCATATTCAACAAATATGACATAATGAAGATTGTCTCCCTGTAGCTGTTAGTATGTAAAACTAAGGGTAACAATGACCTTTTCTAAAATTAAAGGAAAACTGAAAATGTCTCCATACACCCTTCTATGTAAAATCTAAACATCTGCTCAAGATCCTGATGCAGTAACACACTAAGTCTGCAGCTTTTGTAGTTATGAATAAATGCATCTTAAAACACAGTACTGCAAAACCCATTCCTCTTCCATTTGCCTGCCAAATTCAGAGTTCCAAAATCTCTGACCTGGATCCTCTAACCACTTTCTGGCCCTCTTGGGAGCTACAAAGGTGAAGGCAGCTGCTCTTGCAGGAGTGCCCTCACTGGCACACGAGTGCCAGATCCAGAAACACATTGTGCTTCCCACTGTCAGCCCTGAGGAAGAGGTGTTGGAGGAAATGGAAGACACAGTAGGGCCGTGACCAAGGCACCAGAGCCCAGGCAGGGGATTACCTTGGAGGACTAGAATGTATCTGCACAGCTCAAACCTGCCATGAATTTTGATTGGTAAGCAAGAATCACAAGCAGTAGTGATGTCAAAATCACCATATCAAAAGAACACATTCAACCTGTCACACCATGGTCAAAGGTATCCCCTAAATCCAACATCAAGGGTTTAATAGGTATGGAAGCCAGAACATTATCTTCATCATGCTTATTATATCAAAAAGAACAATTACAGCAAACAGAGCCTTGAATCCTTGAGATGAAAAAAAAAAAAAAAAAATTGATTTTACTTCTTTCTGGGCTAGTCACAGATGAAAAAAACAATTTAACTTACTGTTCTTACAAAGAGACAAGGACCGTGGTCTTTTTTGCCTGGGGCTGCAATGCAAGTTCGTGGAACTCTCTTGAAACTCTTCTTTAGTTATGTCATGATTGCTTAATTCAGATTTGGCTTAGTCAGTGACATCTCTGTACATTACTTCATGGATCATAGCTATTTACCAAGGTAAATGTATGGCAAGATTCTTTATTTGATGTTTAATATCAACACACCTTGTGACTATCACAGTATTAAAGCAGCTGCTCTAACAAGAAACACCTTTCAGCTTGGAAGGCCCTTTAGCTGACTCCAATTTGTTTATCCCTGATAAATTATCTCTGATTTGTTATTTAGTTTGGGTTATAGAGTTATCAGCTCTTCGTGAAAGGGCTAACTCCTCAAACCTGCTATTTTTCAAAGGGGCAGGGGTATTTCATTATTGTGTTTCAATTCATTCCCTTTTGTTTCATTTTTCTCCTCCTAGAAGACTCTGCCAAATATTTCAAAGCCCTTCTTGGCAAGTAATAAAATAATTTGGACAGAGTATAGTGCAATTAGAATTTTTTGGCAGGTTTTATATTTTGGATACTGATGAGAAGAGTATCAGTTTTAGCGTACTTGACCAGTTCATTATTTCAGATAATTTCCTGTCACACAGCACCATTGCTACAGATTGTGTTCGGTTGAAAAAACAGCTAGGAAACACATCCCAATTTCTGGGGTTTTTTGAGTGCAGATAACATTAAATAAATTGTTTTTTCTCCCCCATCTGTCATTCACTCGGATTTAACTCCTAAAATCTTATTTCTCTCCTTAACACTGTGTATCCAAAACCCATTTCTTACAGTCCAGAATGTAATATCATGTCACTTATTACACAAGAAAAGGTTGTAAAACACACAGAGGAACACATTTGCATTGCTGTTATTAGGGGCCAAGTTCAATTATTCCCTCTTTTACTTGGCTTTGGCACCACAAAAATCTATGTACATTCCAATATGACAATTTTTTTTGTTTGTTCTTTTGGAGGTGGGGGGGCTTTAGACTAGGGCTGTGTCCTTCTGCACTTTTCTGCACACCAGAAGTCATAGGTTTTTATTGGATCCTGTTCTAAATTTGTGTCAGCACTTCCTTTATAAATCCTTATTTTGATATGGATTATAAACTGTTCATAACTAAATTCATCCCAGACTAAAAGTCTATTTTGTTGGCAAGGAGAGTGTTAAGTACCAGACTTGAAGATTTGGTATTTCTAGACCCTAAGATTACAAACAAAACACATCTTGTGAGAGTTCAGAAACACTTTTCACCGGTCAGAGATTTGTTCTCTGTATGCTTTACAGTTAAAGTATCAGGCAAGCTGTTTGCTGGAGTGTTTATTCCCCTTACACAGCTTTTCCAATAAAAACTTCCAATGAAACCATCAGTGACAGACCACAAAGCAAGACATGCCATTATGCACTTTTCTCCCCCTGCTAGGAGAATTCCTAGTGGCTTGTGTTATTTCTTCCTCACAGAGTTATCACCTTCAGGGAAAAAGATTCATAACACCAAACCAGGGTCAGAGAGCACTGAGGGGAAAAAGGGGTCAAGATCCATGTCCTCATTGTCAGGGACAGTTGTTTTTCTTAAACCTGCTGTCTACATTGTGGTATTTCACAATAAAAGAGAAATGCATTGTTTACCTGTCACTACAGACAACACTGCTCAAGGATCAGCACGTGGCTTGCCAGCATTCTCGGTTCTTCAGCTCCATCTCCAACACATGCCACGACTCTTCATGCAAGTGGAGATGTATTGAACAGACCTTTATAATACAGTTAAGGAACATGTGAGACATCCAGAAGTGTAGCTTGTCCCCCTTTCTTTGTTCTCCTGTCCTCAGAAAACATGCATGTGCTTTGGGAAGGCAAAACTTTGTTAACACCATAACCAGTGATTTCTTCAAAACTGCTTCATTGCCAATGATCTCACATTGCAGGGTCACCTAAGGAAGCATGCTGGACTTTCACAGTGCACTTCTTGATCACAGAGTAGCTTTGCTGTTTGCCTGTCCTCCACACACTTTTATGCACTACTACTATGTTCAAGGAAAATGCACACAGCCCTCACCATGAGCTGTGTATTCTTACCTGGCAAAATGTGTTTGACTGGCAGCACAGCAATACACAGAAGTCATGTGCAACAGCTCCAGGAATGATCAGCTGCCTCTGAGAGGCCTCAAAGAGAAGGACAACAAGCACGTCTTAGCAATTTGAAAAGTTAAAAGCTAATAATAACTTTAAGGACAAAAGTTCATTATGGAAAATGTATGGAGAGCTGACGCTGATCAGTACACAATTTTATAAGAAACAAGAAAGGAAACCCACAAGAATTCATAGCGCTGTTCACAGGATTGCACTGAGTTCAGCTTTGTGGAAGCACCACACTGGAGTCCCATGTTGCAGGGAGAGCCATTCGTGTGGTCCCTGCTGGTGGTGTTTTCACAATTCTCGTAATTAATTTGATATGAGGGTTCCTGGCAGTGTTGGTGGCTGAGTACTGCAGAAGCTGGATAACACTTCCCTGATGATTTGCAGAAACCCTTGTATGTTTATATCTTCAGCAGACCATCAAATCCACAAAACGCTTTGGTCAGTTTAATAATTATACTGGGAAGCAAAATAGGGCTGCCATTATCAAGATGCTAGCTTCTGCCTAATGATTTAAACCAGCTTTCATTCTTTGGGGTGACAGATGTGCTTGAACATTATGCAGAATGCATTACTTCCATAATGGGATTGTGACTTGTTATTGATCTCCATCGCTTTCATCACCACATTCACATCAGCTATTTATGTCAATCTCAATAACTAGTCACATGTATGTGTATCTGCGTGGCTACAGAAAGACTTTCAAGAAAAAAATTTGTGTTCTGCCTTCTGTTTCATTAACTCTATTTTACATTGTTTGGTTCTTAAAGATTTTTTTTTCTTTTTTTTTTCTGTTGTTGAATATTAACACCTTCATTAAAACTCTCATAATTGGTGACCTTCTGTAAGGAAGTGTTTTCCTTTAACAGCATTCAAATCTTAGTGAGTTAGTGGAATCTTAGATTTCAAATCAGTGTCATCACATACAATCAGTAGGGGAAGAAAATCCATGTATTTACAGTAGCTACGTTCAAAAGAATTCAAACAAAGTTTAAGTATTCATGGTCATAACTGTGACATTTCCCACGGAAAATACAAACCCTAGTTAGACCCCATGGAATGCAGAGAATGGAAAAAAGCAATACAAAAGAATGTCAAATGAATTGCACAACTTCCATGTCTTTGGCCTTTTTGTTTAAACGAGGATAACCCAGGCTCACAACAAAATCCATGAGATTTACCTGTCCCATACCTGCAAGGACTTGGGCATCTCTGCTCTGCATAGCTTCAGCTCCTGATGTCTCACTTTTTCCTGCTTTCAATATGTTGATAGACAGTAAAATAAATAGAGCTGGAACTGCGAAATTTTTCAAAGTTTTTCCTTTTTTCTTCAGTTTCCCTTAAATCCAAGGCCAAATATATGATTACAATAAAACAATTATACAAACCTCTCTGTATTTTACTAAAGAAAAGGCAATGTTCACACATACTAATGACAACTGGAAATACAAATCATAAACAATGGTGCATTCCTGAAAAAGACAAATTCATCAGAAAACTGAAGATGAAGTCAAAACTGCAGCTTCCTCTCCTGAAGGAGAAACTTGCTTTTCCTTTGTATTATTTCATAAGCATGTAAATGAACAGAGGTAATTTCTAGTGCTCCCTTCATGCTTCAAGGAAAAGAATTTTCCTCTGCACAGAGTCCTGCATACTTAGCATACTGAATCTAGCAAAACCTCATGATCTCAATAAAGACAATTACACCTAATTGTATATAATATGAAATAAAGAGAGAGCATGTCAAATCTATCATGGTCTGCTGCACCAAATGCACAAGGTGTCACATACTTTAGTTTCTTTCAGACAACTGTATCATGACATTGCTGCTAAATTATACTGAAGTTACACTCTGAGATGTACAAAGAAATGAGCTAAATGCTGGTTCACTGAACTCTGCAACTTCGGGGAAATCTGGCATTGAACCTGCACTGGCTCAAAAGCAAACCTTCAAATTGAAAAGGGAGGATACACGATTAGTCATCCTCTGTAATTAGGAGGATGATGATGCAGTCTACTGTAGATGACCTTCACTAAGTCACTGTAATTGCGAAACATTGTGTCTTTAGCTAAAAAAGCACACAATTCTTGCCATAAAACTGTCTTTCCCAGAAATAACTTTTATTTTTGTCCCCAATGAGTATCTTTGGATGGAATCTGATTCATTTTTAAAGTCTAGAATGATTTAGTTCAACCTAGTCCTTATTCTACCCACTGGATAAAACCATTCTGCATTTGTAGGGTCAGACTGAGGCACTTTAGTGAAGGTATACCACAACACACCATGTTTCCTCCTGTCTCCAGTCTCAAATCATGATCTGCCTCTCTTGCACTTTAAAGCAAAATGCTGCTATTGTAACCCTTCAGGAATTAATGTAGATAAAATTTCCCCCCACTGGGCTCATTTCACTACAATTTTCTAGCTATTTTGTCCCTCATGGTCTCTCTGTACACCCTCTAGAATGTGACCACGCTGTCCCACCGCAGGCCCTCTCCCTCACACTCCATCCAGAGGGAGAAGCAGGCTGCAGAAGGCTGAAGAAATGCTCCCAGTATCCACAGTGTGCTGGGATTTGCAATCTCCTTCACTCCTGAGGGAGTCTAGCCCAAGGCCAGACTTGCATGCAAGTAATTTTTATGCATTTATGCAGTACCAGACTTCTGTGGCAAAGGGCCAAACATAGCTGTGCCTCATTCCAGACTCCATACAGACTATGGTATCAAACCCATTGACACTGTTTAAGAGGGTACATGTTAAAAGGTCCAAAGAGAAATGTAAAGTAAAACGTGTGGCCTCCACATGCAGCTCTGTTCCCCAAACAGGCAAGCATGTAAATCTCTGGTTTCCCAGCAGCTGAAAGGAAAGACCCAGGATCAGAAACCTGAAGTCCACTACGTCCCAATGCCAGCTATTTTCCACAGACTGGCTGTAAGTCTTCAAAAAACACCTCACACTTGACAGGGATTAATTGGAGATTAGTCTTTCTGACCTGAGACACAACTTCAGAGAAATACTGAACAATATCCCCTGTAGCTCTAACAGACTAACATGAAACTGCAGACCTTGGAAAAAAAAAAATATACTCAGATGAGTAGTAAGAAAAACTACAGAATGCTCTTCAGTAGATCCTGTGTAGGGTGGGGTTTACATCTATAGCCAGGCTCTTCAATAAACACACTTGATTCTGTAACCACAGACAGTCCAGTGCCAGGAGCTGTCATCCCACTGGTGAAAAAAGTAAATTTGTCACGAACACTCGAGACTGCCTCACTGTAAAAGGATGTACCCTACCTGTTGGTTCCATTAACCAACAAAATTCCCTTCCCAACAGGGAATAAGGAAGTATTTTTCTCCGTTCACATGAGAGTGGAAGGAGCTTGAAGCAGTTTGGGTATTTCTAGGTAGAAACAAACAGAAAAAGGAAATCAGTATCTTTGTGCTCCTCTCTGTCCTGTTTATTCTACCCACTGACAAAACACAAGCACTCTGCAGAGTGTTTTTCTGCACTGAGAAAGAGAACCTTTCTGTGACACACGCACAGAGATGCTTGGGCCAGTTAGCAGCTCCTGGACTTACCCCATTTTCAGGGTGTTTATGGATTCTGGATGGCAGGTTGGCATCAGCTATGGCCAGTTGAAGTAAACTGTGCTAAGATTTTCCTCTAGAAGAATGAAAAATGAGTAATCTCATGGCAACGAATTCAGGGGCCCAAAGTATTCTTCTATAGGGTCTCTGCTCCATTTTGGCCCTGTCCTGACCAGAGCTCGTGTTTAGCTGTTGAAAACGCCCTGTAATTGTAAGCCTGAGCAACAGATGAATTATTTGACTTACACCATATGATGAAAAGACACTGAGCCAGATTAGATAGCTTAGTTTACAAACGATAAATGAGGTCATTTTGACCCAGAAATCTTTGCTTAAAAGTATGCCTGAATGGAACATATGGAATACGCACATAAACATATAAAACATAAAAAACCACTTTCCCATATGTTCTCAAAGGTGTTTCACAAATATGCACTTTTTTTTTCCACACAAATGCCATATTCATATGTGCTTGCATAAATAAATTGGTAATATTGTTTGAAAGGTACCTGAAAGCATCAGTCAGGGTTGTTGATACTTTTGCAATTTCTACAGGTGTAGTTTAAGCACAACTGTTTGTGAGTCTGTTTAGCCTGAATGTAATTGTATTCAATCAAAAAACTCCTGAGCAATGCAGATAAGATAAACCCTTTCCACATTTGGAGGAAATTATGGTGGTTTTTACCTTATAAGAAAATAGTCCACCTTAAGCTTCTTTCAGGAGTTTGTGTTTGTCTTCCAGTATTCCTCCCCGAGAGAACATCCAGAACTAGAGAACAGCTCTGTACTATGTTTATGAATTATCTGAGGGCACACTGCAAGTTATTAACATTTTTACTATCTGAAATGATTTAATAGTCACCCACAAATTGTGCAACTGGTTACCTAATATATATCATGTGACTTTCTTTTCCTTGATTAGATTAAGCAAATCTGAGCCAGGGGCTCAAAATATGCTTTTCATGAGTGTTCTTATGAACAAAAAGGTACTTTCACCAATATTCACAGAAGGAAAATAAAAGCCCCAGGTCAGGAAATCACTAAAGCATGTGTTTAATTCCTCCCCTCCTTAAGAGAGGAGTTATGCTCACACTTAAGTTGCATTGCTTAACTGCTGTCTGAATGCTTTTCTGAACCAGAACCAACAAAGAGGCAGCCACAGTTCAGTCATCTTTAAACACTAAAAATGGTTTAAAGAGAATGAAATCTTCTGATTTATTGCAGTAATCATGCCCTTTTGAAAGTTACTAATTTTACATTTTTCTTAACCTCCAATATTCAGCTAATACAGGCTTTCAGCCCTCTGTCCTTAAATTCTTGTGCCCTCTTGTGATTGAAACATGCTTAATAGGATAGCCTCCATATGTCCTATTAGACAAAATTTGTGTTTTAAAGCTAGATCCAAGAGTAATTGAAGTAAATGGAAAGATTTAATTGTTTTCAATGAGAGTTGGATGAAGAACTGATAGTTTAACTCTGGACACTCTCTTTTGAACATTCTCACCAAGGTGCTGCTCCAACTCCTAGTGAAGTCAATAGGAGGATTTGTGCTGGGATTTGGATAATAACTCTGTTCTTCTTGGAGTCAAATCCCCTTTGTCAATATGCACACGCACAAATACAAAGATATAAATGAAAACAAATGTTTGGCAACTTGTGACAGAAAGTCCAAATCTGTATCTATATATTTGGGCCAAACCAAAATTGTTACGCTTGACAAAAACATCATTATGCTGATCTGGTTTTGGTTTTTGCTTACTAGTAATTGTTTGGTGAGTATAAATCTAACTTCTCATATTTTATTTTTTTGCATAAATGTATTCTACTGTCACTGTAGACCATAAAATGAGAGGGATTTCTATGTAAAACTCTCTGTTCAGACTTGTCATAACTTTGACAAACATAATCCTCTCAGACCAGAATTTTCCATGCTTGGTCTCCATCAAGAGCAATTTTGTTTTTGCCAAGTATGAAGAAGTTTGCTTCAGCTCCTTCTTACTTTCCAAAATACAAAAGGTTTCTCATTTAGGATCGATCCTACACTCAAAACAAAAGGGATGTGGGCTGGATTCCCAGAGGTGCGGTGCTCTCACAGTTCTCATTGGCTTTAGTGTTTCTAAAATCAGCTTCTGTGTTTTTAA
This sequence comes from Lanius collurio, assembly GCA_020086605.1. NCBI lineage: Eukaryota > Metazoa > Chordata > Aves > Passeriformes > Laniidae > Lanius > Lanius collurio. The sequence continues at coordinate 2,449,659 of JACBWW010000034.1, read as the reverse complement.
AACAAGAATTCCAAGCGGATGAGGGAATACTGACTTGGACACAAGGAGCCAAGCACAGCCTTGGCTCACAGAGCTGCAGTGAGTGGAGATGCTGCTGATGGCTTCATCTGCCGAGCGTGTGCGTTACGTGCCTTACGTTTGTTGGGCTCGGGGTAGCACTCAAGGACCAGAACAAGGTGGACATTGAAGGGGAGACAAAGGGATGGGAAATCTTCCAGTCCTTTGCAGACCTTTGTGGGGAAAGACAAAGGGATGGGAAATCTTCCAAACCATTGCAGACCTCTGTGTTCAACACAACTGAAGCAGCCTTTTCTGCTGTACAGATAAACAATTTCACAATTTATGCCCGCAAAAACTCAGGCCATTCCATCCCCCAAACACGAGATTTTTTTAAGATATGGTGACAAAATGATTACTTCAGCCCCCAGCACCTTTTCTAGAATGGTTCAGGAACTCTGCTATTTTAGGCTAAGATGATCCTTTCTGGATTGTGCAACCCCTCCAAGTACCAGATCAGGCTACTCATTAAACATTGAGGCCATTCTGCAGTTACTTAACTTGTGTTCTCCAAGACACTGTGTTGCTGTAATTTTTACTACATGAAGCAAATATCATCAGATTATCCACCTCACCGTGTTCTCAAGATAGTGGGTGGCCACCTTTAAAGTACATCCATATCCTTTTATGATGACAAGGACACAAAAAATACTTAAGATATTGAGAAGTAGTACCTAAACTCCAAAGGTCAGTGAACAAGTACCAAAAAATTAAGGTGAGACTGGCATAGTAAGAATGCAATCCCAATGGTTTGAAAAGAACTTGTTCTAATTAACTCATCAGTATTGTAACACAGAAAAGCTTCTGTCTATTCATTCTCTGGCTGACGTAGGCAAAAGATTCTTCCCTCAACAGGTTTATTTGTTGCAGCAAGAGGGCTTGGGTTATCTTCTATGTGTTTTGCCTGTGTTTGTTTTTAAATCAAGCCCATAGAGCCTGGAAAATCTGTGAAATAATATTTACAAAAGACAAAGTTGTAATTAGAATTTGGAAATATGTTAAAAAAGGTGACCAAGAAAGTATTTGGTAAAGGGATACTAAAAGGGACTGAAGTGACTGACAATCAAATCCATGACTTGAAAGTAGAAAAATCAGAGTTCAGAGAAGAAATTCTACCTCCATGGACAGACAATAGAATAGAATAATTCAATAGGAAAGGACCTACAATGACCAACTGCATATGTGATAGGTTCAGCTGCAAAGGTGATAGTGATTTGAAGCCATCTGCAGCTGGAGAGAGAAAATAATATAGATCACACCAAAATCCTGTAGTCTGGGTAGCTACTTATAATTTACAGATGAAAACTGGGTCCCTAAAAGAGTTCACCAGCCTGCTGTGGTGTTTATCTAAGCTTCTGCTTGTTTTATAGACTTCACTACTGCTTTTAATGACATAAAGAAATTAAAATAAATGAAAAGAAAAACATATCCTAACAATAAATAGGCTGTGAATTACAGAACAGCAGTAGCTGCTTTCTAAGGCTAGAATGGCAAACACACACATGGTGTAACAGCCCCAGGGGCTGACAGATGCCAAAATGTCTGGATGATCTGTTCGTTCATCCCCAGTCAGGTACTGACAACAGCTCTACTCCAAAGGGGAGGCTGCATATTGTGCTGACATCCATATCAGATGACTGAAGTCCCACCAGGATTTCTGTGCCACACATTTTTTAGCCTGGAGATCAGAGCATGATTTTAAGGCATTTCTCCAATACCTGATTTACACAAGGCAGCAAGAACAGTGAAGAGAGGATGCCCTTTCAAATACACCTCTAAATTCAGTTACCAAAGTTGTGCTCAGCTTTGCAGCTTTTCCAGACTGATCACTTGTCTCAAAAAGCCAAAAATATATCATTGAGGGAAAACAAAAGGAAACCTTTTTCCAGAAATAGTTCTCCCAGAAAGGGTACATTATCATAGTAAAGAGAATTTACATTTTATGCTTTCTCAAATCTTGATTAACTTGATCACCTACTATGAAACTCCCTAACATCTACTGAATCAGGTGGGTCACTTCAGCCTAACTCCTAATTTGAGTCTGAAAACTGTTTTCTGTACCCACTGTGCATTTGAAGTGAACTCAAAACCAGATATTAGAACTCAATATATTTCTTAGGAACCAGCAGTGTTCTTTGTATTTAACCCTGTGACCTATTCCTCTGTATGGGCTAAATCACACCAGCCTCCATGGGAGGAAGATTTAAGCCTCAAGCCACAGTCTCACAGGACTGGAGGGGCCTGTCTTTAGAAGAATGAAATTAAGCACACACCATGTTTGAGAAAGGTCAGATTGGTAAACTTGGCAGAACAAAAGGACAAGTCTTCAAACTTGCTTTACTTAGCAAGATTCAGGAGAAATGCACTGACTGTACATTCTCTACCCTCATTATATTCTTGGAGTTTTGACTTCCTCTGTTGCTCCCTAGCCACAGATAGGTATCTAAACACGGGGAAGGCAGAGTGTTTTCACAGCTGCTAGAACCGTGTTATACCTATGGACTGCAGGCCACACAGGGGGAGCACAGTCGCTCCACTGTTAAAACAGTAAGATGTTGCTTAAATCAATAGGTTTTAATTGTGTTGCTTAATATTTGTTCTCTACCTAGCAAAATAAAATGTTGCTAGCAAAAGGAGAGTAGTTAGATTTCTTTGGGGGGTGTCAGAGCAGAAAAGAATACAATCTAATGAAACCACTAACACTTTGCAGAGCTTTGTCTATACTTGACAGTGTATACATGCCTCTGCATTTCAGAATGTACCAGTGCCTCCCAAAAAGTCTAAACTCCTGGTAGGGCAAAATGGAACATCAGGAATTACTGGTTTTCCCTTCTAAAGTATCACTAGGAAGATGAAGAAGAAATGGAGGAGGCCAAACTCTGAGACTTCAATTTTTTTTTCCAAATGCGAGACATCACGCTCTTCCCAACTGAATATTGCACATAGAACACCTGTACTTCAGTTACGAAACAAACTACCTGCATTTGATTTAAGGCTCAGTGTATTTCTAGCACACTCAGAGTCTCACTTCACTGTCTTATGTTGGCTCATATTGGCCAATGCCACTTGTGCAGTGGTCTAAAAGAGCACTTATTGCCCTTTTTCTATGGAGGGGCAGATTAGCATCACAAAAATAATCTTATAATTGGTACTGCTGACAGTGCCAGATGAAAGACAGTGATTTTGAAACACTTAAGAAGCTATTGCCCAAATCTGCAACTTCTGGAAATTCATGTAGGTCCACTAAAATGAATGGAGTTTTGCCAATAGGCCAACTAATGACCTGCCTGTTAAAACAAAAGAAACCCAGCCTTGATCATTCTTTGATTGTTCTGATTCTTTTGCAGATTTAGAAAATGTAACACAACTGCTTAAAATAACCCCAGCATTTATTATTCCAGGAGCAATGTTTTCTTAATAATACCCTCAAAGTGTGTCTGGAATTTAGAAACACAATTTATTTTCCCACAACATGCTAGGCAATCAAAAAAGTTACATTCCATATCCAGAACAAAAAATCATAGCTGTTACAAAACAAGAAAAAGTAAATCATAAAAAAAAAAAAAAATACTGCTAAGGCTAAAAATCTATAAAATAACACTGACCTTTTTATATACCTCATAAACAGCAGAGAGAAATTCCTGCTTCTGCCAAACACTCCAGTTTGCAACGGTATTCCAAATTTTCATTAGTACAGCAACCATGCTGCCTGATATCCAGTGGCTCAAACTGTTTCCTCACTCTTCCTTCTGAAAAAAGAAAAAAGGGAGAAAAAAAAATTAAAAGAACCAGACAGGTTTTTTTAAAATCAATATGACACCTCTAGACAGTGAAACATCTACAAGTGTTACAGAGCTGAAATGTGTCCAACCCAGAAGTACAGGTTCTAAGTCACATTTTGGAAAAGAAGGCCTTAGAGATAAGCCCTTTCCTTAAAAAGAAATGCCCCAACAGTAGCCATTTACCTCCAATGAGGCCATTAGAGATTTAACTCCACCATCTTTTCCCAGATTTCCACAAATCCAGTGGCAAGACAAATAAAGACTCCTCCTCAGGTTTTTTGTGTTTTATTTTTTATTCCAAGTGAAACCTAGTGAGGAGCAGCATGAAGAGTATGCAGAATGTTTGGCTCTGAAAAACATTAGAAATGCAGAAATCAGAAAGGACTCTGGGACTTCTGAATCCAGTCACTTGTTGTCACAGGCAGCCTTGTCATAAAATACTTTCCATAATGTTGTCATGGTTTGACACTGGCCCAGAGCCAGGCACCCAGGAGAGCTGCTCCTAAAACTGCCATGAGCCCCTCCCAGGGCACACAGCCCCCCCAAACCTGCTGTAAGGTGAGCCCCTCCCAATTTCTCAATTTCTCTACCATGACATGAAAATTAAATGCCATAGAAAGCCTTTTAGTTTCTTACTATAAAAAGAAATTTAGGGGGTGGCATAAGCAACAGATAAAAGTGTTGACTGTATAAGATTCAAACTAGGATTCTGATTTTACCAATCCCAAAATTCCAGATAATTTGATCTAGGATTTTCAACCAATAAGCAGATATCACCTCCAAGTATCTACACTCTCAGTTTTGAAGGTCATGATAATTACTTGTTCATCTCATGACATATTTTGATATGTAATATGTTCTGGAGCAAGAAAAGTAGTTGGTGGCTGTTCATGTTTTTCATGCTGTTCGTACTGGAATATAAAAGAGCATGGTAGAATTATTATTACTAAAACAAAATAGGAATGAGATATGATTCCCTTATTCTCTGATGAAAAAATGAAAATAAAAATCAAACCACACCAACAAACAAACAAATAAAAAAAAACCCCAAAACACCCCAACCCACCACCCAAAAGATGGGAAGTAGGGATAAAGAGGAGGGGGAAAAGAAAAACTCATGGGTTCAATGTTTTTCCAGTTCTCTTCCCTGTAATATATAGATGGAAAACAAAACTGAGGCCTTTGGGTCAGTGTATGACATTTAGGTGTCACAAAAAAAGTCTGTTAAATCCTCAACAAATATTGTTCCAGCTGCTTCAGAATACACTCTGCCACATGATGTTGAATGTACCTGATTCCTCATCAGAATGTTCAACACCTCATGGGCCTGGGTCCTGTTACAAGAGAAACAGTTTAAAGGAACTAGAAGTGAAAATAATCTTTGTAGCAGATGATGTGGACAACATAAGCCCATTGTCAGAAAATACTGGAAATTAACAAAAGGGAACCAAAACTACTTCTTTGTATAAAGTGTGCTAAGGATTATGTCAGAAGAAAAAGAATGCCAAACAATGAAGAAAAAATAAAAGGAAGAATCAAATTTAATTGAAAGGTGCAGTTTTAAAGGAAAGAATTTAATCTATTAGACTAGTTAGAAAAAAGCGTGAAATCCATGATAACACATAAATTTATTCTAGTCAGAAACATATTTAACAATGCCATGTAAGTGAGTAGTAGGATAATTGCTAAGTTGTGGCTAAATAGACAAAGTTGTATTATTTTAATATAAAATACAATTACATTTTCTTGTTTTCTTAGTTCTTTCTTTCACAAGGGCAGTCATAATCCATCAAGTCAAAAATTTGGCATGTGTCTCTATGTGACTTTATGATTAAATTCTACACTCAAAATTCACAAAGAATAAACCTGATGAAGTGCACATGCATCTTAATAAGGGAAAGGGACAAATGAATTCATTGTCTATTGAAGCAGTTTTATAATATCTAAACATATGCTGAACAAAGCTGAAAGCTATTAAAACAAATCATACAGGCTTTAATTACAATCTAAATCTGCATTATTAAAGTAATAAAATGACCCTAAAATAAATGTTATGGAAGTCATGTTGTCCCTACAAATGAACACAGCATGAGGGGGTTATACAATAAAACACCCTAACATTAACATGTTGTTGTATGTACCACTGTGGCTTCCCACAGAACTGAATCAACAAGACCTAATTCTCCTCTTCCATAGCTCTGGGCAAAATTCTCCTCTCCCTTAATTTGCCTTTGTTGGCCCCATTCATCAGAGTTTCAGGAGCCTGTGTGGGGCAGTGTGACCCAGCCTCCTCCCCAGGGTCCCTGGAGATCTCCAGTTCTGGGGGATGTCAAGGCACAAATCCTATCAGGAGTCAGATGGGGCGATGCAGAGCTAGGGACTAACTCAGCTTAACTGCAAAAAGAGTCCCAGTTTAAACTATAAATTTTGTCATTACTGTGTGGCAGCCAGATACAATGGAGGAGTCATTACTGAGATTATCCATGAGAAGAACATTACTCATATGACATTTACATATGAGAATTTGGAGGGTTTGCCATAACTGTGGGGTTTTTTTCTTCCGGGCAAGCACTGATCTCCAAATGTATGATCTGATATTATTTCCTAAAATAATCTGCTATTTTAGAATACTTGATATGCGATAATGATATTTATGATCTGTTGCAGAGCCTATACTGAAGTCTAGAAACATTTTAACCACAGCATTTGCTCCCATTTCCTAAATCATCACATCCCACATTAATTCTGACT